>JANRMT010062828.1:4640148-4724491 GCA_026402145.1 Polypterus bichir lapradei | reverse complement strand
GATTGTTAACATTAACAGAAAGTGTGGTTGTGTAAGACATGTTCGGTGCAATACAAGTTTTGCCAAGCACCTCTGAATATTTTACTAAGTCTAAATGCCTCTTTGGATGGTTGAAAATGTTGTCAAAATTTTAGTTTAAGTTGTTTGCAAAATCTGTCCAATAAAAAGGTTCTATATTTTGACTGCAACTGTCATGTAATGTGATTCCTTCTCTTCATTAGTTCCACCCCCTTGAAAACTATCACTTTATGGGGCCATGCAAACCTGTATTAATACTTGTATGCACATTAAAATGTTTTTTTGTACAATGTACAATTCTCATGACAGTGGAATAGCTTATTCTTAGCCAGTCTACTACAGTAATTGCAGTGGAAATTGTGGTTAACATCCAATCATGCATGAGAAAAAAAATACCGTTGAATACAGTGAAACCGGTATAATTTTGAAAAATACTGCCCAGCACGAGGCTTTCCAGTAAAATGAATTATCACTAAGGACTTGTGACAGTTCGTTGTTAATGCTAAACCCAAAGCTGTAGCCCGGTTGAAATAATGGAATATTCTTGATATTCACCTTAGCCCCACTAAAGCTGGAACAAAGGTTCAGCAACTACAGATGGACTGGGAAACAGTTAACTGACCTGGTAATGCGCAATCTTTTTCCACCTACTCTCAAGCTTCACCTGAATCCAGTCTAAATATTTTATATACATGAAGGCATGGACAAGTGGTGCACTAGAGGATAAATGGCCTCTGCTGTGACTTTGGTTGATCTACTTTTGGCATGTCTGTTTAAGTTAAAGCTGAAAAATAACTACCTCCCCCCCCGTTGATTTCCAATATTTTGTGCTATTACTGTGTGTGCTTTTGACTGTTTTGTCAATTTACAGACTCATTCAAGGTCTGCACAAGAATTTACTCATCAAACTTTGACAGGCATTGACTTTTGTTTTCTTTTTTTTTAATATTTACTCTTTTGTTTGTATTGGTTATAATTGTTTTGATGTTTATTTTATGTGTAATTCCTAGTGTACAACTCCAGCTATTTTCAATTGCATAAACTAAATCTTAATTTGTGTTTTTAAATGTTCTTCGTTTGCTGCAAATATTTTGATAAATATGGTCCTAAAGAAACTTTCTTTTAATGTTAGGGGGCTTAATTCCCCTTTTAAAAGGTCACTTGTGTGGAAGGAGGAATTAAGTGATTGTGATATTTTATAAATTATGTTAAACTAACAAAAAGTTTAATAATTTTCTCTATTCTTTAAATGAGCATAAAAAAGAAGGGGTTCTGATAGCGTTTAAGAACTCCTTTCCTGAACGAATTCAGACAACAGTGATTGATTCTACGGGCCATTTTATTATAGTGGTTGCATCAATTGATAACAATGTCTATACTAATATTAACACATATGCCCCTAATTCTAATCAATTTAAATTTCTCTCTAAAATTTGGAAGCAGATTGAATTGGTTAATATGGGATCTTTAATTTGGTGTGGCGATTTTAATATAGTAGTAGATTATACACAAGACACCACAGGTGTGAGATCCAGAAAACCCCCTAACTTATCTAAATTACTCAGTGAATCATTATATGATACATGGAGGTGTCTGCATTCAAGAGAAAAAGACTTTACCTTTTATTTAAAGTTTCTTGCTTCTTGGTTGATAAATGGACCTTACAGGAAGTGGTATCCTCTACTATTGGCATCATAACCTGGTGTTTTGTCTTGGTAGAGCAATATTTTACTCTACTTTTAACTATTGTATTATTAATATGTAGCCTCTGTCAGAACGCCTCAAATCTCACAGGCTTACACTGTTTATAAGGTATTATGGTATATAACTTCTTCCCACCTTCCCTCCTACATCTATAACCTCAGGCAATTAGGTGTAGTAAAAGACAAGCAGGAGTTAAGTTACAATTTAAACAATGTATTATTGATAATATTCATAAATAACAATATGCAAATTACATTTGAATATTGGCAACCATACAACCTGATTAAATTGTGATGTGTAGTTTCAGGCGGCACAGACTTGTTAGTTACTTAAAAATGTCTCTAGTTAAGGCATCATTTGTGGTCAGCTTTCTTTAGAACAGGCCGTATGCCTGTCTCAATATGGCTGCCGAGGGGGGAATAGCAGAAAAACACTTGCCAAACTGGTTTAAGGCACTCCCCCCCCCCCCCCCCCCCAAAATCCTGTCATAAAATTCAAAGAGACCCATTCCCAAATGGCAGGGGTAAACATGAATGCTTCTCACTAATGTAAAACTAAATTACATTGCTTTGCCTAAATAAAGACATACAAAATATTTATCAACTTGTATGCAAAATCTCACATCACAACACCTGGTCTGATCATTCTCCCATTCTCTTAGAGTTGGAGCAGACCTCTGGTTTACCGAGTAACAGTCCTTGCAGACTTAATTATTTAAGTAATTATCCAATGACATCTTCACAGATTGAACAGTTTCTTAAAGAATTCTTTCACACTAAAGATGGTTCAGCTTCGAGCAATGCTACATTATGGTATGCACGTAAAGCATGTATGAGAGGGGTCCTTATTCAGCTGGCCTCTAAAGAAAAAAATAAAAAGCAGACTGAAAGAAGGCATAATATACTTACTTGTTTACAACTTCAAAATAAACAGTCCTTTTTATCTACTTTGGTAAATCAAATAAAGCAGATTAGGAGACAGCTCAATGAGCTTGAACTAAATAAATATGAATTAGCTAAACTTAGACTTAAATAAGACCTAATAAAATGTTGTCTAATAAGGTTCAATCACATAAGTCAAGTCAAGATGGGGAGCATGCACTGGTACAGTGCGTTGCTGCATCCACTACACAGCGAAACAACTCAGGGTCCCGGTTGGCAACCCCCCAGGCAGACACACGGTCCAGCCCTACCCTCTGGAAATGACCTCTCTCTCTATCTGCCGTAACCAGGTGTTACAAGGGCGACCCCTTGGCCTGGTCCAGCCACTTGGGTCCCCAACAATGAGGACCTTTGAGCCGGATCACCCTCAAGGAAACGTGCCACATGGCCGAAGTGCTGTAACTGATGCTCCCTCACAATGCAGGTAATGTGCCTCATTCAGAACTCCATGAGCAACCGTTCATTCGACACCAAGTCAAACCAACAGTACCCAAGGATTTTCTGGAGAGACACAGTACCAAAGGAGTCCAGTCTTCGTCTCAGATCACTGGACAGCATCCATGTCTCACAACCATATAGCAAGACAGGAACCATCAAGACTCTAAAGAGCGCAATCACATATTGTAAAACTAAAATTCCTTTTATCATTGGGAAAGCCGGAAAGAAGATTATGAACCCCCAAGCTATTACAGACAAATTTAGATCACACAATACTAAATTATATAATTTAAATCAGGATACCTGGGAGACAAGCACCAGACAGCACAAGATGTTTCATCGATATCATTGAATATGTTGAATCCATATCTATCCTCACTATTTTATTAGCTCTTGATGCAGAAAAAGAATTTGATCATGTTCATTGGCAATATTAATTTGAAGTTTTGAGTAAAATTAAACTTAAAGGACCCATCTGTAAAGCTAGTCTGTCATTATATTCAAAACCTTCAGCTAGAGTTTTTAGTGGGGCTGTTGTCAGCCCCTCTGACATTTCAAATGGGACTAGACAAGCTTGCCCTCTCTCACCTTTAACAGTTCCTCTCGTTAAGGAGCCCTTTGCTGAGCACATACATTCTAATAAGGGGATTCAGTGTATTCACATTGGACCTGCAGTACATAAAATTGGACTTTATGTAGATGATGATCTAATTGCATGAACAGATCCTTTTAACTCCCTGGAATCATTTCAAAATGTTATAACTAAGTTTACAGCTTGTTCTTATAAAATTATTGACAAAAATGTCAGGCCCTTAATATAACTAACTCTCTCTGCCCCTTTACTTTCAACAATGAAAGCAAAATTTAAATACAACTGGGAGAATTCTTCAATATCATATTTGGGTGTATAATTAACAAATTATTCAAAGGAACTAATATTCATTTTCTAAATTTCTCAAATAACATTAATAAAAATTTTAAGTGTCTTAACTTATTGTCATTATCATGGGTAGATAAAATTTTAGCAACAAAATTGATTATACTTTCGAAGGTTTTATATCGCTTTCACACCATTCCTTTTTTGCTTCCTAGCAAAGTTATAGAAACCATGCAAAAAAATGTATTTTAATTTATTTGGAAAGGCAGTAACCCCAGAATAAACAGATCTACTCTGACAAGACTCAGTCCCGTGGAAGGTATGGCAATCCCAGACTTGCATGACTACCATAGAGCAGTAATACTAAATCTGCTGAGATAATGGTGGTCTCTTGACTATTCTAAACATTGGGTTCAAATAGAGCAGTACGTAACTGGATATCCAGATTTGGTACATTTGCTTTGGCTTGTTGAACTTGGATATAAGTTACCTTCCTTTTAATTAACTTCAGTTTCTTCAGCGGTGTTTATTTGGCATTCTTGTCAACATAAAAATAAAGAATTTTCTCTTCCTCTCAAAATGCTTCCTTTAAACATATATCAATATTTAATCCCAGATTTAAATATATGCACATGGAAGCAAAATGGACTTAACACATTGGCCAGCCTTTTTTCCGGCAACAACCTTCACTCTTTTCAGTATCTCCATGAACATTTTAATATTTCATATAAAATAATTTAATACAATTCGTAAAAAAAAAAAAAAAAAGTGCGCAGAGAACAGCCTTTTCAGCTGCCGATGTCACTATATACCTAAACATTTTAAAGTATATAGTATTCACTAGAAATTTCATTACTTGTACTTAATTTATCATCGACTGGGGCTCTGGGTGCAGGCAAGTTGACATCTGTAGAAATGGTTTAACTTGGTCAAGTATGAACTTGATTGGCCCAAAATAAAAATACTTGCAGATAAAAATACCACAAATGTATTGCAAGGCTTGAACTGAAACATAAAATATGAGGGTTTCCAGTACTAATCAACGATTGATATCGTGAGGGACGGTTAATGAATGTAGGCAGCTTACAGGATGGTTGGTAATGCTTCAGCTGACATTAAACTATTGGTAACTATCAGTGCTCCTCAAACTGTGGTCTACTAACTACCTTTCATCTTTAAGCTTAAGTCAAGAGGCCTGCAAGATAATATCACAGTAGAGTGGCTTTTAAATTGTTCAGATATGTTAGTCTATTATAAATTTACTTAGGTATTTATTTATAACAATCAGCCTGCTGCTCAAAATACAAACATCTTAGATTCACAAGGAACAGGTCTAAAATATGCACCATAAACCACACCACCTGACTTTCTTGCAGAACTATAGTGTTTTATTAACTTTGATGTACATGGGCATGTGAAGATTCACAACGAGCCAACAAGATCAATCAATAAAAACAAGTAACCTCTTTATTCCTTTACTGCTCTTTCAACACAGCTACCTGAGCTTACACACAAAAGCAAGTAATTTTAAGTACAGTGGAACCTCAAGATACGAACACCTCTGTATACAAGAAATTCAAGATACGAGGAAAGTATGAGCGAAAAATTCGGATCTAAATACGAGCATTGGCTCGCGTAACGAGCCACGAGCCAGGCTGTGGGTATGCATGACGCGTTTCCCGATCCGCCTCAACTCGGGGATTCACCCAAGCGGACGCTGCCAGCCCGTCAGCGCACTCAGTGTTCCTTGTTCTCCCGTAGTTTGTGCGCTTGTGATTTCATTGTTTTGCTGGAGCAGTTCGCCGTATAAGCATATCCAAAAATATCACGGACATGCAGACGGAGAATAGGAGACGATTGCCCTCAAGAGGAGAGAGAGGCGCGCGCGAGCAAGCGAGCGAGCAAGAGAGATAAGGAGAGAGAGAGAGGCGAGTGAGCGAGAGAGAAAGAGATAAGGAGAGAGAGAGATGCGTGCGTGAGCGAGAGAGATAAGGAGAGAGAGACGCGCACGAGAGAGAACCACCATCAGCTCAGTTATGATCACATGACGCTCAGCAGACAAAGTGTATCCATACTACTCGTATTGCAAGACATTGCATGTTTTATCAAGTCAAATTTAATTAAAAAATTTAGCTCGTCTTGCAAAACACTCGTAAACCAAGTTATTCGCAAACCGAAGTTCCACTTGTATATATTATTTATCAGTGTTTTTTGTTAGGAAAACTGATTTTTATGTTGATATTTTTGGGGGTGCGGAACGGATTAACTGGATTTCCATTATTTTCAATGGGGAAGTTTGTTCTAGATACGAGAAATTCGCTTTACAAGCTCAGTGCTGGAACAAATTAAACTTGTATCTCAAGGTTCCACTGTAATGTTATTTTGCACCTTTCCTCACTAATGATATGCATATTTTATTATATATCAGTGAGGAAAGGTGCAAAGTAAGAAAATGGTCTGTACATTTTTTTTTTGTTTTTATCTTTGTTGTTCTCTGCTCCTTTCACAGCAAGGAGTGCTGAAAGTGCTGAAATAAACTGAATGTCCTGCCACTTTTATCTGCTAATATCTTTTTGTAAACTTTGCTTTTTACATTAGTTTTATGTCTTTCATATCCAAACAAATTCCAGACATCAGACTTAACATGACAGCCATACTTTGGAACAAGCTAATTTGTAAGCAAAGCACCATTCACCATATTCTTTGCATTTATATATTTTGACTCTACACATCTTACCAACTGAATAGAATAGGGTGTTTACTTAACTGTGTAACTGTATCTTTTGGTATTTAACCAAAGAAATATATACAGAACACCTCCAAAATCTGCGGGGGTTACATTCCTAGAGCACCCGCAAATTGTGAAAAACCACGAATTTTGGATGTGGTTAAAAAATGCCTTTTAAATGCCTATTTTTATAGTTTAAACCCTAAATACAGTATGTCCCCAAAACACTTTAATTTCGTTGCAAACTCAGCTTAATACATTAATACATTACCTAAAAACAGAATGTAAAGGTAAACCCGTATACTGTACAGTACTGTACTGCCAAGTCTCCCACGGTGCTAGAATGAAAAATACCGATGTTACCACTATACGTACTGTAATTCATGCAAGCACATTTTCTTTGGTATGCGCTGTCGTTTTCTTTGTTATAAGTAGAGTAAATACATAATTTCATTTAATTAAAATACAGTAAAATGTACGGGTACTCACCAATGATGATGATGATGAAGTAGCTGTGCAGTATGATGCAGAGGATTTAAAACACCTCAGGAGGCGCCGTATCTTTAGACGGGACTTCTTCTGGTGGGGTTTCATGCTGGCTTTTCTTTATAGGCGTTAGAAACATTGCGATGGGAAGTTGCTACATTGTGTCCTGTAGCGAACTGCTGGTACAATTTCCGTGCTTTCTCACGGATGATGTTACCGTCCAAGGGGATGTTCTTCTTCCTGCAGTCAGTGATCCACAATGCCAAGGCGGATTCCATCCTGACGATATTTTTATTCCTTACGGTCATTACCTTTTTGGCACTTTCACAGAAACTTAGATATGGTACTCCAGATCGCAGCTTTGTTCTTTATGTAGCGTAGGGTGCTTTCATTAATGCCATAGTGCCGCGCTACTGCAGCATAACTTTTTAGTTCCCGGAGCAAAACCAGTAGTTCAACCTTCTCCTGGAGTGTTTTAAACTTCTTCTGGCGCTTAGGCTCAGTGCCAGAAGCCTTAGAAGGTGCAGGGCGTTTCGGCGACATCTTGTGCGTTTAAGAATAACAAAATGAATACAATAACAAAATGGAAAACACGAGGACACTCAGCTGGAGACACGTCACAGGGCAGCAGTCAATCAGCAGCAAGGAGAAATGAATAACGCTCTCAGATTGGCTACTTTCACCATCCCAAACCGCGTTTCCCTCAACGGTTGCTTCCTGTTCTCTCTACAGCAGAGTATTGTCACGAAAAAAGCCATTAAAAAATTGTGGAGGACGTTTGTGCTTTCCGCTAACAATTAATAGTTAGGTTCTAAGGAAAAATCCGCAAACGACCGAGTCCACGAACCCTGAACCGCGACTTTGCGGGGATCTGCTGTACATTTGTTTTTTAAAGTGATATTCAAACATTAACTTAAATTGAATGATTTAAACATAAAAAACACCAAAACCTATGTGAACATATCATACCATAAACCACTTAAAAACTTTTACTTCAGTGTTGTTCATTTTTTCTCTACCCATATTCTCTTATTGTTATTGCAATCTTACTTTATCTCACTTAAAAGTTCTTCAACAACCGTTTTCAAGTCTCCATGCAGGCCACTCTTCTACATTAACCTTGTGTCAGCCTAGAGAGCCTAGCTCTGGCCACTATAATCCTTTAATTTCACAAGACCGATTACATTAAAGGTTTCTGTTGCATAAGCTGGAATATTTAGGGCCCAATGGAATAAGTTTTTTTTCACAAATTCCGTTTTATTTTTATTGATTTTTGGTTTTCACAGTTTTATTTTTCCTTGATTCAGATTTTTTTTTTTTTTTTACTATAAGTAGCAACAGCTACAACAAAACAAACAATAATGAAATGGCACTTTACATTCCTTTTAATGAAACTGCACACTACCACAACTAAACTTTATTTTGCAGTTCCATTCATCAGGTAGAAGCTCAGATCCTTAATTATTCTGTATGCTGAGACTGCAGTAGGACAGTGAGTGCCCTGCAGAATTGTAAGAGCCGTTACTAGTTTGATGCATCCTTCTGAGATGAAGGTTAACTTCACTTTTAGGGTATAGGATATTTGTTACAGCCTGAGCTGATGTGTTGTCGGCCGGAAAGAACTTTTTGTAGAGGTGAATATGTTCAGTAAGGCACGCCACATGGCGTTTCATGTTTAGGGGTTCCTGGCAGGCTTCTTGAAGAAGGCAGACTTTACCCACATCACTAGTGATGCAGCCTCACTAAAGTATTTATAGTGCTGCCAGGTCTCTCTCACCAAACTGATGACATGACACAAGCAGGTTGAATGTATATTGTTAGGCATAACCCCATTCCTGGTATGCTTTCAGACAGTATGATGCATTGTCTACAACCACTGTTAAAATCTCATTAAGATTCAGCTTGTTGCTGTGATGAGACTGAAGTGCTGCCTGTGAAATGGTGGAAAAGCAGCAGCTCTCCATAAAGATAACATCTGCCAAAAAGTACTGGTCTTCAATACCTGTAATTGTAATGTTAATTATTTCTAATGATTCTTAAAACTTAAATGTTTACAGATTGACAGTGTGCATCATTACATCTGTAGCTTCATCTACTGCATATCTTAAAATAATTAATTACAAAGCAAAAGCAAACTAATCTGCAAGATGCTAAATCCAGGAATTAAACAGAAAAAAACAGAGAGACCCACTTTTAAGGGCTCATCCCTTCTGCCCAGGTTTGTAGGTGCCGAGTTTATAACGGAAGAGTCAAATGTGGACCTTGCATTCCTCGTCACCTCAGGAAAAACATTTATTAAATCCATAAACATAGTTGTTAATTTTTAAAAGGGAACCAGTTATAACCAGTGCCATTCCCTAATAATATTTTTCTACGGGAAAGACTTAATACTGGTTAAAATTACCAGAATTACCATACAGGCTAATGTTTACTCACCTATCACTAGGTTGAGAACTACAGGTGCATCTGAATAAATTAGAATATCATTGAATAGCTAATTTATTTCAGTAATTCAATTCAAAAAGTGAAACTCGTATATTATATAGATTCTTTACACACAGTGACATATTTCAAGTGTTTATTTCTTTTCATTTTGCTGATTAGGGCTTATAGCTAATGAAAATCCAAAATTTGGTATCTTAGAAAAAAAGAACATTGTGAAAGAGTTCAATATTGTAGACTGATGGTGTCACACTTCACTCAGCTAATTAACTCAAAACACACGCAAAGTTGTCCTCAGCCTTTAAATGGTCTCTCAGTCTGGTTCAGGAGGCCACATAATCATGGGGAAGACTGCTGACTTGACAGATGTCCAGAAGACAGTCATTGACACCCTCCACAAGAAGGTTAAGGCACAAAAGGTTACTGCTAAAGAAGATGGCTGTTCAAAGAGTGATGCATCCAAGCATATTAATGGAAAGTTGAGTGGATGGCAGAAAAAGGTGCACAAGCAACAGGGATAACTGCAGCCTTGAGAGGACTGTGAAGCACAGCCAATTCAACAATTTGGGAAGATTCGCAAGAGCCACAACTGTCGCATTCCAGTGTCAAGCCACTCCAGAACCACAGACAACGTCAGAACTGTCTTACTTGGGTTAAGGAGAAAACAGACTGGACTGTTAATAGCTCAGTGGTCCAAAGTCCTCTTTTCAGATAAAAGTAAATTTTGCATTTCATTTGGAAACCAAGGTCAAAGAGTCTGGAGGAAGAGAGGTGAGGCACAGAATACAAGTTGCTTGAGGTCCAGTGTGAAGTTTCCATAGTCAGTGATGCTTTGGGGAGCCAAGTCATCTGCTGGTGTTGATCCACTGTGTTTTATCAAGTCCAAAGTCAGCATAGCCGTCTACCAGGAAATTTTACAGCACTTAATGCTTCCCTCTGCTGACAAGCTTTATGGAGATGCTGGTTTCATTTTCCAGCAGGATTTGGCACATGCCCTCACTGCCAAAATTACCAATACCTGGTTTAATGACCATGGAATCACTATTCTTGATTGGCCAGCAAACTCGCCTGACCTAAACCTGAAAGAGAATGTATGGGGTATTGTCAAGAGGAAGATGAGAGACAACACACCCAACAATGGAGATGAGCTGAAGGCCATTATTCAAAACATCCTGGGCTTCCATAACATCTCAGCAGTGCCACAGGCTGACTGCCTCCAAGCCACACCACACTGATGCAGCAATTCATGCGAAAAGAGCCCCAAGTATTGAGTGCATAAATGGACATACAGAAATGTTGGCCTACTGAAAAGTATTAAACATTTTTTATTGGTCTTATGTAATATTCTAATTTTCTGAGATACTGAATTTTGAGTTTTCATTACCTGTAGGCCATGATCAACAAAATGAAAAGAAATAAACACATGAAATATATGACTCTGTGTGTAATAAATCTATGTAATATACAAGTTTCACTTTTTGAATTGAATTACTGAAATAAATTCACTTTTCAATAATATTGTAATTTATTGAGATGCTCCTGTATGTGGTCTCGGATATAAGGGGTTTCACCAACTACAACATAAATTTTATTGCCACGAATCTTTCAAAGAATGGTGTCTATATGTTGTTCAAAGACACAGGGCAAATGAGGTTGACAAAGACTGCTCTCATTTTCTGGCAGTGTTCCTCCCTGTTTACAATGCTTTAATAAAGAAAGGACGGATCTTTGTCATTTTTTTCAAGCAGTCTGTCCAACTCGCATGGCCACAAAGACCTCCACAAACTGGTGTCTTGCATCTGACGATTTTGTTTTTTTCTCTATTGTTACCTCAAGGGGAACACTTTTTGATCTTTATTTCTCCTTGTTCTTGAGATGGGTTTTAGATTTAATGTGGTTACTGCAAGTATCTTTTCGTGTCCAGTCTATTGTATACTAGCAAAACTTGCAGAAAAGTTGAGGTCCAAATTTGTAAAAGTCACCGGGATATACACTCAATTTTGCAGTTAACCTCATGTGTTAGTTTAGCTCAACATAGTTAGGGTATCCAATACTGCTCGCAGGGTTCCCAATCTTTTTAAGGAATAATTTTCTAGGACATTTCCAGGAGCTTTTTCTGGAAATTCATGACAGGATCTGGTCATACAGTCATACACTTTAGTCGCAGGCTTAACGCCATTTTAATTTCTCTTTGATTATGCAGGGACTTAGTGTCACTGATATACTAAATTAGATAAAGGCAACACCAATTAATACACTGATGTATAATGGAGTTGTTTGACCTCTTTTTGTTACACACTGTTTTAAACTGCAAAACTCTTTTAAAGAAATAAATGCCTCTTGGATTGTGGAAAACTATCCAAACACTGATATATACTGAGCAATTCCATAATGTTCAGTATAGAGCTGTTGATCACACCATGAAATAGGCTACCATAGTGACCTAATTTCAGTAAAAGTTACTTGCATATTACATATTATGTCATTGTTTGTATCAAATAAATGTATGTACAATGTTTGTATTAAACAAAACTGCATAAAGCCAATTTATTGCCTATATCATGTGTATGATGCCTATAACACTAATATATGCAACAATTGGCACGCGACAAAACAAAGTCAGGGTTAACTTTCAACTGGTACCTTTACTGGGAATACAGCAGCTGTAGAATTTGCATAAGTCAACGACAAAGATTATAATAAAGAACTTATCTTTGTGGGAAAAGAAGCAAAATACATCCATTTTAAATCATGATAGTCTTGCCATCAATTCCTGAGTTGAAAACTTGGCTAAACTAGAAAGAATACTAGAAACAAAGGATAAGAGCCTGAACTCCAGTATACTGGAAAAAAAAAAACAAACAATCTATAAGTCATTGTAGTGTAACCTATGAAAAAGGCATCTGGTGTAGGCCTAGGTTTAGAAACAATGCTGGTGTTGCTCCTTGAGGTCTGATAAAACTGCATCCAGACCGATGACCTCTTTCTTTTTTTTCAGCAACACTTTTACGATAGGCATTAGATTTTGTGAGCAGTGTAATGTCCTGTTTTCTCTCAGCCTTCTCTTCCATTGCATCTGCTTCTTCTTGCATTGCCTCAATGCTAGTGATTATTTTCTGTCTCTTTGCTGCCACTTTTGTGATTTCAGAGCGGACCTCTTCTCTTTGCTTGTCATTTTCAGTTTCCTTTTTCTTCTTTTTATCATCATCAAGGTATTGGACATATCGCATCCTGGCATTTCTGCAATGCTGCAAGAGGGGCTTTGGCAATACTCCATCAAATGAGCCACCAGTCAAAGAATCTTGGATTAGGCGAAGAGACATCAGAGTCCTTCCTTTCAGATTTGTAACCAGCATGTCCTTATTCACAGAGTACCCTCTTTCGACCGCTGCTTGCCCATGTGACAATGTGAACAGGTCTTTAATTGATTTCCGCAGAATTGCGTACTCTGCTTTGTCACCAGCAAATCTTCCCATGAATGTGTCCAGCCGACAGGAGCTACTTCTATACCCTTGAAATTCCTCCTTATGGTGCTGCACCATTTCAGTGAGGAACATCTTGTACTCACTCAGGATTTGGTCACAGTCCTCTGCTGTATGTCATTTGGCGTTAAGAAGCAGCTGTAAGAGCTTCTCAAACATGGAGATGGCACGCCTTTCATCGCTGATCATAGTTACTGGATCTAGGCATGCCATGTGCCTTACTGCTGCATAATTCAAAGGGCATTTGTCCAGCAGTTTCTTTGCTGTTGCGGACAGGAAGGCCATACATTCTCTCTGGAATTATTGACCCGGCAGCGGTTTTTCAAGCAGATTCTCTGAGGCTTTCTCAAGAGCTTGTTTGGTGGCAAAGCCAAGATCCCCCTCTTTCAGTGGCAAATGGAGTGTTTTGTCCAGTACATCAATTTTAAGCATTTAGACAGGTGTTTTGATGTTATCCAGTACCTCCCTCTTCATAAAGCATGAAATCAAACTCTTCAGAAGGGCCTGAAGGTCTTTTGCCAAAAATGGCATCATGGGGGCATCAGTCTGGAAAGTCTCAAGAAAGGGTTTCAGCTGCCTTGCCACATAGGCAAAAAACTGTAATTTTGCCTCAAAAAGGGGATCACCAACAGCCTCTCTGACCACAGTGTTATGATGTTGACGTTGGCATTTTACTCTTTGGCAGTTTCTTGTAATTGTCGACAAATATTTCAACATGTGGCCACATCTTAAGTGCTCTCTCTGCCACTGGCAAGTCCTCCACCCACCTATGAGCACAGAATTTTAGAGGGAATGTTGATGTTTTGGTAATTTCAATAAAGTCATCCCGTCTGGCTGGTGTGTCATGAAAAAGCTGCCAAAGGGCTCTTAGTTTGTCACCTATCTTCCATCCACTTTCCTTCTCGCCTTGTTGGAAGCTTCCATGAACTGTATGAAGACCACAGGTTCCTAGGTTTATCAAGCTTCTAATATCTGGGGCCTTCTTCAAATAATCTCAAAAATTTTTTGTTGACACTTGGTCCATCCATCGAGATTTGCAGGAGCTTGTTTGGATCAAGTGGAGAGAGGGAAACTTTAATGCTCTCAACAAGCTTCTCTGATTGTGTGTGCCCTAGAAATTGGGAGTCCAGATAATGCACAACTACCTTTTCTTCATTATCACTCCAGTACCGCACAAGCACATCCATCTGCTCGGTCTGTGTTATTTTGTTGAGGCATTCATCAAATAAAAATGGTATAGCAGTTGGACTGTCTAATGTCTTTCACTAGCTTGTCTCTGAAATATGGTGCAAGGCCAAAACACATCAGATACGCTGCTTTTGTTGCATCACATGAGAATTTTTGGGCAATTTCACTATCTGTAAACATCAGGTGAAACAATGAACCCATATCTGAACAGGAATTGAAAGAATATTTGGAAAGGGCCACTTTAATCACCCAGCGGATCTCTGCTTCTAAAACAGCTTCACTTGAAAAATGAGCTCCAATTGTGGGTGTAGCTTGAGGTGGAGTTACAGAAGTTGATGGCTGGACCTCGCTGCTTCCTCGACTCTCGGATTCTGCTGTCTGTCTGCTAGCTTCAGAATTTTGGGAGGTGGGAGATTGATTGATGAAATCAGTCATGCGTGGTCCTGTGCCTTGACTTGACATGACCCTCTTGTGTCCCTGTCCTTTGGCATGGCTTTTAACAGCAGAAATGCCCATGTTGCCTACATCAAAAGCTTTCTTGCATATCTTGCAGTATGCCCGATGTACATTATCTGTCACATGTCCTATCCAGTCCCTAAACTCAGGATTTATCTTCCATTTATCCTTAAAACGTACACCTCCTTGACATGATTCTGCTTTCCCTCACTTCTGTAATTAGAAATACATTCTCTAAATTAACCATTATAGGCTACTATTTTTCCTGCAACACTGCCTATTAGTGTCAAAAACATTAAATACAGTAATGTACAAAAATGTAGGCTAAACAGAAATACTGATCCAGTACAGATTTTCTGTAGGCTAACTGTGGTAAACTTAATGTGAAAGCATACCCATATAATTCCTCTAGTGGGAGCTAACGTTCTGTAGAATAATGGATGCAAGCTAGAATAAGAAGTTGAGCCAGGAGCTGTTAAGCGTGTTCAGTTGTACAAATAAACGGCACAAGCCAAGTAATATTTATTGTGTGGCGACTGCTCGGCTGCAAGGATATCACACGAACCTACACAAACACACAAGAACAGGCATTTAGATGTAGGCTTCAAGTAGCCTAAGCCCTATTTGTTTTGAATGAAAGCAGTAGCTCTTAGTCTAATTCTTTTTAAGACTGTTATCGTGTTCGTGCTGTTTTAGGTTTGGTTCACTGAATTTATTTGCTTAACAGTGGGACCACGTAGGTCTACAAAATGATTTTAGATTGATTAAGCAATTTCCTCCGGGATCAATAAAGTATTCTGATTCTGATTACCGTCATTAGACAATTAGCACTATGCTAACACCTAATGGGAATTGCCATTAACAGGCTAACAGAAATTAGCATTGCCAATTCATTTGACATGTTTAATATGTGACCTGGGTCCACATCAGACGGTATGAAGTAACAAAACTGTCAGTTTCACCATATGCACTGTGGTCATACTTACAGTCATGCACTTAGCAGAAATTTCAAGTGATGAACTGATGTTCTGTTGTTCTCCTATCAGCTACTGACAAGCTAGAGCAACGAGGGTCAAAACTCAAATATAATTGCCTATACAGGTCTCAGTAGGTGGAGACATTGCGCAGCAGAGGCCACGACCTAGCTCAGCTGTCATCATATCTAGACTTACGAACAGCAAGCTGTTTCAAACAGAAAAATTAAAAAGCGAAAACAGAAATAAAATTCCAGGACAAGAAAGATTATTT
Source organism: Polypterus bichir lapradei (assembly GCA_026402145.1). Lineage (NCBI taxonomy): Eukaryota > Metazoa > Chordata > Cladistia > Polypteriformes > Polypteridae > Polypterus > Polypterus bichir. The sequence goes on along the minus strand of JANRMT010062828.1, from coordinate 4,708,483 downwards.
CCAGGACATTTGGCCATTTCGATCAGTTTCCAGGTCATTTCAATGACTGGAAAATAACCCTCAAAATTTTCAGGTTTTCCAGGACGCGTGGGAACCCTGCATTTCTGTCTCATGCAGCTAGCTAATTCATGTGCCTTTAACGAGAAAACACACAGGAAACGCACAAACAGATAGAGCCACGACTGAATTTCTACAAAGTCTACAAAGAATTGTGGTCACTTGAAAAACAACTAGAAAATAGTATCTGTGCGATAGAACTACAGATTATTCAATCATTTAATTAGGAAGTTTTGTAACAGTTACCCCCTTCAGTCTCTAAACTGTGCACATTTCCATTTTTAAATCTAAAATCTAGTTTTATGCATTAATTCTGCAATTCCGTCCATGTTTTCTACAACGTAGAAATCATAGGGCCCTAAATATTGTAGGTCGCTGGCCTAAAACCTGGAACTTTGAAGTTCAAATGTGGCAACACTGGTTTCATATCCTGGTACTGTTTACACAATACTTTTACAAAATAAGTGTGACAATTACAAGCAAAAGTATGCTAACAAGTGAATACAGGCTGTAGGAGATCCCCTTTATCTTTGTCTTTAGCAAAGTGGTTCTCAGTCTGAAACGCTTTGACTACCACCGACTTATACAAAATGTTTTCTTTTGGCTGAATCAATACACTGCTTAGTTTGTAATTTTATCTCTTTTTGGTTGCAGACAACATAACTTCCATAAAGAGAGTTTGCCTTAATTTTGGTTGCAGACAACATAACTTCCACAAAGAGAGTTTGCCTTAGCCAAGAACATGTGGACTTGCTTACATTTTTGCATTGCAACTCAAAACTCCTGTAGAACCATTTTACATCCCTGGTGACACTGGTGAAGCAATTTAAGAGTTTGTTTTTAAAGTTACTAATGTAATAGTTTCAGCTATAGTTTGTTTTTTAAGCCACTGTTTGAACAATTTAAATAACATAACTAAGTTGGTGATGTTTTACTGCATAAACATTAAGTTCATTTGCACTTTTAAAGTGTTTTTTACACTGTACATTATTTACTCTTTTGCTATATATTGTGGTTAGACTAACTATGTTCCAGACTTATAAAATGGCATGTTACACTAAGGTAGGCTTCAGTTGCCACACTGAAGTTTGCTCTTTGTGGCTTTAATGCAAGTCTTCACTTGTTGAAGTGTTTTCTGATATTTCCACTCCATCAGTTTATTCAAATGTGTCCTTGAAAGCAGAGTGAATGAAACCTGGATGGAAAATGCAAATCATTTCTTTAAATCCATCATCCCCCACCATGGTGAGTGGTCTCATGTCAGTTACCAGCATATTTAGGACACAGTCAATCAGGACAGCTGCTTGCTGTGGTGTGCACAGGGCATTTTTCTTCAAAACATAGTCTGACTTTTTTTTTTTGCTGAAATTACAGTACAAGTCTTCAAATAGAATATTTTTACTTCCAGCTATGCAGTTGGTAAGTGCTATAATTTTTCAATTGACAACATTTACACTTTTAAAATGTTAACACTTAAACTCTTTCTTTAGCAGAATTGCAAAATGACTTAGTCACTTTCTAAACCATTTTCATCTTCTCTCTGTATAATTGTGTCAAAGTTCTACAGCGTATATGTACTATTATTATTCCTGAACTTTTTTGATAAATGTTTCCCAAATTCTAAGCTTGCAGTTGCTGCTAGTGTGACATCAATGAATTTAAAAAAAAAAAAAAAAAAAAAGCAAAACTCTGTTACCAGACCAAAGAAACACAGGTGTAAAAAGGCAGCACCTGCCAAATTAATTAGATATTAACCATGTGGTGTAGAGACCTTCTCAGTTAGCCATATTCCATTTCTGACTGCACAAACTTTCATCTTTGCCCAGGGCCTGGGCAATTTTTCGCTATGAATTTGTGCAAATTTGGCCATCACTGTCTGCTTTTAATGTTGGATTGTGCAGGTGCAAGGAGCGACACTTCAAACACAGGCTCCTTCAATGGAGTGGATATTTTCTTGTCTAGTGCGTGCATAGGGCAGCATGGTTGCACAGTTCTGAAGGTATCACTGACACAAGGATCTGCAAGAAAGGAATGATGATGAAATTCACATCATGTGCATTGTAGAGTATTCCTCGCATGAAAACATCGCACAGCTTCAGCAGTTCAACAGCTCGAGGAATGAGTCATTTTAAGTCAGATCACATTGCCATTAACACTGTGTTGTGTGTGTATATACATAGAAATGTAAAATATATCTTTTATAAGACAAATATTTGACAAAGTGACGCTAAGTAAGATCCGTATGTATCTTTTCTGACTTGCCTACAAATTTAACTTTAACAACAGATTTAGAAACGGACCTAGTTAATACTCCAGGAACTGACTGTAACATGCTCGCAATCCAAAGCACATATATATCAAAGCGAATTTCCTGATAAGAAATAATGGAAACTCAGATGATTCGTTCCACAACCCAAAACTATTTATATAAAAATGATTAATACAAAATATAAAGTAAAAATACATAAAACAAAATTAACCTGCACTTTACCTTTGAAAAGAATCATGGCTGGTGCGAGTGAGTTTCTAAACTCTTGTGGGATTCTACCCATTGGGACAACACGCGGAACAGCGTCCCAAAGCAACCGCAGGCTCCCAGCACTGTAGCAGTTCGCCGTAAAAGCGAATCCGAAAAGATTGCGGACATGCTACAAGCGCCTGCCGTTGATGGGTGATACAAGGAACATTATAAATGCACAGGGCACTCTATTACATGGCCACTAACCTGGCCCCGACCTTGCCTGACTGCTGTGTCCGTGTATAGGAGAGTGGCAGATCCCGCTACAATAAATAACCATGCTGTTCCTGTTTCAAGCTAAATAAAGCTGGTGTCGCTAAAGTACTGAGACTCAGCTTCGTGTTTTGGGGTGCAAGACAGAGACTCACACGTTACAACACACACACGTGGTCACAATGCTATAGTAAACAGTACACGATTGTACAGATGTTGACTATGAGTGAGGCACAGCAACTGAGTCCAAGAATGGGAGATGATTGCCCACAATCCCGCAGCGAGAGAGAGAGAACCACCATTAGCTCAGCTGTGATCAAATGACGCTCAGCAGACAAAGCATATACGTACAACTTGTACTGCAAGACCCTGCTCGTTTATCAAGTCAAAATTTATTACAAATTTTAGCTCATCTTGCAAAACACTCGCAAACCAAGTTACTCGCAATCCAAGGTTCCACTGTATTTGAAACTGACCAATTTCAAATAGTATGCTGTATCTACAGCTGAACTACCAATTTAACAATAATCCTAAAGTTGTCTTTAAGGTCGCTTTCAAAATTGCAATGGACAATAATAAAAGTTATTGCCAGTAGCACAAACACTACGAACTGTTCTAAATTACCCATTACTCCTACTCCATTACTGATACAACTGTACATGATGAGTGCATACCCAAATATGGCAGAATCACATAGTCTGAAGGCAAACAAGTGCAGCAGGAGTGGAGCAGAGGACAGACTTGTAAACGGTCTCTGATAAACTAAGCTAAGTGTGAAGTACCTTAATAAACAGTGGAAATCCAATCTGTGTTTACAATATGTTACAGTACATGTTCATTATCAGTAACAAACTCTGAAAGGCAATTGTGCAAAGTATTAGCCACTCGGTGGAAGCGCAAATTATAGCTTGCTTCAGTCAGTGGAGTGGTGGGGGAGATGTTGAACTTTTTTAGTGTTCAGACTCTATGAAGCATTAAGATAGTTATTTCTCTAAAAATAAACACCCTATTTATAATAAATGCTGTCCAATTATGGTTTGAATAATCATATTAAAAATAAGTAAATATTGAAATACTAGCCGACCCGCGGCGTACCATACGCCGCATAATTATTCATTGATGGGTGAACACTTCCTGAAAGACACAGTTGTCCAAATGGGGAGGGTCTGAGGATACGACTGTGAGTGAATGAAAAGATGGAACTCTGGAGAGAGCAACTTACAATTGTCCGTGACTGAAAACTGGTTTTGGCAGATACAGGCATATCTTTTTGAAAGTTTGACCCTGTGCCTTTTTATTGTCATTACAAAGGCTAATCTAACAGGAAATTGTCTGCATGTAAATGTAAAAGGCAAATTTGCATCTGATGGGGTCAGGGAAATCCAGGGAATAAGGACAGTTTGTGAGGTAGAAGCTGCAATAGTTTTACACTCCAGTACATTGCAGTGAATGCTGGTAACAGTCAGTCTAGTGCCATTACAGAGAACTCTTGCTGGCATGAGGTTTCTGAGAAGCATGACGACTGAACCAATTTTAATTTTGAGTTTATGCAGAGGCATGCCAGTGGGAGTAAGACTGTTAAGAAATTCTTCGGGGAATGAAAGTTGATCTGCGGGATTGTCTGTGACGATGAAGTCAACGCTGGTGAAAGTTACTTTGTCGGTAGGGATAAGTTTCAGTACTTGTTCATTAAGGTGTAGCGAGTCTTCGTTGGTGATGCTTAATATAGCTCGCATACCGAGTTGTTCCGGAGTGACAGTTGAGAAGTCGATGTCGCCATATAGTTGTTGAACGGGATCAGAATTAAAAGGAAAATAATGTGAAGGCAATGTTACAGCTGTTCCGTTTTTCCCGTCTCCAACATCGAGGACCCATTTTGCGAAATGTTGTTCGTGAGAAAGAGCTCTCATATTTGTCGTCAGTGCAAGTACATGCATGTGACGCCACAAAGGTTGCTTGTTAATGCAACTGGCGACAGTAAGTGCTCGGGAGCCACGCATAATGACGGGGAGTATTTGTCGGAAATCTCCACCCAATAGTATTGTTTTCCCTCCAAATGGCTGCGTGTCACCCGTGAGGTCACATAATAACCTGTCAACTGCCTGGAATGCATATGCATGTGTCATTGGTGCCTCGTCCCATATTATCAATTTGGATTGCAGAAGATGTTGAGCGTGTGGCGAGGTAGGTTTGATGTTGCATGTAGAAATAGTAGTCAGCTTCAACTGTATTTTAAAAGCGGAATGTGCAGTACGTCCACCTGGTAACAATGTTGCAGCTATTTCTGTAAATGCTACGGTTGTAGGAATGTCTCCCCTAGCTCTGATGGTATGAATCAGGGTTTTGTAGACAAAGGTTTTCCCTGTTCCTGCAGGACCATCTAAGAAAAAGCATGTTTGTCGTGGACGGGAATTGCTGTATGCAGCGTGTAAACATGTGTTTGGTGAGGTGTTGGGGGCAGGCACATGAGCAGGCAGTGCGCATGCCTCGAGAGCGAGGGTTAGAGTTGGAGGACAGGGCTCCATCGTGCATACCCCATGGTTGGGCGACTTGGTCGATTTTAGATAGATAGATAGATGGATGATTGGACTCAAACCCATGATAAGAAAATATGCTCTACAGTCAATCCACGCTGAAATACAACAAAGTACCATTTTTTTCCTGTAAGACATACCAAGACACCATACTTGACTGAGTAAAAGTAATTGGTAACTACTAGTTTGCAGCTAGTAGAAATTTATTCAAATCCATTTTATAATGAGGCAGATCTAATTTTTGGTTCATGTCAATACGACATAACTTGTAGCAATTTTAAATGAACTTGGAATGAATCACCTTTGAATAACATTGATGTAACTCAACACACGTAGTAGTATTTTATAGGTATTCAGGAATATGTTAGACAACAAAACTAACTCCTGCATCACCAAGCTAAAACACCTGCATACCATTCCCACACCACCCAGTGCAGATTCTTTCTGTGGTGCATGAGTATATCAGATAATTCCCTGTAATTCAAAAGCTTCCACACCACCACCACCACCAAAAAGATGCAATGGTATCAAACTGTCAATGTTTCGATTTAATGTCACAATGTGAACTTCTACGACACAGCACAGCCTTAGCTATCTCCAGACAATATTCCAAATCAGGATTTGAATTCCAGGCTCTGGTCATGAAAGGCAAAAATTTGCACCACTGTCCAGCCAACATTGACTATGGAAAATCTACATACAAGTACCACTGATGCATATTTTTGAGAGACTGTCGATTTAGTAGTACCTTGACTCAAGTAGAACATAAAGGGAGAAAAGAACAAAATTTGTAATACTTAAAACACAAACAATTAGCATAGTCACAAGGATTAAAGAATCTAAGCAGTAAGATTAGTTTGTTTCTAAAAGGCTATTAATTAAAAAAAAAGTCAATAGAAACCATGGTATATTATGCAATACCAGTAACGGCGCACTGCACGATAATGTCCAGTGAATACACTTGACTTGAGCATTCCTAGTTTTCATTCTCTTTCTCTGTACATTTAGCATTCGTTTGCTCAGAGGTTGATGCACTTGCTGCTTCCTGAGCAGCTGTTCTTTTCTCCACCCTAGCGACCCACTTCTTCTCTTCTTTCGTCGGCATCATTTCATGTTAAAACTGATTAAGTTAGTGTTTGTGTTGCAATTACTAGTGCGTTTCCTTAATTTTTCACTTAAGCTGGCACTTAAATTTTCAATCTGCCTCAAGAATGATTTAAGATATGAAGAGGTAGGGGAAGAGAAGGCGAAGGTGATAGGGAATGAGAACGGCACACAGCTGCCCTGCTGGCCGCTGTCAAGAGTTGATTCTACAATAAAATAAAATGAAACTAAAAAGAGGAATAACCGTGGAGGTCAATTATCACCCCGCAAGTGAATAGCAGATGTCACGTAGTATGTGTACCAAATTTCAGGTCAATACGTCAAATGGTTTGCGAGTTACAGGTGATTTAAAATCCTGGATAGACAAACGGACAGCCACGGTCATGTATTATATCAGAAGATTACTGAGACGAAAGACAGGAATGTTTCAAGAACTATAAATAAAAGAAACAACATTTTTAAAAACAGAAGAGAACACAAGGCTCTTCAGGTCCCAGCCGAATGACAGATGAAGTTTCAAAAAAATAAAAATCTTAGAAAAAAACTAATGTGTAGAATCTGTAAAGCAGAATACCAGTTTGGAAAGGATGCTTAGCCATACTTTATAATGTAGAGAACAGCATTACCCACTTATCGATGATACAGCACACTGGAACAATGTTTTTAGCAATAAAGATTTATTTAGCTTATCTATAGCATGTAGAGATATAAATTAATATTTCTGATGTTTGTGGCTATAATCAGGCCAAAATAACAACACAAAAATGTGACAATAAACCATGACTATAAAACAGCCTGGCTAGGACCAGGTGTAGCATGCGTGACTTGGTGCTCCTCTGCTGTTGAAGCCCATAGCCACATCAAGAATCACCTCTGATGCTAACCAAGTTAACTACTTCCTTTGACTTTGGCACTCGTTTAGGACACTGCTCTGTAGAATAGGAAACATTTCCTAAAATATGTAAATACAGGATTGTCACAAGAAACCTCAGAGAAACACCCATGCCTCACAAATGAATGAGACCAAACATAGTTCTCATTAATGTTTCCATCCAGTTCTTATGATATAACATTTGTCATGTTGAGCTAAAAATAACATGGAAACGCCTACAAGAAATGTGCTTGGTCACTATACTCCTGCTGAAACCTCAATAGTGAATAAGTTACCAATTTACAGAGAAGCTGCCACAATTTGCTGTTGTGGTTTGTTGTGCAAAACTGGGCATACTCCCTTACTCAATGTGCCACACAAACCTTTCTTTCAAACACACTAAACAACTTCATTGAACATGTGCTACCAAGTATTTGTCACTACAAAGAGAGTGATTATACCATTACACAAATCTAATAGGCATGCACTGACAGTACTACAAAGTGGATGGTTTTCGAATAGTTTTCTACCTGGTCATTTTATTGAGCGGTAAGCACTTACAAAGTATGACAACCATTGCTCTTGCTTTCGAGAGCTCTTCTTTTGGTATATTTTCAATGAACAGAGTTTGGTGTGCTTTGTTGTGCTACAGCTTGTAATTTCAATTGATTTCTCAGTTTCAGAACTACTTTATACTCTACTCTTTATGTTGAATCATTTACATGTTCAAAATATGAATCAATGTTGCAGTTCTAAATGCATTACAGTCGTAATACTTAAGTTAGATATGGGTTATATTTTCATTTGTATTGTAAACAAGTTGTGATGGTGTATTATACTCAGAGATGGAGATCCTAAATCACCACTAAAATTCACAGCACCAATTCTTGTTTCATTTCAGTCCTTTAAGCCTATATAACAATGAGAAACTTCTGAACAAAACAAATAAGGATATGCTCCATGGTGTTGTTACTTAAAATACAAAATCATTCTGAGAATGAATTAACTAACAAAAATATTAAAAAAGGAGGAATAGATAGATTATATTTGCAGTCCCAAGGCAACCATGTACTAAAGATAAAATCTCAACTGGGTCCCCACTGTTTAGATCTGCCATTTAGCAAGAAAATCTATTCCAAGTAAGACGCCACTTTTAAAGTGGGAAAAAATGCTGTTTCATTCACCGTCTAAGATGCTGAAAAAGGTAAAAAAATTTGTAACTTGTGCAGCTAACAAATTCACATGGCCTTCATCCAAACGATTGAACATTGAATTCACCTATGCATATATAAAGTACTGACTGTTTAATAAGACGTTTCTGCAGAACAACTACTTCTCAAAATAAAACAGGTGTTCTTGCTAATCTTAAAAAAGCAAAGCTGATAAAGTTGAATGTGGAACACTGTCAATTGTGTTAAATAACTTCTACAAGTAATATCACTAGAGCAAGAACAGAACATATTTTTGGACACTCCGGTTCGCTGTCACGTATATTTCAACTTACGATTTAAAGCAGGCAGTGAAAACTGAATCAATTACAACAGAAGTAACGAAAATCAAGCATACCACAGATAAGCGTTTTCCTAAAAAAAACAAGTCGTTAAGCAGATGGAAAGCAGGTTTTGCACTTTAAGTCGTTTTAATGGTTCAGAATCCGTACCAACGAGGTACATCGCAACCTGTTGCTAAACCGCCGGAGGAATAAACTTACTGTTTTACGTTTACTAGTGACCAGAACTTATACATTCCGCCATGTTTTAAGGCCTAAGAAAAAAACCCAACTATTAAAACAAAATCATTTTCCCAAAATCCAGTGTCAGTGAACTATGAGTCCGGTCAGCTCTGTATCTCAAAATTCAACCAGTAAGCTTCAAAAGTGTACAACCAGCCTGACACCCGACCTGGGCAATAATGCTACTCTCTCGTGGAGGAAGAGTTAACAAACACTTAACGTGAACAATTTACTCTTTAAAATGTTTCCAGCAGCTAATTTTGACATCATTCTCCGCCCATGCTCCTCTCTGTCCGCCCGGTTAGACCTCCGATTACTCAACTTCTTCGTGGCCTAGTACTGCTCAACTGATCCCCGGTCTTTCCTGAGCCAGTCCTGCCAATAGGCACCTCACCTGTATGACCTCATTGACCTCCCTGATGCACTCCACCATGTGCTGAAGAATCTGTTCTGCAGTTAAAACTTCAAAGCGATAATCCTCTTCTTCATGGCCAGGCCCCAGACCGCTGCCTCCAGTCTCTCCACACACGTCCCGCTCGCCGCCGGCCTCGGCAGGATCGACCAGCTCCACCTCCTCGAGCTCCAGGGTGTCGTCTTCGGGCTCCTCTTCGGCACTGTCTTCGCTACATTCCTCCTCGTCGTCAAATTCATAATTGTAACCCTCGTCCGAGTCCATTATCATATAATGGTCGGATTCCGGGGAGTGAAAAAGCGTTCAGATAGCTCTCTCTCTCTGTATTTTTTTAAAACCCACACTGCTTTTTTATTTTTCAGCCGCAGAGAAAATATCAACACAAGCACCGCCGCAGCTGAACCAACAAAGAGACACGGCGTCACACGTTGACGCGAGGCTTGCGTCACGCAGAGTAACAAACAGCTCCTCTCAAGCTTCGTCACGAGTGTCAATAAAGTCGATTGAAAAAGACCCGGGATTTGACGTCAGGCAACGGGCATATAGGCTGAGACAGCCATATTTAGTGTGGCAAAGAAATGGCTTTAGGGGTGGAAACTTACAAGTAATGTACGGTATTAAACATTACTAGCAAAGTGTTTTGCGCATTGTATGATATTCATTGTTATGCCTGCCTGTTTAAATGCCATTTTTCTGATGAAACTGTCACTTCGTTTTAATTAAACTAATCTGTTCAAACAATTTTTTAATTTAACAAGTTTTTAATTTTTTTCTAATTGAAAAATAGGCTTTTCCATAACTAAAAATAGATATTTTTGATTTTGCAACAACAGAAAACAATGCTAAATGTTTAGGTATATCACTATAACTCCATTAACTTTTTTTTTAGTTAATTGGGGGAACTTGTTAGGAATGTAAAATTGCAAATATTATATTATTATTTAAAAAGGTTGATCAGGCAGATGCATGTAACTAACTATAGGCCAGTAAGCTTAATGTGAATCAGAAATAAATTAATTGAAGCAATTACTTAGGAAAATGTTAGTGAACAGTCAACATGTGTTCAGACAAGGGAGGTTGTATTTTTCCTTCTTTTGCTTCTTCCTCTTCATCTTTTCCCATTTCTTTGTGGGATTGATGTGAGTAATCAACCTTCTCCATACAGCTCACTCCTGCACCTCCTCACCAGTCAAGCCCTTTTCCTCCAGATCTTCTTTTACTTTATCCATCCATCTCTACTTTGCCCTCCTTCTCTTTCTCTTCCCCTGAACTTCCATTCCCATCACTCTTTTGCTCACATATTCATCGTCTCTCCTCATCACATGTCCAACCTACTTTCCTGTATTTTCTTAGATATCTCTGCCACTTTTGTTGTGCCTCTGATTATCACATTTCTTATTCTGTAACTCCACACATCCATCTCAACATTTCCATTTCTGCCACATCTAATTTCTTCTCCTGCACTCCCTTTACTGCCCATGTCTCAGCTCCATTCATCATTGCTAGTTTTAGCACTGTCTTATAAAACTTACCTTTAACCATCATCTTAATTCTTTGATCACACAATACTCCTGATACCGTCTTCAAATTGTTCCATCCACACTGGACTTTATGGGTTATATCTGCACCTAATTATCCATCTTAGGCTACTGCTGATCCTAGATATTAAATTTTATCCATTTTTATTAATAGCTGTTCCTCCTCTCTAACAACTTCTGAATCCTGATCATTGTTAAACCTCATATATTCTGTGTTCTTCCTATTTATCTTTAGTCCTCTATCTGCCAAAGACATTCTCCAGTCTTCGAACTTCCTCTCCACTTCACGTTTTTTTTTTGGTGTTACACAACACAATGTCATCAGCAAAAACCATGGACCAGAGGAATTGGTCTTTTATCCTTTGACTTGACACATTTATGACCAGATCAAAAAAAAAAGGACTTAAAGAAGGTCCCTGGTGCAGACATACTCTAACTGGGATCATGTCTGTTACCACAACACTGCTTTTAAACCGAGTTTTCACTCCCTCATGCATACACTGGACAATCCTCACATACTTCTCTTGTACTCCTTACCCTCTCAGGTTCTGTTTTTTCTAGTGTCCTGGAATTCAATGAGGAAGCAACAAAAGCATAAATTCAGAGAGGTGCAAATAATATTATTTATCTTGTTTTTCAGAAGGTATTTGATAAGATCCCACAGGAGAGGTTGGGCATCAAACTAAAAGAAGTGGGAGATCAGAGTGTAGTGTTTAGATAGGTGCAAAATTGGCTAAAGCACAGGAAACAAAGGTTTATGGTGTGAGGCACATTACCAGAATTAGGTGATGTTCGAAGTGGTGTCCGTTAGAGGTCAGTGCTGGGGCCATTGCTGTTTTTAGCAATTGTAAATGATCTGGACAGGAATATAAATACAAAAGCTGGTTAAGTTTGCAGATGATACCAAGCTAGGTGGAAGGGTAATGTAGAATGAGCAAAATTGTTACAAATGAATTTGGATAGCATAAGGCTTTGGCAGATTTGTAGCAGGTGAAATTTGATATAAATAAATGTAAAGGAAGGAAGTAAAAATGATACATTTGAATACACAATGGTGGTGGTGGTGGTCAGAAACCTGAAAGTACCTCTTAGAAAAGAACCTGTGAGTTGAGTTACTGTATAGTGGACTCATTTACATCAAGAAAGTGAGAAACAATCAAGAAAACCATAAAAGAATTTAGATTGTATATCACGAAGTGTGGAGTACTTATGATGTATGATAATGAAGTATGATTATGCAGCTGGAAATTGAAGGTGTGATGATGAATGTTGTTAGTGCATATACCCCACAAGTTGGGTGTGCGATGAATGAGAAAGAAGATTTTTGGAGTGAGTTGGATAAAGTGATGAGAAGTGTACCCAGGGGACAGAAAGTGGTGATTGGAGCGGATTTCAATGGACATGTTGGTGAAGGGAAAAGAGGAGATGAGGAGGTGATGGGTAGGTATGATGTCAAGGAGAGGAATGAAGAAGATCAGAGGATAGTGGATTTTGCCAAAAGGATGGACATGGCTGTGGTGAATACGTATTTTAAGAAGAGGGAGGAACATAGGGTGATGTACAAAAGTGGAGGAAGATGCACACAGGTGGATTACATCCTATGCAGAAGAGTCAATCTAAAGGGGATTGAAGACTGCAAAGTGGTGGCAGGGGAAAGTGTAGTTAAGCAGAATAGGATGGTGGTCTGTAGGATGACGTTGGAGATCAAGAAGAGGAAGAGAGTGAGGGCAAAGCCAAGGATCAAATAGTGGAAGTTGAAAAAGGAAGACTGCAAGGTTGAGTTTAGGGAGGAGGTGAGACAGGCACTGGGTGTCAGTGAAGAGTTGCCAGACAGCTGGGCAACTACAGCAAATGTAGTAAGGGTGACAGCAAGAAGGGTGCTTGGCGTGATATCTGGACAGACGAAGGAGGAAAAGAAATCCTGGTGGTGGAATGAGGAAATACAGGAGAGTATACAGAGGAAGAGGATGGCAAAGAAGATGTGGGATAGTCAGAGAGATGCAGAAAGTAGACAGGATTACAAGGAGATAAGGCGCAAGGTGAAGAGCTAGGTGGCGAAGGCTAAAGAAAAGGCATATGATGAGTTATATGAGAGGTTGGACACTAAGGAGGGAGAAAAGGACCTGTACCGATTGGCTAGACAGAGGAACCAAGCTGGGAAAGATGTGCAGCAGGTTAGGGTGATAAAGGTTAAAGATGGAAACATACCCACAAGCAAAGAAAGTGTGTTGAGCAGATGGAAAGAGTACTTTGAGAGATTTTTGAATGAAGGGAATGAAAGAGAGAGAATGTTCTCTCACTTCTCAGGAAGTGCAATGGATTAGCAAGGAGGAAGTAAGGACAGCTATGAATAGAATGAAAAATGGAAAGGCCGTTGGTCTAGATGACATACCTGTGGAAGCATGGAGATGTTTAAGAGAGATGACAGTGGAGTTTTTAACCAGATTGTTTAATGGAATCTTGGAAAGTGAGAGGATGCCTGAGGAGTTCAGATATTTAAGAATAAGGAGGATGTGCAGGACTGTAGTAACTACAGGGGGGATTGAATTGATGAGCCACAGCATAAAGTTATGGGAAAGAGTAGTGAAAGCTAGGTGTGGAAGCTAGGTTAAGAAGTGAGGTGATGATTAGTGAGCAACAGTATGGTTTCATGCCAAGAAAGAGCACCACAGATGTGATGTTTGCTCTGAGGATGTTGATGGAGAAGTATAGAGAAGGCCAGAAGGAGTTATATTGCGTCTTTGTGGACCTGGAGAAAGCATATGACAGGGTGCCTCAAGAGGAGCTGTGGTACTGTATGAGAAAGTTGAGAGTGGCAGAGAAGTATGTAAGAGTTGTACAGGATATGTACAGGTGAAGTGTGACAGTGGTGAGGTCTGCGGTAGGAGTGATGGATGCATTCAAGTTGGAGGTGGGATTACATCAGGGATCGGCTCTGAGCCCTTTCTTATTTGCAATGGTGATGGACAGGTTCACAGACGAGATTAGACAGAAGTTCCCGTGGACTATAATGTTTGCTGATGACATTGTGATCTGTAGCGATAGTAGGGAGCAGGTTGAGCAGACCCTTGAGAGGTGGAGATATGCTCTAGAGAGGAGAGAAATGAAGGTCAGTAGGAACAAGACAGAATACATGTGTGTAAATGAGAGGGAGGTCAGTGGAATGGTGAGGATGCAGGGAGTAGAGTTGGCGAAGGTGGATGAGTTTAAATACTTTGGATCAACAGTACAGAGTAATGGGGATTGTGGAAGAGAGGAGAAAAAGAGAGTGCAGGCAGGGTGGAATGGGTGGAGAAGAGTGTCAGGAGTAATTTGTGACAGACGGGTATCAGCAAGAGTGAAAAAGAAGGTCTACAGGATGGTAGTGAGACCAGCTATGTTATATGGGTTGGAGATGGTGGCACTGACCAGAAAGCAGGAGACAGAGCTGGAGGTAGCAGAGTTAAAGATAAGATTTGCACTGAGTGTGAAGAGCATGGATAGTTTTAGAAATGAGTACATTAGAGGGTCAGCTCAAGTTGGATGATTAGGAGACAAAGTCAAAGAGGCGAGATTGCATTGGTTTGGTCATGTGCAGAGGAGAGTATATTGGGAAGATGATGTTAAGGATAGAGCTGCCAGGTAAGAGGAAAAGAGGAAGCCCTAAGAGAAGGTGTATGGATGTGGTGAGAGAGGACATGCAGGTGATGGGTGTAACAGAACAAGATGCAGAGGACAGGAAGATATGGAAGAAGATGATCCGCTGTGGCAACCCCTAATGGGAGCAACCGCAAGAAGAAGAAGAAGAAGAAGAAGAAGAAGATCATGAAGTGTGGAGTACAAATCAAGGGAAGTTATGCTTAAGTTAAATAATACACTAGAGCACACTAGAGAGGCATCAACTGGTGTAGTGTATGCAGTTGTGGTACCCATATTAAAAAAAAGACGTAGCAGCACTAGACAAAGTCTAGAGAAGAGCAAATAGGCTGATTTAGAGACTAAGAGGCATGAGTTATGAGGAGAGATTGGAAGAGTTGAATCATTTCATTTTAATCAAACAGAAAATTTAGGAATGACATGACTGAAGTGTTTAAAATTATGAAATGAATTAAATGCAGTAGATCCCAGTGTTTACTTTAATATACATTCTGTAAAAAGACCATGGTAATGTGGTAGGAAACTTGTTAAGGGCAGGTTTTGCACACAAGCTAGAAAGTTTTTCTATGTACAAAGAATCATGGACCTCAATTATAAAGTATTGTGGTGTAAAGGAGGACTTTATGGACCTTTAAATCTAAATCTGATGTCTTTATGGAAAATCTAGGTGAATAAGATTGATGAACTTCTTGAGCTAAATAGCCTATTTTCGTCACAATTGTTCTAATGTTCTGATGAAAGACTATTTGGGTTTTTCATGATTGGAAAATTACAAGAACAAAAGAAACAAGTCCTAGGAAATGAAAAGGGAAAAAATCATTTATCAAAAACATAGAAAGCACACCAGAAATGTTAACATAACCAAAATACCAAAGCCCAATACTCTGTCTTCTATGTTCACTTTTATTTGTGTGTTTTTATACATGGGAAATTTATTTCTGAACACAGTTTTCACATTTGGTTTTATTGTGTTGGTGTTGTTTTTCTTTACCATCTTATTTTTTTTTTATTAACTTGACATCAAGTTGTTAGCATGCAGCCACCTTCCATTTGTGTTATCACAAGAGCCAGATTCAGCAACATCCAATATAAATATGGCTGTGTGCAGTAGGTTCAGTATCCCTTGACGGATATTCCTTACAATGAAATTGTTAGTGTTAGCTTTTTTTCCTAGTAGGTCCCAGTGTTGAGTTTCTCTGGCTTTAACTTTAGTTGACGGATATTCCTTACAATGAAATTGTTAGTGTTAGCTTTTTTTCCTAGTAGGTCCCACTGTTGAGTTTCTCTGGCTTTAACTTTAGTTCTGTCTCTAGACCAACATCCTTGTCCTTGTCCTTGCCCTTTGGTTTTGCTCATTTTGATTTTCTGTCTACCTCTGGCTTTTCCCTTGTAGGAACAAGAGAATATATAAATATGTAACAAACCAGTCATATACTTGATCATTAATATTTCTGCAGCACCCTTTAAATGTTGTATACTGTGTTAATCTAGCAGTTCCTTCCATGTGACAGAAATTACTGTCTTAACCTGACAAAGATGAAGAAAAGTCACTCCGAAAACAGAGTTGAGCTAAAATCAAATACTTATCACCCTTCCTCCAAAGGGGTGTATTCTATCCTTTTCCTGACCCAGATCCACAATAAAAGCAGATGTCCAACATCTTTTACAATCTTGCAATCTCCTCTATCCACAGTGACCTGAATGTGCATAGTATGTAAATAAATGCCAACACCTAGAACGGGCTGCAATATACTTCTGGTATATATTTTCTGGTACCTTCCACCAGCTTTTTTTTATTTCTTGGATTCTTTCGTTCCCTTTTTAGGAATGTATCAGTGCCTCCTGTCTTAACTATTATGTAATTTGTTGTTTTTTGTTTGTTTTGTGCTAACACCATAAGCAGATTTTCCAAAATATCCAGAATCTTGGACACCAATATTACAATAATGATATCTTTTATATTGCTACAGGGATCAAATCATAGGTTGCAGCTTAGGGCAGTCATGAGGTAACAAACGTTGTTACGATCAACAAAATGACCTTAACTACACAAAATGTTGATAACCACATAAATCGACATGGCAGTGCAAAAATGACAACCTACAGAAATATAAAATAATAACAATGTTCACATGAAATAAAAAATGCAAAATATGTGCAGCACCTTCTAGAATCCCAAAATAATGTCAATTATAAATGTGGAGAGTTAATCTGGGCATGGTGAAAAATGTGAAGGTGATATCTGAAGCTGGATGTGTATCCTTTAGTTGTAGGAGATCTTTCAATTGGAAGAATAAAGAAAGGAAACAGTATGTAAAGAGACTGAAGGTCTGGAAATTGAAGAAAAAAAAAAAAAAATTTGCTAAAGCATCAGTTGTGAATAGCAAGTGGGAAGAGAAGAAAAATATCTAACTGAAGTCAACAGAAGAAGTCTGCAGTTTGGAAAAAAGGATTGCCAAGATGCAAGGAAACATGGTGATGGAATGCTGAGGTAAGGATGACAGAAGTACACAGAGAGGTGGCTGCATGAGTACACTTTTGAAGTGGATAAGGCCCTGCTTATTATAAAGTGAAATAGAGTGTATTTTCTATGGGGTAACTTCCATTCACTATCTAAAAATCCCACTGAACAGTGTATTTCCCAGCTGTGTCTTCAATTATGTGGTGGCCTATCCTTTTGAAAGCACTGAAATAAGTTGGAGATACAATCCAGATACAGTATTCAACATGGCTAGGAATACTGCCATAGTTCACTCCACCTGCTCTTGAGATCGAGTAGTATATGGAAGACCATAATGGAAACCACAAGGAACTCTAGATACCTCAAAGTCTACAGAGGGAAGTTTTTCCTATAAAGCTTGCTAAACTGGAAAGGGAGAAATTATTCCCCAGTGTTAAGGGAAGAACAAATTGTTTGATTATTATTATATATAGCAAAAGACCACTTGTTAGATTTATAAAACTTGCATATGCACAAAAAGAGGCCTGAAATATGTATACACAACATTACACATAAAACTCAGGATTTATAAATGAAAACTTTGACTGGAGAAACTGCGTGAACTTAGGGCAACTCTCACCCATTCATGTGCATCTTTTACAAGAAAGCGGGAAATGACGGCAGCATTTATTAAATGATGATAACTGATTTAGGAGCTGATTTAGGTTCCCAAGAACTATTTGGTTTTCCTAACATAATTGGAGTAACTGACAGCACTCATAGCAAAAAGTGCACCTAACAAGAATGATGCTGATTTTGAGCAGGGACATTCGATTAACACACAAATCATCTGCAATGCCAAAATGAGTCCAACAAATGTCATGCCCCGGTGTCCTGGGTCAATCCATGATTAATTTATTTTGAGGCAAAGCAGCATTGGAGGATGACTTACTCACTATGCTGCAAGTGATGGTTTGTAAAGTAACTGCCTGAAACCACAGGTTGTAATATGTTTTGTACTACTCATCGTAGCAGCAATCATGTCATTACATGTGCCAGGTGATACTGGCCACCCGCTCAGACGCTGACATCTGAACCTGTGTTTCAATGTCACGTAGGGCACATCATAGGATTCCTCAAATGTAGGCAAAATGCAGGTGGCAGTATTTGGATGCATCAGATAGGAGGCTGTTCTACCAGCAGCATTGTGATTACAGCTGTATCAGGCTAATTAGCATAGTCCAGATATGGTTGTTTCAGGATGTTAATTGGGCAGAGTTTGAGGCACATTCACATACACACATTTACAAAATAATTGTTATTTATAAAGGAAAATTGAGCAGAAAAGTGCATACACCAGATTTTATAATTCAGATCAAAGTTATGTAAATGAGGTCCCAAGAGATGGAAACAACACATGCTTGGGGGCGAGAAACAAAATCATAACCAGGAAGTCAAAACTGGCCAACAATGCACAAATCCAGGTATAAGACAAAGGTCAAAAGTCAAGGATGTAAGCAAGGGTCTGGAAAATAAAAATTAACCTAGCATTAGGGCCTACTTGGAAGCAACCTAAATACACTATACTGAGCATTGTTTCATCCACCAAGGAACAGTGAATACTGAAACCATTGCATATTTATAGCTTTACCACTACAGTATCATCAAGGTCACTTGACACACCCAACTGACTCACGTAAAAATTAAAAGCAATATGTTAACCAAAATCTGCTTTTCAGAATAAGAAGAAAATCAAAAATAAACAAAGGAAACATGATCTGCAAGTCCAATAATCCCCCCAAAAAAACATGAACATAAAATGTATTATTATTATTATTACACCTATAAAGTCTTTAGGTTGTCAGTGAATGGATCCTTTCATGTGGTCTGAAGATCAAATTAAAGGGAAGCCAAGACAGAATATAATAAGTTCACATCCAGCCAGAGAAACTGGATGAATTCTGCTTGTTGCAACAACAAACATAATTAAGGGCAGGATGTCTCTATCCTTGCTAACTAGAACTGAAAAACCATTGAAATAAAAAGGAGAACAGCACTGCATGTCAGACTGTACTGATAGAAAGAGACCATCTCTGACTACTGGTTGTTAATAAACACATCCCCATATACAGGGTTGGATAAATTCATATCTGAGTGGTGTCCCATCTTCTTGGTGTGTCCTCCTTAATCAAAATATATTGAGGGAATGCTCAGAGAAGTTAGCAATGTTTCTAACCTTAATACTGTATAACAAAATAAATTACATTTAAGGTACAGAATACAAAGACTTTGTCAATGCACAAATCAGAAAAGGTCACAATACCAATTGCATTGCATAAATTAAATGTTGCTTACTTTGGAGATTATGATAATATAGCAATTGTCTTCTCAGGGTGTAATTAATAATAACATCTCAGGCTTGAAGTGTCTCCTGCATTGGTATCATAATGTAGTCTGTGTTAGTGCTGAAGCACAAGATTTCAGTTCAGTTATTAATGCAGCTAACAACAACAACAACAATATATTTCTTGTACAACCCAAAATCGCACAAGGAATTTCTTTAACAGGCTTTAACAGGCCTTGTTTTTTGACACTCACACACACATTCACAGTAGGGCCAGTTTAGCAATGCCAATTCTCCCAGCCTTCATGTCCTTGCATTGATTGAGGAGACTAGACTGTGGGGTTGGGGAGAACCGACATAGAAAATGGGAGAACCTGCAAACTCAATGTAGGTAACACCCAGGACTTCAACTCAGGTCTTCTAACTGTGAAGATGCAGTGCTACCACTGCACCACTGTGCCACCCTCTAATAGTTTGTATTGTCTTATAATAAACTAGAGGGCTCTGCCCCCTGCTCGCTTCACTTGCCCACCCCCGGGTTTGGTTTACCAGATATACAATTTAAAGAGATTGTTAATTTAATGGGAATTGTTACATATGCATTATTTTCACTTTTACTTTAAAACTTGTAAAAACAATACTTGTCCTTTAAACGCGTGGTTAAATCTTTCTCGCAGGATGTATAATGCTGCTTGTGTTGTGAAAGGAGGGCAGCTGAATGCACACTAAGGAGATGCCATCGGATCATCTGCTGTCTTTCTGCTGCTGCTGCTGGCGAGCTGCATGTTCTTTTAGTCACGCTGCACATCGATCATTTAAAAGCCTGTACCGCAGCTGTCCTTTTGCCACTTCATGTCTCTGCCACTCACATTGTGAAGGGGGGGCTAAACGCACGCTAAGGAGCTGCAGTCGGATCATCTGCTGTTTGTTGCTGCTGGCGAGCTGCATGTTCTGCTTGCCACGCTGCGCATCATTCATTTCAAAATCTGTACAGCAGCTGTCCTTTTGCCGCTTTGCATCTCTGCCACTTGTGTTGTGAAGGGAGGCGGGGGGGGGGGGGGGCTAAACACATACTAAGGAGAAGCGGTTGGATCATCTGCTGGCTTCCTGCTGCTGCTGCTGTCAAGCTGCGTGTTCTGCTTGTCGCTTGTCATTGTTTTAAGAGCCGGGAGCACATGAAGTGTGCCTGCCAAAAGCAATCCAACAACTGCTTGGTTAGATGTCTGTGAACTTGTTTTAAATGTTGTCTCACTGCCTTGTCTCATATGACGTTAAAGTGTCTCTCGCGGGACGTCAAATTGTCTTCCAAGAAGATCATGTCTAGTCTCCCTCCCAGGATTTTTTTTTATAATAGATAGATATATATTTATAACTGAAAGTAAACTGGAAATTAGGAAGTGCCTTTTTTATTTATGAAGAATTCTTTTTTAACCTACACCCTTTTGATTTTCTAAATGAATAATGTTACAGTTGTATTTAGCTTTTTAACACAGCAATGTACACATCGATGTAACGCAGCAAAGTACACACACAGCACACAGTAATGCAATGTACTGAAAAAAGAAAATTTGGGAGGATATTCATTTTAATAATGTTAATTCTCCAGGCTAATGTAAAATATGGACATAACCAGTTCATAACATCTTGTTTATTATTTTATATTAGGATTATGAAATTTAATTTGATTTGGTCTATTAAGTCTTCATAAAATTATCATCGCCATGTAAGTGAACTGTTTAAGACACTTAAAGAATACTGATCAGATTTAAGCTAGTGTGCAAGGCTGTCTTCAAGAAAAAATACACTGTACTCTAATCCAAAATCATTTTTAACCCTGGGATTTTATAGAACTTCTCCAATATGTTTAGTAAACTTACATTTGATTTTTGTGTTACCTCATATGTATAAAAATTCAAGTAATTTGGACTGGTAGATTATAAAGGATTTCAAATAAATCGGTCCATTGCTTTATTGACTTTGTTGTATGGTTCCTGTCTAATAAATAAAAGTAAGTCTCACAGCTATTGATGGTCACTATGCTGGTAGTCATATAGTTTCACACTGGTGGAAGTGCCCTCTGTTGTTTCTCATTCTAAGCAGCAGGCAGAGACCATCCATTATTTATGCACTCAAATAACAGATTGTATTGCTGAGGACTTCACATTTATTAGCTAACATTCAATCCATATTAGTGCCCTCATTGGATTGTGTTACTTTATAGTAACTGAACCAACATTAATAGGGAACCTGATGAGACAGATTAAAGTCTAGAGACAGTTAGCTACTAAAAATATTTTGTTCTTGTTGTTACTTCTTATTCAATGCAGTTGTTGTGCTAAATATACAAAATGGATTTATGGTTTGTTGCAATCCTTATCAAAGCTGCTTACAGTCTACTAGCCACTGATCCTTTCTAAAATTTCTGTCCGTTTCAGTGTCATGGGGAGCCAGTGCATATCTTGGATGCATAAGGTGCAATAGGGGACCCACGTTTCGGTGGGCATGCAACCAGTTTGTTTCTATTAATTTTTACATAATGTTATGGCTTCTACAGTTATTAGTATTCAAAGTTAAAGAGATTAAACAATTAAATCAGTTAAAGGGAATAGTGATAATTATTTTAAGGACATAACATTTTGCTATTCAAAAAAGTAGCTTATGAGAAATTTGTCATGGCTCAGCCTTTGTCGATTTTTGTAAAGCATTCAACTCGATTGATCAGGCTAACCTGTGGAACACCTGAGACTTCGCAGGATCCTCCCGAAGTTGCTAAATGTCATGGCTGGCCTGTAGACTGGTATTGTGAGTGCTGTGCAGAGTGGAGGCAGAACCTTTGCATTTTTCCCAGTTGATTCTGGGGTTCATCAGGGGTGTGTTCTTGTTCCTATCCTGTTTAATGCTTGCAGGGACTGGGTGTTGGGTAAGGTCGTGAGATCCAGTGACTGTGGGGCATCTGTTGGTGAAAAAAGATTCACTGATCTTGACTTCGCTGACGATGCTGTGATCTTTATGGAGTCAATGGAGGCTCTGATTAGGGCTTTTGAGAGACTGAGTGAGAAATCTGAGTGTCTGAGCTTGTGAGTGTACTGAATACAAATCAAGGTCCAGGCCTATAATGACCTCTTGGGCACAGCCATCAGCAGTGTGTCTGTCTGTGGAGAGAGTGTCAACCTTGTCGAGAGGTTTACTTACCTAGGCAGCAAAAGTTAAATGTCTGGTGATTCTTCCTATGATGTAAGTAGATGGATTGGGAGAGCATGGGGGTCATGAGGTCGCTGGAAAGGGGTGTTTGGCTCTCTTGATATCTCTGCAAAAGGACGAAGGTCCAAGTTTTTAGAGTCCTGGTGCTCTGTGTTTTGCTATATGGTTTTGAGATATGGATGATATCCAATGACCTGAGATGAGGCCTAGACTCCTTCTGTACTGTGTCTCTTTGGAGAATCCTTGAGTACTGCTGGTTTGATTTTGTGTTGAACGAGCAGATGCTCACAAATGTGGTGCAGTACCTGTATTGTGAGGGAGTGTTAGTTACAGCACTATGGCCATGTGGTGCGATTCCCTGAGGGAGATCTTGGTCACAGGATTCTCATTGCTGAGGACCTATATGGCTGGACCAGGCCAAGGGGACCTCCATGTAACACCTGGCTGCAGTAGATAGATGGTCATTTCTAGAGGGTTGGACTTTACTGCATGCCTGCCTTGGGGATTTCCAGCTGGGATCCTGAGCTGTTTTGTAATATGTTGGGTGTGGCAACATGTTGTACCAGTGCATGTTCTCCTATATGACCTGACCTGACCCATGATCTCAGCCAGGATTCCTCCACTGGCTAATGTTACATTTTAATGTTTGAAGTCTTTTTTGTTAATTTTTAGTCTTTCTGTGTGTATTAAATTTATTTGTGTTTATTTGATATTGCTTGTGTTTAAGTTTCAATGCCTCAGCAATTTTCTATGTGTTTTGTGGGTAGTCCCCCAGGGAGAGGGGCTTCCTGCAAATCACTGCCAGGAACTGCCCTGGTTCTTGTTGGACATTTCGAATGTGCTAGGGAGTTTTGGTGAGTTCTTGTGTTCTGCTGTTGTTTTGTGAATGTCTGGATGTTCTGCCCTCATTTGCTGTGTTTTGACCATTCTCTGGATTTGTGATTTAAGACTTATTTTTCTTGGATTGCCTTGTGTTTTAGATGACTTTTTGCCATTGTGATCTTTGGAGCTTCACAGTATTACAGAGCATCCTTTGTTGGAATTAAACCTTTTTATTTTTATAAAGTTTCTGTGTTTGTATTTCCCTATTTATCTAGTCTGGATTTAGTGCCATAGCCCCTACTCTTTTTCATATTTTTCTAATAATATATAAACGCTTTAAAAAGCTGTTGAGTCATTAGTTTCTGATTTTATTTCATAACCTCAGCAAATAGCTGAAATATGAAGCCTTAAAATGCTTACATTACTTGTCTAATTTTTCTGATAAAAGATCACATTTTTTTGTACCAAGTGTGACATTACTTCTGATCTATCTGTTTACTGAGGTTGATTTTTACATTACAGGTCCATAGTGAGTGGGGTCTGTCTTGTTTTTCAGAGGACATTCTCACACAAATACACTGACACTTGCTTATTGTGGACTAATTTACACATTACTTGACTTAGTTGTAGGGGATATCACACTTCACAGCTGCAGTTACTGATCTTGCTACCTGAGCATGTCAAATTACATGACTAGAAATTAATGGGGATGATGCACCACGCAATTTCATGACAACTTTTAAGCACAGTTTCACATTTCCAATTAGAGATCCTCCCCTTTTTCTCACAGCCAATTGCCTGACTGTGCCAGTGCTATGCAAATGCTTTCTATGTATGGTGAGTTCACCTACAATCTCTGCCCCATTTTTTTGCTTCAATTTTATCATGGTACTTAAAACATGAGACATCAGACAGACAATCCTCTCTTCAGGTTGCAAGGTACAAAAAACGCCCTTCCCCTGTTTGCATGCATTGTAGTTCAGGCTGAATGCCCATTGGTTGTCAGCTCTCGCATACAGTACACAGAGCATGGATTTATGACTTAAGATAAAATCAGACCTTTGACTTAATTACAGCAAGTTGCAGACTAGTTGGCCTGAGTCATTGGAGATGTCAGATTGTCCGACTGCTAGTCATGGGAGTGTGCTATGACTGCCCTCAATCTGTAAAATTATGTACATAAAATCTATGATTGTATATTTCTGGAAGGATTGTGTTGTGTGACATGGTCATCAGAGCCACCAATTAACAGAATAGGCACATGCACTCACACCACTTGTGTGTGAGAGAGAGGATAATCCATATAAATGTATACAATAAAAGACATGGAACCAAGAGCCATAGAGGGTTGCGTAGGTCTCAGGGTAGTATAAATTCAGATAGTTACCAATAGGCTGCGGTGGGCTGGTGCCCTGCCCAGGGTTTGTTTTCTGCCTTGTGCCCTGTGTTGGCTGGGATTGGCTCCAGCAGACCCCCATGACCCTGTAGTTAGGATACAGCGGGTTGGATAATGGATGGATAGTTACCCATAGGTGTATTTAGGGTGGAGGGGAATTCAGATTTAAACTCCATGAAATATATTTTATGACAGTTCCAATGGGTCACTCATACAGTAGATGGAACTGTGATTCATGTACTTTGCCAAACCTTCCCCACCCTAAAGTAATTCCCAGCTATACCCCTGTAGCAACCCATGTTCATGTTAGGTTTGCAGGCTTTCTTAACCTGGAAATAAATGGTGCTTCAGCCATTGCAGGAGTCTGCTTACAGCTGAAAGATGATTTAAGGTGAAAACAAACTGACAAAGAGACAAAGAGAGACCAGAAGTCAGAGCAACATTTAAGATTTGAGAGTTAGAGAGAGTGTTTGGTGGTATCAGAAAGATATACAGTGGAATAGCCACTCTGTGTGTGGCTATTTCAATACTCTGCAAAAACCAAACCAAGTGGGGCCTACTGGCATGTATACTGCATTCACATGCTCTCTGACTGTTTAGAGCTCTGAGTTGTGACGTTTCACCTTCCAACTTCAGTGCGTTCACATGGGCTATTTGGTGAAACAACAGGTTGTTGTTAATTTGTTACATGGTCTGCAAAAAAAAAAAAAAAATGAAACATAAATGACATTTTCTGTGAAAATAAAGAGCTAAATAAATGTATTAAATGTATATCACTTTGCTCCAAATGCAATTTGATCAAAAAATGGCATTTCGGCTGACCAGGTTATATATTTTATTTAAAACAGTTGACTAAGGTGAAAGGTCAGTGTTATGTCACAACTTGGACAATTTGGGTAGCTTTATTTTGTTCACATTGTGTGACTTGTATTTTTGAGTTGGTAGACAATTCATGTGGAATTTACGACTTGACAACTCAGATTTACCGTCTGTCCAAGAGCATGTGAATGCAGCTTTAGATTCTTTTCTCCTCACTCAGTTCATGTTTAAATAAAATGTTATTTTTTGGGGAGCCTGGAGGTGTTGTGCTGCCCTCCTGTCTGTCCTCCACAGTCTCTCTATCTCTTTCTCTTTGACTTTGTCTCTGTCTTTCTTGACTGAATGAATGTCTCTGAGTTTTACCTTTAAATGCAAGTGCCATAGCAAGAAATGCTGTGTATAAAAAAATCACTCAAGAGTGTGTGAAGGGTTGTGAGGAGCATGTTTGATTGTTACTTGCAACAGCTGGCTGACTGACCATTTGGTAAAAGGGGAATGCCTGGGAGGTGTCAGGGGCTAAAGTCTGACTGCCAGTAATCAGGAATGATAAATGGCTGGAATCTTAACGGACAGGGAGTGCTGATGAGCCAAAATTAAGTTTACATTAAGAAAAAGGCAAAACAGAACATGTGAGAATATATTACTGGCACATTTTATTCATTGTGCAATATAAAACACTTCAGCTTTCAGCACTAATAGCAAGCTATTTGTTTTATCCATATCTTTATTAATATACAGGAACAAATTCAATGGCTTGTTTCCTTAGTAACTCACTCAGAGCTTATCAAGTGTTGTTCAATTACATATTTTAATTTTAAGAAAACTAAAAAATTTGATGAGAGAAGCTGTAGCTGAATTTTCCAATGTTTCCAAAATTCTGCAGCTACTGGACAGGTTTGAGCATTGAGTATGATATGTTTACCAAAAAAAGTTTTACAGTCCAAGTATGTTTGCTTTTAAAGTTTAAGTAAAGAGTTCACACAAAAATGAAGAGAAAAATTGATAATACACAAAAGAAGCTTCTTGCTTATGATGTTATGTTAATTACATTTCTTTAAGTTACTCTATTCATTACCGTTTACATTGGATGGATTTAAATTACTGTATATTGTGGCGGATGGCCAGGGTCCTTGCCCGGTCCATGGAAGCACCGGGGGAGAGAGTATTTCCAGGACAGTTTCTCCCCCGGTCTGACATAGGGCAGCCTCCTTGGTTTTCAGTGGGCCACGGGTCATGAACATGAGAGCTCAACCCTGTTGAGGCCCGTGGCCACAGCCAGAGTGCGCATGAACATTTTCAGGGCCTTATTTGGCCACACTTCTACCACATCTGGAAGTGTGGCCGGAAAAAGCTTGTTGGGCACCTGGAGTCCTTCCAGGTACCCTATAAAGGGAGCCAGTCACCACCACTCAATGGCCAGAGACGGGAGGAAGAGGACAAAGCCTAAAAAAGAGTGGAGGCGGATGGACTGGCGGCAAAAAGGGACTGTGTTGGGCTGTGAACCTTGTGTGGTGATTTGTGCACTGTGCTGTGGGGAGCAGAGTGAAACACTCCCCAATTGTAAATAAATGTGTGCTGGGTGCTCTGGAAATGCAGCCCTAAACCTGTAGGGAACTTCCACCATGTTTCACTGTCACCTGGAGACATTTATCCATGTACTGTTCTCCAGCACTTTGGCAGACAAACTGCCTTCTGTTAGAGGCAAATATTTCAGGTTCCATAACACCTACTGCACCTTTCCCATCAAATCCAGTCCTTGTGTTTATGTGCGTAGGTGAGTGGTTTGGCTTTATTTCCGCCTTGAAGACTGACAAAGAGACAAAGTGAAACCAGAAGTCAGAGCAACATTTAAGATTTGAGAGTTAGAGAGAGTGTTTGGTTGTATCTTATTGGTTGTTCCTCTTCCATGATTACCATTTCTGATGTAAAACTTCTCCAGACTATAGATGGGTGAACCAGGGTCCCAGTGCTTTCTGCCAGTTCTGACTTGATAGCAGTGCTGGACATCTTCTGATTTTAAATGGAAGTATTTGGTATCTGACTACTGTGTTTCCAATCCTCATCCTTGCCCGTTTGCTTCTGCAGAAGAGCTTGGAGAGCACATCTAGAAACACTTGTCTGATGCAAAACATTCTGATTGGAAGGTTCCTTGATGATGACCACCATTTAGATTATCGCTATGCTCACTTTTGCCATGGTGTAAAATGTGCAGGTTAAGCCTTCAAATTTACTACAACCTCACTTTTTAGTGTGGTTGTCCCTTGCCCAGTTTCTACATAGCTGTTTGTTTTAAACACTTTAGTTCACCCTACATGTGATGTCATAGAGCATTAGCACATTAGAGCTGCTCAGTGTCTACAAAAGATCTCATGTTTTTGACCTGAAGTTAAAGTTCTCTATTATTATGATGGTAACATTAATATATCTTATTGTATTGCTTCAGTTTCTGAGAAGGAATGTTTGAAACTTCAAAATACGCTCTTTTCTATTAACACACTAGTCCAGAAGACTTACAATAACAGTCTAAGAAAAATATTGTTGTGAACTATCTAAAGTGTTTTAGACTTTCACACAGCACTGTATTATGTACACATGATTGTTCTACTATTTATTAAACATATAATAACATCATAAACTTAATTTATGTCAGTAGCATCTCATCCTGTAACATTTCCCCACCTCTGTGTTTAATTAGGTCCCATCAGTGACCCAGAGCTCTAATTGAAGAATTCACATTAATTTAACAATTCCCTCAGTCTCTGTTTACTCAGAGTCAGAACATTCATCTTGTCAAATCTTTCCTTAAAGCTCATGCTCTGCAGCACAAGGAAACGCTACAAGTGGGTTTAGACCCAACCAGTTGTGAAGGATTAATGTGTACCTGCCTATATTGCAAGATACTGCTGTTATAGATGATTAGATCCTGATTGTTCTGATAATCAAGTCCAATTGATTTTGCTGTCTTATGCCTGCTCCCTCATTAACACAGTTTATGTACATTTTCCCAGCTGCTAGCTTAGATGTAACATAGATACTAGTATAGTCATTTGAGACATGTGATAGTGAAGCAAAGCTCAATGAGCAAATGATCAGAAAGAAATTCTGGTTGAAGTAAGAAAGCCCTAATGTCTCTCCCAAGTTCAAGGCGCTAGAGTAATTCTTACCTTATTATGAACTGGAGACAAAAACATGACAAAAAGGGGTCTGAGGCCTCCAAAATGACCATAAAGCAGACAGGAATCTTCTCTGGCCAACCCAGAACAGGCTTACGTTAAACCAGCTAGGCCCTGAAAACTACTTACTGGCTTCCAGCCTAGCAGGCCCCAAAATGGGCGGCTTGCTTTGAAAGTTCAGAAAGTCTATAAAAGATCCTGCTAACAAAAAAATGTCTTACTAGAGAGAGAAACCATAAAACTTTTTACTAGTAGAAACAAGTCCCACAAAGGATCTTTATAAAATATATTAATAATTGCAGAAACATAGAAAAATATAAAAAAAATGCTCAAAAGAGCAAAAACAGGCAAACAGGATTTCCCTGCAAAGGCAATCCAAGGTAAACAAGTTCCAGTACAAAATCCATGAGCAAAATCCATCAACAGAAGCAAAAATAAAGAACTAGAAAATATCAAAAGAAAACAATACTTACAAATTCTATAAACAACAACTCACAATGTTCTTCTAGGTTAGAATAGGCCAGAATACAGTGCAGCAATAGTTGGAATTTTCTGTAAAAAATATGTACATTCATCCCCAAGCAAGTCTGAGCAAACCATATTTATGAAAGACAGCTATAAAAATTCAACACCAAAGCATTACATTCTATCATTCCTTATGTCAGGCTCCATTTAAAGTCAAGCTATTTTCATAACCTTAGTAGTGAAATGAAGAAAGTGTTCAAATACAAACAGAAAGAATATAATGGACCTGGCCGTGTGTAATTCATAGGTGATAGTATGGCGTTTCATTGCATCGCATCTTTTTACTGATTGAATGACACTCTTTGTTTCAACAATATTGCAGATACAACCTGAATTTTCTTTTACCTTTGCTTTTCATGTTGAAAACTGCCCAATTGTTACCTTTTTTAGTTGAGTTGTCACTTACTAATTTTATTTCCCTACTTGGTTATGGTCAGGTTGCACAGAAACATAAATTCCCATGCCAGTCTAAGTTCCATTTAATAGCATCTTCAAGTACCACTCACCACAGGTTAAAAAATCATCTGAGCTCAGTGTCTCTTCACTTCAGATAACTGAAGCATTTTGGAACATTTTCATGAAGGTTTCTGTCTGGCTTACCTAAAGCCGACCTCAACTAGCTGCTCGCACACACCCCTTCCTTGTAGAATGAAGGTATCAAGTATAATAACTGACATGTTTTATACATTCATTTTGGTATAGTTTGCCATTTTTTACCATGTAGATTTGATTTTTAAGGTTTTTCTACGTATTTTGAATTATGTTTAAGAAAGTTTACTTTGATTGTTCTGTGGTGGGCCTGCGCCCTGCCTGGGGTTTGTTCCTGCCTTGCGCTCTGTGTTGGCTGGGATTGGCTCCAGCAGACCCCCGTGACCCTGTAGTTAGGATATAGCGGGTTGGACAATGACTGACTGACTTTGATTGTTTCCCACCTTTATTTATTTATACAGCACGATTTTTTTTTCATGTGATCACAATTGTCATGCCAGTTACACTATGGGATGTGACAATATAAATATGACAGCAGTTCCTTTATTTTTTATCCCTCCATGGATACAGTTTGCTTTGTTCAAACCTCTGTTAGTGATAGTTAGTGTTACTTCAAGCAGACCCCAGCATCAGGTTTTGCTTTTTGTTCCTGAACCTATTTTTGTCCTTGACTTCAGAGTTTGGTTTTGGTTACCTGATGCTTTGCTCTGCCGGTTGTGAACTTTTGCCTGTTCCTCACTATTTCACCTCCTGGTTCTAGCTGCAGCCAAACTAATCTTTGTAGACCATCTGTCTCGTAACAGAAAGATTCTGTTCCTTAACTTTTATAAATGGCGCCAATTATTTGGGTGGGGATTGAATTAAGATTATGTTAAATTTGATTTGATTGAAATTATTAAATTTAATTAAAATGAATTAAAATTAATTAATAAATAAATAGCGCCAATTAGATGACAATGCCCTTGGTGGCTGGCTATGTCGCATAAGGTAAATAATAAAAAAAAAAACTTATAAGAATAGCATAAAACTTTACAAATCATTAATTAATATAATTACTTAATAATTAATAATGACAAAAGTAATAAAACGCAAAATAAATACAAGCTGGGAAAAAGCCCTGTAACACAAGCCCTGTAACACAAGATAGATCTTTAACAAACCCACAAGTTTCATGCATATTTTTGTTACAGATTTCTAATGAATTCAGATGTCTTCACTAAATATGACACCTCTTCTCTTTGAAGCACACTTGCATTAACGTGTTTTGTGAATGGCCACCTCACTACTTTTTTAATGCTGCCTGTCGTTTTTAATTAAAGTGTTTTTGATTCTGTTATACTCCTCTCCATCTTTAACATCTCTAACATTCAGCAAGATTTCTGTTACTGCCATCCCATCAAGTTTATGTACTGTACAGCAACGTTTAATTGCAAGGCTAGCAATTTTTAGTACATTGCTGATTCTCTGTCCAGTTTTATCCTGCTGACCACCATTTTCTTAGTTTTTTAATTGATATCAGAGTCTAATGCATTGGAGAGTGTAATTTGTAATTCCTTTGCTGTTGGGCAGTGGCTGCAGGTTTTATTTCCAACCAATTACATAATTTAATGTCAGTCTTCTAATTAATTGAGCCTTATTTAGTCAAATGATTCACTTTGCTCTGTGTTTGCCCTGTTACTGCTGAAGGAATGACTGGTGGAGGACTGCTTTGGATGACTGGAGTTGGGAAAGATTCATAAAGAGCTGCTTATTGTATTTAACAATGTTAAACATTTATTGCACTTCCCATTGGAGCATTATTTATTTTTTATTAACTTACTTATTGTTGTACTTTGACACCTTTGCTTTTTAATAAACATGGAGTGTTTGCAGCTCCAAACTTTCTATTGTCTCCTTACTTGCCTAGTCCAACCTCCGTTACGAACTACAAGACGTCTCAATGCGGGTATGTGCCTATGGCTACAAGCACAGAGCATCACAGACGTGTGTCCCTGGAAATCAACTACTTTTTTCTCCTAATTGAAGGATCCTAAAAAACTTAAATAGTGCTCACTTCATGTTTATTTTGGCATATGTGTTTCTTATTGTGAATTAACAATTTGCCAGTGTGCCTGTCTCATAGATTTTGTCTCTCATTACGCTGTTGTAGCTAATCCATTGATTTACATTTTCAAGTCCTCTTTCTCTCTCTCTCTGTTCATTCATCCAAGCAGTGGATAAACATTATCTTCTTTAAACTATAAAAATCAATTTCTTTTCCTTTCTTTCATAGTAGTCTTACTTTTCCCTGCTTTCCACTTTTCTCAATGTGTTGGTCCATTTACTGGCATACTCCCCACTCTTCTCCCTTACTTCTTGTCTCTTTCTACATTCAGCTCCTGCTCTCTGTAGCTTCTATCTACACCTCTGTTCAGTTTCTGTTGCACTGATTTTGCTGGTGTCAGTCTGTCCTAACAGTCTGGTTCAGTTCCTTTAAGTGTGCATTTGCAAAATCTTGCTGTGCATTCAACTGCTCTGCTTAATACTTTCATCACAAACCAAATATTTATTTATTTATAACAATAATAAACTTATATTTGAATATTTCATGTTTGAATTCTAATCTACCAAATCATGCTTGATGACAGAGTGAAGATATTAATTCCTAAATATTATGTTTCATATTTATAGATTGGCCATCTTTGATTTGATTACCAAACTTCACCTAAAGGACTTTGAAATATTTGTTTGTTCAACAGCACTTGATCAACAATAACTTTAATAACAAAAACTTTGACCAACAGCATCTGCAGTTCTTCTGACTAAATGCAGTCAGCAGAACTCTCACACTTGGACATTCTTCAACTGAGTGAATCCTTCTAAGGTTGAATTCGAGGGCTCCCAATATATCTGGAGGTCAATTTCCATAAGTAGAAGTATCGGCTTGGTAATGTAGAAGTGACTGTGAGTGTGTGATATAGCGGGTCTGCGGCTCAGAATAATAGGCCGGTTTTAAATAAATAATCGCCGCTTTGGTGGCTTAAAGTGGGGATGTGGTAGTGTAGCTGGAGCGGTTCCTGGGCACAATCCGGCCTGGGTGTTTCCACATTGAAGTGCACAGATGTAGGATCGGCCATGTCTGTGATTGATGCCGGAAGCTGCAAATTACCACACCTGTGCCATGTCCCCATTATAAACAGGAGAAGCGCGAGTGTGGAGGGTGGAGAAAAAAAGTAAAGAGAAAGAAAGAACGGAGGGTAAGGGAGAAGAAGGTAGGAGGCGAAGGAGCCAGTGTGTGCGTAAGCATGCGATCAGGAGCAGGCTCGCTGTAATAACGACAGGCAGCTGTGAGAAGCGAGCCCAAGTGGGGTGTTTGGCCGGGGGCAGATGGATTGGGTCACTCCTGCTGAGCTTTACAGAGGAGCAGGAGAGACTACGATCGAGTATGGCTTGCCACATAAGGCAGCAGGAGTTGGAGGCTTGGGAGGTAGAAGCCCCAGTGTGAGCACCCTGGTCACTGGGGACCCCAAGTCTCGATCTGGAGGAGCTAAACAAAGCCAGGGAAGCTATCGGACCAGCAGAAGGAGAAGGGTCAGTTGCAGGTAGGGTGACTCCCCTGGATGAGAGGGCCCGGATGAGAGGAGCAAGCGAGCCACCAGCTGAAGAAGGCACTGTGTTTTTTTTTTTTTTTTAAAGAAGGGACTGCTTCCAGACAGTAATTTAATGTCGGTTTTAAAGGATTTATTTATTGGATTTTAACCTCCACTTTGGATCACCCTGGGTTTATGAATTATTTATTGACATTTTGATGCACTGCACTTTTATTTGAACACTTTGGATTTGTTTTGTTGGTTTTTAATAAAAGCACTTCTGCACTTTACACCTTTCCCCTTGCTTTGTTTGGTGTCCTCATTGTGCAGCTCATCCGGCTACACTAATGACGATGTCGGGTTCAAGAGGCTCCCAAAAGTGGGATGGGAACATCGAGCAGACCCGCATTGTCACAGAGTGCGACAAAAGAATATGAAGAAGATAAATAAAGCGAGCAGGGTCAGTAACAGGTAATAGTGATTGCTGAGATTTTATTTTTGAGCAATACACTGATAAACATGGTGACAATATGAATTCCCTAATGATCGGCACTAATCAGAAGAATGCTAGCCTAAAGTAATATGACTTATGCATGGATCTAAAAGTGGACACTGGTAGGACGTACACTGATCAATTTACAATTTCAGGGTCCAGAAGCTAAAAGCTCAACCACCCAATGTAGTTTTACTTATGCTTGGAAGCAGCACCTTGATACCATAGTTTATGCTACATTAAGCAAATGTTTTTGAGCATGACAAAGGTGCTATATGATTAAAATGCCATACTATGTAATATACATTCATACTGTAAGTTAGATCTCAGAGATTAGAACATTAGAACATTAGAACACTCTAGACGAGAACAGGCCATTCAGCCCAACAAAGCTCACCAGTCCTATCCACTTATTTCCTCCAAGAAAACATTGTCGAGTTTTGAAAGTCACTAACGTCTTACTGTCTACCACACTACTTGGTAGCTTATTCCAAGTGTCTATCGTTCTTTGTGTAAAGAAAAACTTCCTAATGTTTGTGCGAACTTTACCCTTAACAAGTTTCCAACTGTGTCCCCGTGTTCTTGATGAACTCATTTGAAAATACAAGTCTCAATCCACTGTACTAATTCCCTTCATAATTTTAAACACTTCAATCATGTCACCTCTTAATCTTCTTTTGCTTAAACTGTAAAAGCTCAGCTCTTTTAATCTTTCCTCATAATTCAACCCCTGTAGCCCTGCAATCAGCCTATTCGCTCTTCTCTGGACCTTTTCTAGTGCTGCTATGTCCTTTTTGTAGCCTGGAGACCAAAACTGCACACAGTACTCAAGATGAGGCCTCACCAGTGCATTATAAAGGTTGAGCATAACCTTCTGTGACTTGTACTCCACCCATGGTGCTATATATCCCAACATTCTGTTAGCCTTCTTAATGGCTTCTGATCATTGTCGGGAAGTTAATAGCTTAGAGTCCACTATGACTCCTAAATCCTTCTCATAAGGTGTACTCTCGATTTTCCAACCGCCCCTTGTGTATTCAAACCTAATATTTTTACTTCGTATGTGTAATACTTTACATCTACTGACATTAAACTAAATCAGCCACAAATCTGTCCAAGCCTGTATGCTATCCAAGTCCTTCTGTAATGATATAACGGATTCCAAATTTTCTGCTAATCCACCTATCTTGGTATCATCTGCAAACTTAACCAGCTTGTTACTTATATTCCTATCTAAATCATTTATATATATTAAAAATAGCAGCGGCCCTAGCACTGACCCCTGTGGAACACCACTCTTAACATCGGCCAGTACTGATGAGGTTCCTCACACCATCACCCTCTGCTTCCTGTGTCTGAGCCAATTCTGCACCCATCTAAAAACATCACCCTGAACTCCCACTACTTTTAATTTGATGCCCAACCTCTCATGTCACACCTTATCAAATGCTTTCTGAAAGTCCAGATAAATATGTTCCACTTTGATCGTATCCTTTTGTTGCCTCCTCATAGAATTCCAGCATGTTAGTAAAACATGACCTCCCTCTTCTGAACCCATGCTGACTGTTCAGAATAACTCCTGTCCTTGCCATGTGTTGCTCAATCTTATCCTTAATAATTCCTTCCATTAATTTTCTTGTGATGCATGTTAAGCTTACTGGCCTATAGTTGCTTGGATCTGCCCTGTCACCCTTTTTATATAATGGGATGATATTTGCCATTTTAAAGTCCTTCGGAATCTCTCCAGTGTGCAGTGACTTCCTAAAAATATGTGTCAAGGGTTTATATATGTACTCACTAGCCTCCTTAAGAACACGAGGATAAATATTATCTGGTCCTGGTGATTTGTTTGATTTCATCTTATTTAATCTGAGCAGCACTTCTCCCTCTGCAATTTCCAAATCCCTCAGTAGTCGCGTTTACCTCTGGGAAGTTATCCACTTGCTCACTTGTGAACACCTCAGAAAAATGTAAGTTTAGGGCATCCGCTGTTTCACTGTCTGTATCTTTTAATTCCCATTTACTATTCCTGATGCACTTGACCTCCTCCTTGACTGATCTTTTACTACTAAAATACTGAAAGAATCTCTTAGGGTCTTCTTTCGCTTTATCTGCTATATTCCTCTCCAACTGTCTTTTAGCCTCCCTGATATTCTTCTAAATGTTCTCATACGCTCTCCGATTCACTTTGCAGTCATTAGTCTTATATGGCTTATACAGCAGTTTTTTCCTTTGCAACTTCTTTTTTAAATCTTTATTAATCCACCGTGGAGTTTTTTTTAGTTTCCTATTAATTCCAAATTTAGGTATGTATCTGTCCTGCATTACATGCAAAACATTTTTAAACCTGTTTCACTGCTCCTCGACTGTCTCCACATTTAAAAGCTTATCCCAGTCTATCCTACTTAGAATTTGTCGCATCTGCTCAAAATTAGCCCTACCAAAGTTCAACTTAACAATTTTAGTCTTTGCATCTGCACTCTTACAAAATACTGAGAATTGTATTACATTATGATCACTTGACCCTAGTGGTTCAATCACCTCTACACCCTCAATTCTATCCTGATTATTACAGAATACTAAATCCAGACAGGCTTCACCCCGTGTTGGTGCTTTAACATGCTGTGTTAAAAAACAGTCACTGATTATTTCTAAAAACTCCTGCTCTTGTGCTCCTCCATCTAGGTTATCCCAGTTAATATTTGGATGATTAATGTCCCCCATAACTATAATATCCCCCTGTAAACTTGCCTTTTTGATATTACTAAAAAGATGTGTGTTGAAATTACTGTCTGAATTGGGTGGTCTATAACACACTCCTAAAATAAGTTCAGTCCTACACTTACCTAGAAGTAAGTCTAAAGAGTTAAGGACAGAAGTAGTGTGACTGGGAGAAAATGTGACAAATTAAAGATAAATCTTTGTCATTGAAAGCACCAACATTTTTCTGGATTCAGACATTCTTAAGTTCAAACCTTCTATCAGAATTGCCTTGCTATTTTCAGGATCATCATCTCTTTATTTATTTCTCCACTTAAAGTTCAGTATCACATTATGTAATAAGTCCAATGTAAGTGAAAGATACACATGATGTAGGAAGAAAAATTACATTCCAGAATGAAAAAAAGCATGTGATGATCATGCAATGTACACAATGGAAAAAACATAAGGTATATGTTGGCTGAAGACCAGAAACTGGAGGCAGCAAATGAGAAATACAGTACATTAAAGTGACTTCTCTTCAAATTTGAAGAGCTGTCCAGCACCACTATCAACTCAAAACTGGTAGAAACCACTGGGAGCCTTGTACATCCACCTACAGGTTGGAAAAGTCTTATCAGAAGTAATCCTCATGGAAATCTCATGCATGGAAATGCAAGGACTGTGGTGCAAAAAAATGACAGCAGGTGCTCTGGACTTAGGAGTCAAAATCTGAAATATATGGCTGTAATTGAAGAAAGTCAATGTGGCGAGGGGCTGGTGAACAGTCCATGGATGAATGTCTGCAAGCAACAATGAAGTATGGTGGAGGTCCCCTACATGTTTGGAGCTATTTTTCTGCACATGGAGTTGGTGATTTGATCTTACTGAAATGTACAGGGAGATTCTTACCCTTCATGGAGGCATCTGATTGGTCCCATCTTCATTCTGTAGTATGACAATGACCCCAAATGCATGTCCAAAAGCACTAAAAAAAAACTATAGTGAACAAAGGAACTGGGAATCCTGCAACAAATGGCATGGCTGAGCAATGATCTCAACATCATCGGGCAAGGCTGGGATTACCTGGAGAAACAGAAGCACATAACACAGCCAGGATCTACAGTGGAGCTGTGGTAAGTTCTCCAAGTGTTTTGAGACAACCAACCAAGTGAGGACCTTTAGAAACTGCATGGCAGTGAACCAAGAAAAGGCAAAGGTTGGCTACACCAAATATTGATTTCATTGTTTTTTTCTGTTTCCTGCACTTTCTAGGAAGTTGATTGGTTAATAAAAATTCTTCATGGTATTATTTTTGAAAGCATTCCCACTTTATAACAGTTTTTCACAAGTGCCTAAGACTTGCAGAGTATTGTATCAATGTATGTATTGCATATCTACAGTATATCTATATAGTATTCACACCATCGTTGAAGTTTGGATTCACCCAGAAGCTTTCATGTCTTTGATAGAAATTGATACCCCAAGATTTGAATAAATTGATTTAAAAATATAACAAAGGCATTATTAATGTTTATAATAGATAGATAGATAGAATTTTACTTATCCCCATGGGAATTTGGCTTTCTACTGAAGATCTTTAAATAAATAAATATACAGTATACTGTAAATAGACAGAGAAATACTTAAATATATATACACTCACACACTATGGTCTGAGCACACACCTGAATGAATAAAAAGCAAGAAAAATGAAAAGAAAGAAAACTTCTGTCTTGGCTGTCATAGTCCCAGCGAGGCATCATGTGAGCGTATGCTGTCCACACAAGGTCCTAGGGTTACTACTACAGCCCGCTGTAACGATTTTTATCTTTCCTATCTTTGTTTAGAAAAAAATTGTCCGGGCTGAGCAGAGCACAAAGAAATATTTATGTTGTGCACCTCAGCAGTGCCTGCACTGTCTGCACTAGGCACAGCACAGTCTTTTTGCTGTTGCACACTCTAGTGTAGGCATCGTGCCAGGCATCTCATGCAAAATGTGGTGTCCTCACTACCTGTGCGTCGTGCCGCTTCATCTTTGGCAGTTAGCTGCTGCCAGGACCAGGAGTCAGGATTCACCCCCTGGTCTTCTCACGTGATGTGCAGCCTGCCAGCAGGAACGTTCTTAGGCACACCCGAACTATGCATCCGCATAGGGCCCCGACCGTGAGGGGGGCCACCGGCCCAGCCCCGACTTACAATTTTTATTTATTTATTTTTTTTGTTGTCGGGCTGTGGGCCTGGGGCCCCTGTCATGCCCCTGGCACTGCAGCCATCTGTGCCAGTCCCTCACGTCGTGTGTCACGATACCCTCCTCCTCCTAAATTTTATCGTTCTTTTCCGGACGTTTTATTAGAACACCTTCCTGAGCTCGGGGGGGGGGTCGGGGTCTGCCCCCCCAGACCCCCCCCATGCAGGGTCTGCACATCCGGGGCCTGTACATTTCTGAACTGCGTAGGGCCCCCAAACTGCTAAGAACGGCCCTGCTGCCAGACGGACACACAGCAGGGTCCCAGTGACCTCCTGCTCCTCTTTAAACGGGGCGCCACAGGTGCAATCCGGACTCCAGTGTGTGACCGAGTTCAGGTAACTTCTTCCCGTTATCGCTGCCGCCCGCATGGCTTGTTCCTCAGGTCGGGAGGTACTATGGTGACAGAATGAGCCTGAGGAGAGGAGGTCTTCGAGGAAGGAGCACTGGCATAGCCCTCAGAATTACAGCCACTACTCCCCTAATTGTAGCTTCTGCAGAGAGAAACTTCTCAAAATTGAAGCTCATAAAAAATTACTTGAGGTCTACAATGCCACAAGACTGCCGCAGTGGCCTTGCAATC
The DNA here is from genome assembly GCA_026402145.1 of Polypterus bichir lapradei. Taxonomy (NCBI): domain Eukaryota; kingdom Metazoa; phylum Chordata; class Cladistia; order Polypteriformes; family Polypteridae; genus Polypterus; species Polypterus bichir. Next base: position 4,669,066 of record JANRMT010062828.1, on the reverse strand, counting down.
ATAGGCGTTAACAGAGACGTCTGTGTCTAGGAATATATCATATGATGAAGTTATAAAGATGTGTCCAGTCTTAAAAAGACTTTGATTTGCAATGTTAAGTGTCTCCATTTACCAGCAACATGTTTTAAATATTATTTACGAGTAGTGGCGCACTGCACGATAACATGCAGTGAATACACTTGACTTGAACATTCCTAGTTTTCATCCTCTTTCTCTGTACATTTAGCATTCATTTACTCAGAGGTTGATGCGCTTGCTGCTTCCCGAGCAGCTCTTCTTTTCTCCACCCTAATGGCCAGTTTCCGCTGTTCTTTTCGTATTAAAACTGATTAAGTCAGTGTTTGTGTTGGAATAACTTAGTATGATTTCCTTAATTTTTCACTTAAGCTGGCATTTAAGTGTTCAATCTGCCTCAAGAATGATTTAAGATATGAAGAGGTAGGGGAAGTGACGGCGAAGGTGGGAGCGATGAGAACGGCGCCTGTACACGCCCTGCTGATCGCTGCCGGGAGTTGATTCTACAATAAAATAAAAATAAATGGGGGAATAACCTTGGAGGTCAATCATCACTCCAAAAGCGGATAGTTGACGTCACGTAGTATATGTGTACCAAATTTCAGGTCAATTGGTTAAACGGTTTGTGAGCTACAGGTGATTTAAAATCCTGGACAGACAAACGAACAGCCACAGTAGCGTATTATAGAAGATTTGTTGTACGGCCCTTTTCTATGTAAAGTTTTACTATTAAATAATTTATTTAAATACAGAGTGGTTCTATTTTGTTATTTTATTCTTCTATTTAAGTTTTGTATGTTTTGTTACATACACAATTAAATGGAAAAGATCCTATTGTATTACTATTATTATATTTTATTCTATTTATATTTATTTATTTTTAATGAAATAAATGATTAACCTGTGTTAGTGGCATATTGTGTGTGTCTGCCTGTGTATGGTGATGTGAAGGGGGGTAGATTTTCTTGTCTTGGGCACCAAATAGGTAAGAAATGGTCCTGATACAGACGTATTGCAGTTGGTATTATAATGGGCCCCCAGTGGTGTTTCTTAACACACTTCTGCTAAATAATTTGTTGGCTGGAAGTCCTTAGTGTTATTGTGTTTGAGAGAGGATGTGCAGCATTGTTCACAATGGTACTCAGCTTTCTTTTAATTCTCTCCTTTGCTACGACCTCCAGGGGACCAGAGTGCATCCCATAACTGAGCCTACCCTTTAACTTAGCTTAAAATTACTGATTTTAAATTATTATTCACATGTGATTGCAAGGCCCCATTCTCCTTGTCCCAATAGTAAACTCCCTTAACTTATCCTTAAGTAGTTACTTTTACATCATTGAATTCTATAGAACATTTTCATACAAAATGATGTAGCTGAAAGTGATTTACAAGATGTCATAGAAATAGTAACATGAAAAGAACAACAAATTACAATTAGTTTATTTTGCATAGATAGTATACAAAATAAATAATACATATTTACATAGGACAGATTTATAATTTACAGTAGAGTCCTTAAATATAGAATTGTTTTTTTAGTCTCTAAATAGTCTGATAATAAGGTTGATAGGCCAGGGTGTGTAGAAAAATTTTTTTAAAACTTCAGTTAAACTGGAGAAAAAAACATAATCTGCCAAAAGACCACATAGCCCCACTGGGCACTCTACCCAATGTAAACGTTCTGAATTTGCTTTTTATTGGCACTTTTTATAGATTCTGTCTTAGAAGACTCAACGTGGTAGGTCTCATGGCAGGCAGGGTATCCGCTTACATTCAAACATTGATGGCAGCTGCATTGGACTTTGACTAGGTGTTGTTGGCACAGAACACCACCACAGAAGAGCTGGAAAAAATAAACAGAGAAAAGTAAAGATTAATAAAGGTTGCAGTTACATTAAAGTGTATGATAATTCTATGAATAACAGCTCATTGGTTATTAGAGAGACCCTTGTAATTGCATTAGCACACCTGAGATCTGTTGTTCAATTCACTTGGGCTTAAATACGAACCAAATACCAGCATTATCCACAAAAGAGAAAGGACAATTCTCTGATGCTGGTAGGTAGAATCTCAAAGAAAAAGCCGCATGTGAAACTGGCAAATACAAGAAAATGATAAAATGGGCAAACAAACTGAGATATTGGACAAAAGATGACTGGAACAGAGTATTATGAATCATGTTTTCTCTGTTGCAGATGATGTTGGTATTTGGAGTGTATTTAGTGATGAAGTCAACCGACGATCGGTACTCACACTACACTCTAATGTCCTTCTCCTCTTATACAGTTGCCCATGTGGGCCTTCTACTTCTTTTGCCGTCCTGGTCAGATCCAATTTGCTCTTGTCTCTCAAGATAGTCATAGACACCTTCGTGTGAAATCTTCTTTTTCTTGCCAATCTGTCACATGTAATAGATAAAACCTTAATTCTGCGAAATAATAATTATAATAATAATAATAATAATCATCATCAACATCATAATAGTGTGCCATGTTTCTTGAGAAAGCAGTTTCATTTTGGCCATTTTTGAACCCAGAAGTAAACTTTAGGAGTGCCAATACCGTGGAGCCCAAGTGAATAGGTTTCAGCAGAATGAAATTACAAAATTGTCTCTAATAAACATTTAGCAATTTTTTTTTTATATTTGGTACACTTTATTAATCTCCAAGAGGAAATTATCTTTTTGCATGACCTTTGGAGGTCAGAGTGCAGGGTCAGCCATTGTACAGCACCCCTGGAGCAATTTTCAGGTTAAGGGCTTTGCTCAAAGGCCCAACGGAGTAGGATCCCTGCTGGCCGTAACAGGATTTGAACTGGTAACCTTCCAGATATCAGTGCAGATGCTTAGCCACAGAGCCACCAAAATGACTAATTTAGAATAAGCTAAGGGAGTTGACCATTAGGATACTAGTGAAGTGACTGCTGACAGATGTGAAAATTAAGTATAAAATCTGTTATTTCAAGCAGTAATAGCCTTTAGCTACACTAGTAATGCCTTAGCTATATTTTTAAAACAATTCAATGATATCTGGATAACAAAAGATATCAATTTCTATTAAAATATGAAAATTTCTAGGTGACCTCAAACTTTTTGAACTCTCTTAACCCAGTTAAGAGAGGGTTACACATCCGTGCAGTTTGTACTGTATCATGCCAAGGGCTGACCTTAGCCTATAAATGTAATTAATTGTTATTATTATTTCTATAGTCATGAACACATTCAATGACACATTCACTCCAAGGTCTCATCCTAAAAGCAGCAGAGGTAACTTTGATCAAAATGGTCCTGACACCAGCTGTTACCACGGGACACAAAAAGAACATAAATAAAAAAAGAATTAATATTTTTTATAATTTGAGGAAATGCATATCTCTAAACATCTAAACATTTCTGTATTTTTCACTTTAAAAAGGGCCTTTTCTGGGCATAGGTGGTATAGGCAGGCACCTCTTGTGGTCAGGGCACATTACTGCAGCCCCATGTAGAACTTCCTATCTTTATTTTGTTTACAAAAATGTGTCTGGCCTGGACCAGAACAAAAAGAAATGTTTCTGTTGTGCGCCTCAGCAGCGCCTACACTTTCTGATCTCTGCACAGCACAGTCAGTTGCCCAAAACAGCCCTGGGCAACACAACATTTCTTTAAACAATACAGGCCTACAAACACTCAAAGTGAATGGCTGACTGATTAGAGCACCATCCAGGCCGCAGTCATGTGATCTTAAATCACAGGCTGTTGTTTATCCCACCTGTTATTTTCCTGAAGTTGTTACCCATAATCCCAGTTATGGAGCATCCAGTAAATTTAGTCATGATGCAGACCTTAAATTACTTGATAACCAAAAAATAGGGTGAATGATTAGACCAAGAGATAAACCCAGACCCTCCACCAGGGGCACCTGTAATAGAAACTTAGTTCAAATTAAAACAAAAAATATATCACCAGTTCAGAAAGAGGTATGCAGTTTTAAATGCAGCTTATTGAACATTTGTTCTCTTGGAAGTAAAGCTCTTTTGAAAAATGATATCATATTAAGTACTAAATCTGATCTGTGCCTTCTCACTGAAACCTGGCTTAGTAAATCTGACCTTGTTCCCCTAACTGAGGCGTCACCAGATGGATACTCATTCCTTCATATGTCTAGAGATTCTGGTCGAGGAGGAAGCCTTGAAATAATTCATTGTAACAAAAAGCAAATCAACTCTAAAAATGTAGGCAACTTCATATCCTTTGAGGCATTCATTTTAAAAATTAAAACAGATAATTGTAGTGTTAGTCTACAGACCACCAGGGCCATATGCATTGTTCATGACTGAATCTGGGAACCTTTTATTTGATTTGGCTATAAATTATGATCATGTAGTATTGATGGGGGATTTTAATGTACACATTGATGTGGAAACTGACACTTTTGGCAGATGTTTTGCTTATTTGTTAAATTCAGTAGAATTTTGTCAGATTGCCAAAGGTCCAACTCATAATCATAACCACACACCACTGATATTTCAGTTCTGACATTAATTTTAGTTGTAGTTTTTATTTTATTTTATAAAATTTTTATTTTTATCTAGTTCTGTGTTTAAAATTTTAGTTTTTATTTTGTTTAGTTCTGGCCTTTTTATATATTATTAGTACAATTTTAGGGTTTTTTTCTGTTGCAAGACCACAAATATTGGCCTACACATATTTCAATGCAAGTTATGTTTCAGTCAACAAAATACACTCACAGCTCATAATGCTGTTAAACACAACTTGACTATCAGCGAGCAAACAGACTAAGTGGCCTAATGAGTACAGTCAGCAAGATCAAATGTTTCAACCCAAGAAACCAGTCTGTGCAAGCATGTTGCTGTTAAGCTTTAAACAAGCACAAGGGATTTGTTCATGCTGCAACGACATCCATTGCACAGATAGCCACACAGTGAAAATATTCGCTTGACGAGCGCCTGTAATGAAGGAGCACAGACAAGGTCCTCAGCACTATGAGGGGCACCAGCAAGACTGTATGTTAACAATTTCTGCTTCCAGTATTGAAACAGTGATGTGCAGTGAGGTTCGTGAGGCACTGACTCCTTCAGAATCAGATTTACAAATATATGAACCCATATCTTATTCACTATTCCATTGGCAGCATGCATATTGACTACTGGTTATGTTTAATATCTCATCAGCATTCTTTACACACATATTTGGCTAAGAAAGAACGTTACATTTATAGCGGCGAGAGAGAGCAGAGATTGCTCTGCACCCTCTATATGTTCTAAATTTGCTTTTGCAATTTATACTCATTCAATACAAATGAAAGACTGTTCAACAAAAGGATAACAAGAAAAGCAAACTAATATTTTATTTAAGGTCAAAATTTAGTCTTTAAATATTGTATTTTTTTCTTACTCTGACCCCATTTTATATAAAACTGAAAACCGTTTATGGTCTTACCTTTATTTGCAAATGAAGTCCACGCGCCTATCCTTCTCCACGAAAATCTCCGTCACTTTCTTGTAAAAGGCCTCCTTGTTTTTCTTTAGTTTTAAAAGTATTAATCTTCCATTTTGTATTTGGAAGAAAAAATAAAAATAAACGGACCGCTACAGTGCACTTGACTTTCTGATATCACTAACTTATTGGCGTGTCTGTGTAGAAGAACAGCAGCAGCAGCAGCAGCAGCAAGCACCCATTGGGTTCACATCCGCCCCCTCCAGTGCGGCACGGTACTGTCTGCCTTACTTTGTGCCTTTTCAATGCGGTTTTATGCCCGATCAGTAAGACTAGATATTTTACACAAATTCATTAAAGATATTAGCTAGACTGTGTAAAGTCAGGGTGTATAATAAACATGTCTGCAAACATTATATTGGCGACACACAGAGAGGCAGCAACAGCTACGCGCCAATTGCATGTATCAACCCAGTGTGTGAGGGATAGAGCAATCTGGGCTGAGACTCCGTTTGTCGCTACCGCACCTCGCGTTTCTCCCTTGTATTTGATCTGGAAATACGCAAATTCAGCGATTTTAAAGGTAAAAAAGAAAAAAACTGGAATCATACAGAAAACAAATTTTATAGCACAGACCAGTGGACACATTTATTTTATATTATCATTATTAGTTTTTTTTTTGTTTTTTTTTTTACTTTTCATGCCTCCCCCAATCGCACGTACCTGTAATGAAGTGCAGTCATGGTGCCAGAGAAGTGCTGGACTTCCACTAAGTACTGATCCAGTTGGTCCTGCACTGAAACTCCGAGACTCTTTTCTTCTTCTCGCACGCTACATTTGCTTTTATTATCACCTGAGCTGTAATTAAATTATTTCCACACATTTCTTTCTTGCTTTCTACCTGCAAACATCTGTGCAAAACTCGCCATCGGCAACCACATATGCTTACTGCTTCAACCCAATGAACCAAATGTGCTCAACAAACAAACAACGGTGCTTTACGGAAGTTGCGCCATGTGACTATAGTAAGCCCAATGTACAAAATCACCGCATAGTGAACAGGGCAACATAACTGAACGCTCACTGCGACTGAACCACATACATACAGTGGGTACGGAAGTATTCAGACCCCCTTCAATTTTTCACTCTTTGTTATATTGCAGCCATTTGCTAAAATCATTTAAATTAATTTTTTCCCTCATTAATGTACACACAGCACCCCATATTGACAGACAAAAAAAAGAATTTTTGAAATTGTTGCAGATTTATTAAAAAAGAAAAACTGAAATATCACATGGTCCTAAGTATTCAGACCCTTTGCTCAGTATTTAGTAGAAGCACCCTTTTGAGCTAATACAGCCATGAGTCTTCTTGGGAAAGATGCAACAAGTTTTTCACACCTGGATTTGGGGATCCTCTGCCATTCCTCCTTGCAGATCCTCTCCAGTTCTGTCAGGATGGATGGTAAACGTTGGTGGACAGCCATTTTTAGGTCTCTCCAGAGATGCTCAATTGGGTTTAAGTCAGGGCTCTGGCTGGGCCATTCAAGAACAGTCACAGAGTTGTTGTGAAGCTACTCCTTTGTTATTTTAGCTGTGTGCTTAGGGTCATTGTCTTGTTGGAAGGTAAACCTTCGGCCCAGTCTGAGGTCCTTAGCACTCTGGAGAAGGTTTTTGTCCAGGATATCCCTGTACTTGGCTGCATTCATCTTTCCCTCGATTGCAACCAGTCGTCCTGTCTCTGCAGCTGAAAAACACCCCGCCATGCTTCACTGTGGGGACTTTATTGGACAAGTGATGAGCAGTGCCTGGTTGTCTCCACACATACCGCTTAGAATTAAGGCCAAAAAGTTCTATCTTGGTCTCATCAGACCAGAGAATCTTATTTCTCACCATCTCAGAGTTCTTCAGGTGTCTTTTAACAAACTCCATGAGGGCTGTCATGTGTCTTGCACTGAGGAGAGGCTTCCAACAGGCCACTCTGCCATAAAGCCCTGACTGGTGGAGGGCTGCAGTAATGGTTGACTTTCTACAACTTTCTCCCATCTCCTGACAGCATCTCTGGAGCTCAGCTAAAGTGATCTTTGGGTTCTTCTTTACCTCTCTCACCAAGGCTCTTCTCCCCCGGTAGCTCAGCTTGGCCGGACGGCCAGCTCTAGGAAGGGTTCTGGTCATCCCAAACGTCTTCCATTTAAGGATTATGGAGGCCACTGTGCTCTTGGGAACCTTAAGTGCAGCAGAAATTTTTTGTAACCTTGGCCAGATTTGTGCCTTGCCACAATTCTGTCTCTGAGCTCTTCAGGCAGTTCCTTTGACCTCATGATTCTCATTTGCTCTGACATGCATTGTGAGCTGTAAGGTCTTATATAGACAGGTGTGTGGCTTTCCTAATCAAGTCCAATCAGTATAATCAAACACAGCTGGACTCAAATGAAGGTGATCTCAAGGATGATCAGAAGAAATGGAAAGCACCTGAGTTAAATATGAGTGTCACAGCAAAGGGTCTGAATACTTAGGACCATGTGATATTTCAGTTTTTCTTTTTTAATAAATCTGCAACAATTTCAAAAATTCTTTTTTTTGTCTGTCAATATGGGGTGCTGTGTGTACATTAATGAGGGAAAAATTAATTTAAATGATTTTAGCCAATGGCTGCAATATAACAAAGAGTGAAAAATTGAAGGGGGTCTGAATACTTTCCGTACCCACTGTGTATGTATAGATAGACGCCACATTCACTGTTTTGCCCATCGACACGATATGTCAGAGTGTCCGCCATATTGCGAGTGGCAAAAGTGCCATTTAAACTAATACAGGTAGACGTGGAAACCGGGTTTTCTGATGAAAAAACAATAACGTATAAAACAGTATCGTGTACATACAACAGATGTTGGCGAATCGTTTAAATGTAATTATTTATATCCATTTATACACTAATAATGGCAATTATGGAGACGAAAATGTCTCAATGTCTGAAAGTCAAAATAGTAAGACTGCAACTGGCAGTCTGGTCTTTCTTTTAACAGTGAAATGATACACTCAATGACAAAAATAAACAATTCTATTGTATACAAATTGGGTTAATAATTTCTGAAAACATTTCACTCATTCCTCTCTCAATCTCTCTCTCACACACACACACACACGCATACACACACAATGTGGTTACTTAAATATATACAGGATAGGATCTAAAATCCTTGAAACAGAACTGTTTCCGTGTGTTGCCACTGTGTAATTTGAGAGTATTCACTCTGGCAATATGGTGCAGCCTTAGTTTGTGGAAGACAGACACAACTAAAGACATGAGCATGAAATGATGGTTGTCAATTTCAAACTGTGTTTCCTCAATGTGCTCCTTGAGAAAAAACGCACCATCTGAACCAATCTCAGCCCGAACAAACTGATTGATCAAAGATACACTGACAGCTTGCCCTAATGTCGACTGTCGGATAACACACTCAGCTACTTTGACCACCTTGACTGTACCATCCGAAGGAATCAAACCTCCTTTGTTTTTAATGTGAGCAAGTGGTAGCTTTGATCATGTGATACTGGTACAACATCTGTTACCAAACTAGCTCAGCACACATCACAGGACAGCTTTCTCAAAATCTGTCGAATGACAAACCCTGAAATATAAACAAGGGCATTTTCCACAAGGCCACCAAAGCTGGATGGTAAGTAGCTATGGTCACACACAATTGCAGGGATATTTGCAACAGGGGATGGAAGCTCTTCTTCTGCTGCTGCTGGCATAGAGGACATCTCAACAGCAGACAGGGAGACAGTCTCATCCTGTGCTGCAACATTTCCAGATGTGCTTGGAGAGGCACCACATTGAACCATGACACGACGGAAAATGGCCTGGAACTGACCTGCTGAAGGGTTGTTATTCCAGCCCCCTAAAACACATATGCACCACTTTTACAGATCTTTACTCTTTTTCAGTTGAATTTCTTGAGAAAGAAATGAGATCTGGTTTGCAGCGTACAGTGGTTTGTACAATCCCAAGCAGCACATGCATGAAGCATCTTTATCTACTACTTCACTCCACAGCAGTGCCACTCGCAATATGGCGGCAATGTTGACATACAATGCTGCTGGTCATGTGGCACCTAGTAATTCTATGTCAATGGACTGAACCGGATTGAACGAAAATGCTATTGCTGGTTTTTTTTTTGTTTTAACTCAATTTTCGTTCTCATTTTAGTTTGTTCACATATCACTAATATTTATTTAGTTTTAGTTTCTCTGTTTGCCTTAATTCTAGTTCTCGTTCTTGTAAAAAGAAAAACAATATTTTTAGTTCTAGTTCTCATTTTCATTATGAAAATATCACTGCCACACCCTAGATTTAATTATAACTTACAAAGTTGAAATTCAAAATTTAAATATTACTCCATTAAATGAAGTTATTTCTGATCACTACTTAATTACGTTTAATTTGGTTCTTCCCTTACCAATACACTGACAGATTAAAACAAAGACAGTGCGACATCTAGACTAGAATTCTGCTTCAAAATTTATAGATACTTTGAGTAAGTCAAGTGTAATTATGAAAAACCATTTAGATCAGTTAACATCACATTATAATGTGACCTTGAGAGATACTCTGGACACAGCAGCTCCCCTTAAAACAAAAGTAATCAAAACACATAGAAACTCTCCCTGGTTTCATGAAAACATTCAAACTCTTAAATTAGGGTCAAAAACTGGAGCGGAGATGGAGAACAACAAAGCTACAATTCTTTCAAATTGCATGGACAGAGAGTGTTAAAAATATAAAAAAGCTCTCTTTAATGCTTGCTCAGAATAGTATTCTAAAATAATAGACAGCAATAATAAAAATCCTCGGGTACTGTTTAGAACATGGCTAATTTAACAAAAGGGAATTCAGATCTACAGTGCAAAATACCAACAGATATTAGCAGTACAGACTTTATGAACTTCTTTAACAAGAAAATTAAAAACATAAGATCCCAGATCTCAGCATCACAGTGCAAACCGCATACTAGCTTAGCAGACCCTGTCTCACATTGCATTCAACACTTTAGAAATTTTAATCCTGTAACTGAGCAGGAAGTCTTGGCTTCAATTTCTAAAAATTAAACCTAAAACTTGTTCCCTAAATTTAGTGCCAACAAAACTAGTAAAAAGTGCAATGGATGCTCTTGCAGTGCCTATTTTTGACGTTATTAATAGTTCATTATTGCATGGCACAGTGACCCAGATGCACTAAAAGTGTCAGTCATCAAACCATTACTTAAAAAGTCAGATCTAGACCCACACATACTTAATAATTATAGACCCATTTCAAATCTACCCTTTCTCTCTAAAATACTTGAAAAAGTAGTCGCCAATCAGCTTATGGATCGCAATTTATTTGAGAAATTCCAGTCTGGTTTCTGCACTGGTCATAGTACAGAAACGGCACTAACATGTGTTGTAAATGACATTCTGATATTCTCTGATGGAGGAAACTCCATTGTATTTATGTTGTTAGACTTAAACATAGCATTTGATACCACTGACCATTCTATTTTACTGCACACGCTAGAAAATGATGTTGGGCTTACAGGCACTGTGCTCTCCTGGTTTAGTTCTTATTTATCAAATCAATTCCAGTACGTACAGAAATGAGCTGACAGTACTCCATTATTATACACAGAAGTGAGATATGGCGTCCCGCAGAGCTCAGTACTGAGACCTTTACTGTTTTCACTTTACATGCTTCCACTGGGATATATCATTAGGAAACATGATGTTAATTTTCACTCGTATGCAGATGACGCCCAGTTATACCTTTCATTTAGATGAAATGAAGTTTCTCCGATGTTGTCCTTAATTAGTTGTGTTAGTGAATTAAAGGAGTGGATGGATGAGAACTACTTGTCTTTAAACACTGATAAAACAAGAGATGTTAATTATTGGAGGAAATGACGCTGATTGCAACAGTATTTTGTCATCATTTAACTCAGCTGGAATCATCATTAATTTTACTGAATCAGCCCACAATCTAGGAGTTATTTTTGATTCTAGCATGTCATTTGAAGCGCATATTACAAAGTTGTCTAAATCATGTTTCTTCCATCTTAAGAATGTTGAGAAATTAAGGCATTTTCTAAATAAGCAGGATTCTGAGAAATTAATTCATGCATTTATTTCTAGTAGGATTGGCTACTGCAATGCGGTGTTCACTGGATGTTCAAACTGTTCTTTATACAGCCTCCAGTTAATCCAAAATGCTGCTGCAAGAATTATTACAAGAACAAGAAAATGCAAACACATAACTCCAGTTCTTAAATCCTTACACTGATTTCAAAATCTTCCTTTTAACATATAAAACCTTAAATGGCCAAGGTCCGGCTTACTTGTCTGAACTTATCATGACTTACACACTGGAACGTACATTAAGACCTCAATATGCCGGTCTGCTTATGATTCCAAGGATTAATAAAATAACAGTGGGAAGTCGAGCTTTTAGTTACAGGGCCCCTAAATTGTGGAACGGTCTGCCTGCCACTATAAGAGATGCCCCTTCAGTCTCAGCTTTTAAAGACTAAAGGTGCTGAAGATTCACTACTTCAGTTTAGCATATCCTGATTAGAGCTGCTGATTAACTGAACAGGCTGCATCTCTATTGTTAGGTATTACCACTAAAACGTAAGTAATATGATAGTTATAATTTGTTACTAACCCTCACCTATTCTGTTTCTCTTCTCGGTACTCAAATGTGGAACTTGGTGGCACTGTACTACTGCCAAGTTGTTTTGCTTGCCTAAGGTAAAGTCATCTCTGATGGAGGATCACAGGAATTATCAGGTAGAGGGGTCTTTTCTTCTTATTGGCTGGCCCAGCGCTGAATCAGGTGTGGAATGGTCAATAGGGGGAGGCAGCTTGATGGCTGAGGTCTACAAGACTCTGAACAAATCCAAATCATATTATGTGATATCATCTACTGTTGAATTCTACTCTGTACCTGTAATATTTTTATTGCGCTATTATATTGTATTGAGGATTATTTGTGTTTTGTTCTGTGTATTGTATTGTATTCACCCACTTTTTTTTTGACACCCACTATACGCCCAACCTACCTGGAAAGGGGTATCTCTTTGAAATGCCTTTCCCAAGGTTTCTTCCATTTTTTTTTTTTCCTACAAGGGTTTTTTGGGAGTTTTTCCTTTCTTCTTAGAGAGTCAAGGCTGGGGGGCTGTCAAGGCTAGGGCCTGTTAGAGCCCATTGCAGCATTTCTTGTGTGATTTTCGGCTATATATAAATAAATTGTATTGCATTGCATTGTATTGAATGTCCGATTATATTGTAACAACAGACGTTATAACACGACGTTCTCAAATTGGAAATCCGACTACCTAAATATTTCGCTGTTCCTTGTCATGTCTTCAGGTCTGGTAGTTATGATTCCTCTCAAAGCAAAGCAGCTGGCGGGGTGTCATTTACAACTTCGCCTAGGGTAGCAAAAATCCTAGCGCTGGATCTGGTTATGGTTGCTATATTTGCAGAAACAATTTATCAAATATAATTTATAACCTTTCAAAGGCTCTTATATACCTCCACACAAACACATGCACAAACAATGGAAACTCATCTTACCTACAGTATTCCTGTCGTCTTTTCTCCCTTAATCCTTGGGAAACTTCTGAAGGCTGCTGAAGGAGAGCTGCTTTTATGTGGTATGCCTTCCATCTAGTGGACATTTGTTGTAATTACACGTTGATTGAGGCTTTCATACAGTGGAAAGAGGTTTTTATTCACGTTAATGGCAGAGTAGAAATAAAAATTGAGAATCACAGCCTATGTCGAGATACAAAACATATAATCTTTAAATTCTATATTAATTTATCAGGACAAATATTTATTGCCCAAACTAAATTAAAATTAAGTCAGGAGACTTTCCCTCATCAATTGCCCGAATGCTCCAAGAGGTACACTGTACAACGATGAGTTTGATTGTAGTTCAAACCTGGCCACCGTCTTATCAAAGCTACCCATTTTGGTAAAGATTTCCTGACCTAATTGTCTTCTGGGAAGAACAATTCCAGATGAGTTTAATTCCTTTTGTAATCAGCTGCAAAGGAAGAAGCTTTGGTACAAGCATTAGTACTGAAAAAGAGACTATGGACACTACAGTAAAAAAAGAGTGTGACAGCATTTAAAACACTCTGACAAATGCATTAAAATCATGGAAGTACCAAGCAAAGGTAGAATTGGCATTTTGAAAGCTAAAGGTTTGTGCTTTCAATGTCTTCAACAGGAGCACCTTAGTAAAAACTGAACTGAGAAAGTGATTTGTCACAAACATTCTTTGCAGCACCCAGAATTTCTACATATGAACAAAGAGGATGAAGTTAATTCCACTAATGCTGCGTCCACTAATAATGAAACTGAGAAGGGAATCCATACGCTTAATGGAGCCAATGAAGAATATGTAAGAAATGTGGTTCCTGTTAACAAAAAATCCAAGAAGAGCAAAAGCTATGTAGAAACATAAGCTTTTATAGACCCTGATAATATGGTAACAATTTGCACTGAAATCTTCTGAGACAGGTAAACCTTCACCATTGAAAAACTCAAGTGTTCCTCAAAATGATGGGTAATTGTGATGATGATTCATGAATGCTAACCAAATGCTCTTTGCATATCATATCTGCAGATCTTCAGACTCAGTCATAACTAACACATATATTGATTTGTCAGAGGTTCTACACACAGGTCTGTATTCCAGTGACCAGAGAGAATATTCCACGACAGCAGGACATCGCATAGTGGGCACATCTTGAGGAGGTACGTCTAACTTTTATTGACCCAGAAACTGATCTATTAATATTATGTGAAATTACAGAACTGTAACTTGTACTGTTAGTTTGTAAAGAGAAGTTATTTCACTTGAAGTGCATTTAAGATGGAGGCTAGGAAGCACTTCTTTATGCAAAGAATAAAGAGACACAGAGACATGGAGCTGAAGCAGAAACCTTGACAACCTTTAAGGAGAATCTGGATGAGATATTGGGAAAGCCTAGCAAAGAGGCTTGTTGCACTGAATAGTCTTCTCTTGTTTATCATATTTGTTATGTTCTTTTGCTTCCTATGAATACATTGAATGTTTAAATTATTTGAGTGGCAGAGATCAAAAGGTCTCCATTTAGAGTTAAGCAAAATCGTAAGCTTGTTTGATGATGGAGCGAAACGGATAGCTGTCCAGGACACTTTGGAAATACCTCACATCAACCTAACCCCTCCAGCTCAATATCCACAATCCTTCTTCATACACATATAAAAATATTTATGCAAGCAACAGGACTACCTCTTGGGCTCTGGTCAAGGGAAACACAGTGAGAAGATTAAAGATGTAGTGCAGCCAGTAACCATGCTTCTGTTCTCCTGTTTAGAATGGAGGAGAAGCCACAGAAAGACAATTGAAACCACTTCTGCAGTGTTCAAACATGGCATTTAGTCTGATGGCCAAAAAGGACAATTTTGTTCTCATCAGATCATAGAAACTTCTTTCAGTTGACTCCAGGTTCTTCGGGACAAACTGTACCCAAGATGTCAGGTGCCTTTGTGTAATACAGTAGTGGCTTTCTCTTTGCCAATCTCCCATACAACCGTTGATGTCGCGGAGTCTCCAATCTCAGCCATTGTAGCTTATAACACCTTCAGAATTATCATTGGTTTCTTGGTGGCCTCCTTCACACATCTTCTTCTTGCACGATCACTCAGTTTTTGTGGATGGCCTGCTCTAGCCTATTTTACAGCTGTGCCATATTCTTTTCATTCTTTTATGACTGATCTAACTGAACTCCAAGGGATATTTAGTGACTTGGACATTTTCTTGTCTCTTTCCCCTGACTTGTGCTTTTCAATTACCATTGCATGGAGTTTCTTGAGGTGTTTTTTTGTCTTCATTGTGTAGGTTAGCCCACAATACTAACCCACCACAAAATTGGACCACCCAGATAAGGTGCATTTATACTACAGTCAACTGAAACCCCAGAAAGATGATTTCCATTGAACCAATAATGCGACTTTGAAAGCCAATTGGCTGCCCCAGTGACGACTGAAGTATGTCATATTAATGGGGTTGAATTGTTATGTGATAAATTATTTTGTGTTTTAAATTTCTAATTACTTTAGACCACTTTGCAGAGATCTGTTTTCACTTTGACATTATAGTATCTTTTCCTGTTGATCACACTCAAAAAAGACAAATTAAATCTACCTGAATTTAATCTACTCTCTCTATATATAAAATCCTAAGCCTAAAAGTGCAATGATTTTCTGCAACGATTTTATGTGACGTTTTTATGTTACTATTTTTGTTACGCTTTAAATCTGGCTTATTTTAAAACCTACATATATATGTTTGGTATCATTCTTTTCAGAATTTATCGAACTTTAATGTGATGTTGTTAGTTTTTAAATTATAAACTAAAAAATATCAAGAACTCATGTCCCACAAGGAGAGACTTTGTGCCAAGAGATTTAACCATGTCCGGGGCTGGAAATAAAAGGCAAAGAGTAGAACAGCTGCTGTACAGGCTTTTAAATGTTTGAAGCACACGGCAGCAGCAGCAATCCAGCAGCTGATCGAGCAAAGAGGAGGTAAAAAAAAACTGCATTTGTTTCCCATTGTATCACCGTTTAAGAGGGGGTTTCAGAGGAGCAACCGCATCTCCTTGGAGTGCATTCAGCCCACCTTCTCACAACATGACGTGAAGTGGCTGGCACATAGTGCTGGCCTGGGGGGTTGGTGAGTGAAGCAAGCGGGGGGCAAACCCCCTATAAATAATAATTTTTCGTTTGTACATTTACAGATTTTACTAATATTCTCGCTGCAACTGTGGGTTGGGCGCCAAAGGCACCAGGGGGGCTTGCCCCCCTAGTGTTGTATAAAAAAATGTGACAGCTTCCAAAGCCATGAATACATTTTATAGGAAATGCATACGCAGTGTTTGGCATAATATCTTGTCTGTATAATCAAACATAATCAACAATAATGGAGAACCATATTTTTTGGGAGAGTGTGAATATTATGATGACTCTGAGATAACATCCAGACCTTCTGTTAAATTAAAAATAAAAAAAACGAAATGAAAGTGGCTGCTGGTTTGTGCCCAGGATGCCCTAATGCAGGGGTCCCCACCTCTGGTCCTAGAAGGCCACACTGGCTGCAGGTTTTCATTCTAGCTCTTTTCTTAATTAGTGACCAGTTTTTGCTACTAATTAACAACTTTTCCTTTCATTTTAATTGCCTTGTTTTGTAAGATTAGTTCCCCTGAATTTCTTCATCGTTCTTCTGAATTGTTTCATTTCTTTCCTTAAATGGCACCCAAACAGAAATCAAATGTGAATTGACTGAGCCAACAGAAGACCAACAAAGTCAGGGCCTCAAACTCCAACCAATTTCACTCCAACCAGTTGCTTAATTAGGCTCTGATTCTTGTTGTTAAGTAAACCTCTTCTTTAATTCCATGGCTTGTTGCTGCTCTTGTGGTACATAAGCAGAATTTTCTAGAATTGTTGTTTTTCTCTTTTCTAAGAGCACTGTTAAAATGTTTGGGGGATCTGAGCAGATCAACATTCCTGAGACCTTTCTTTATTTTCAGAGATTGTATGATGGGCACAATTTGTTGCTCATGTGTTGGCTCATTTTGTATCTCATTATTCTTTGGCTGCAAATAAAGGAAAAAGAAGCAATTAAGAGGTCTAAGTCTTCAAAATTCAAAAGAAGTTAATTTGCAGAAAAAACATGTCACTAAATAAAAAAAGAGTTAGAATGAAAACCTGCAGCCACTGCAGCCCTCCAGGACCAGAGGCTGCCATAGTGTAACATACACATCCATGGAAAGTGATCCTTCTCTCCTTACGAGCCTCTGCCTACCAAAAGGTCTCTGCACATCATTGAGAGACATGCTGGGTGAAATCCTCTGGCTAGGAGAACTTGGCGTCACAGGCCGTTGTTATGAGGTTTTTGTGGACATTTCTTTTTTACTATAAAGCAGCCTTGACAGCATGATAAGATTATCAGCTCTTCAGAAAACCACACTAAGTCAGTTTGACATTCATTACATTTTTGAAGCACTGACTTGTGGTTTGCATGTTATAATCTGTGTTTTTAAGGCACATGTGCTCTTGTCTTAGAATGGCACACAGTATAATTAAATAGCTCAGCCATCTTTCACAGCCGCTTTTCTCACT
Source organism: Polypterus bichir lapradei (assembly GCA_026402145.1). Classification (NCBI taxonomy): domain Eukaryota; kingdom Metazoa; phylum Chordata; class Cladistia; order Polypteriformes; family Polypteridae; genus Polypterus; species Polypterus bichir. The sequence continues at coordinate 4,651,396 of JANRMT010062828.1, read as the reverse complement.
CCTCCCTTCTACCATCAGTACAGGACCATCGCCCCTCACACCAGGAGAGTCACAGACAGTGTCTATCCACAAGCTGAAAGGTTGCTCAATACTCAGTCATAAGGACGAATATTGTGAATATTTATATACCTGTATATACAGTAAAGTGAGTTCAGAAAGTACTCAGACCCCTTCACATTTTTCACATTTTGCAGCCTTGTGCTAAAATTATTTCACTTCGGTTTTTTTTCCCATATCAAGCAACACTCAGTACACTAGTATGACAATGTGAAAACTGGATTTTAGAAATTGTTGCAAATTTATTAAAAAATAAAAAACTGGAATATCCCATTGAGACAAGAATTCATACCCTTTGCTATGACATTTACCTCAGGTGCGTCCCATTCTGTTGATCATCACTGAGATGTTTGTACTCCTTGTTTGGAGCCCACCTGTGCTCAATTCACTTGATTGGACAGTTTAGGAAAGGCACTCACCTGTCTATAGAAGGTCCCACAGTTGGTGGTGAAGGTTGAAGGAATTGCTGCAGAGCTTAGAGACAGGATTATGTCGAGACAAAGATCTGGGGAAGGCTGCAAAAAATCCCTTCAGGACTGAAGGTTAACAAAAGCACAGTGACCATCATAATTTTGAAATTGAAAAATATTGGAAAAATCACAACACTTCCTAGAACTGGCTGCCCATCCAAACTTAGCAATCAGGGTAGAAGGGCCGTGGTAAGGGAGGTGGCCAAAAACCAGATGACCACTGTGTCTGAGGTTCAGAGCCTGTGTGGAAATGGGAGAAACATCTAGAAGGATAACCATCACTGCAGCGCTCCATAGATCTGGGCTTTATGACAGAGTAGCCAGACAGAAGCCTCTCCTCAGTAAAAGACTCATGAAAGCCCACATGGAGTTTGCAAAAGGCACATAAAGGTGCCTCAGACTGCAAGAAAAAAGATTTTCTGGTCTGATGAAACCAAAATTGAATTGAATGGCCTCAATTCTAAGCATTATATTTGAAAGAAACCAAGCACTCCTTATCATCTGTGCAATACAATTCCAATGGTGAAGTATCGTGGTAGCAGCATTATGCTGTGGGTTGTTCTTTTTGCTGCAGGGACACTACTCAGGGTTGAAGAAAAGCTGAACAGAACAAAGTCCAAAGATATCCTTAATAAAAACCTGCTCCAAAAAACTATGGACCTTGGACTAAGCCAAAGGTAATCTTTCAATAGGACAATGACCACAAGCACAAAGCAAAGACAATAACTAGTAGCTTTGAAACAAATTTTATGAATTTGTTGAGTTTCCCATCCAGAGTATAGGTTTTAACCTAATCGAACATCTTAGAGACCTAAAAATAGCCGTCCACCGATGATTTCGATCCAACCTTACAAAGCTGGAAAGAATCCGCAGAAAAGAATAGCAGATAATTCTGAAATCCTCATGTGCAAAGCTTTTTGTCTCACATGCAAGAAGCACTGTCCAAGCTGTAATTGTTCCTAAAAATACTTTAATGAGGTGCTGGGTAAAGGGTCTGAACTGTTCTGAGGAGACACACCAGTAAGAATTTCATTACACCATGTGCACAAGACCACAAACCTGGCTTGACTTGACTTCACTCTCCTTCAAATTAAGTATTTTCCTACAGATTGTGGTTTCAACATTGTCGTGTCTGTTTAGCCCCAGGGGTCAGTTTTACTGGTAGATGCCCATGTTGACTGTGCAGGGTCAGGGAGTGGACCACCTGCTTTTGAGTTTACATTGGAAGCTTTTGGTGTTTTGGCATCACATGCTGTCATCTTGTTGCATCTAAATCCAGGAGGCTCAGTTGCTTGATTTTTTTTGACAAAAATTTTTTTTATGTGCTTGCTGGTTAGGATGTGTTATGGACAAAGAGTCCCAACCATTAAACAGTTGCAAAGCATGAAGTTCCAAATACTTCCAATAATGTTCATTAGAGGGGGATACTGCCAACAAATCCTGGCTAGTAATGTGGGCAAGCACTGGATCTTATAAAATAAAAGATTTATTCTTCACAAAAAGTATTCTAAACACAATAAAGCTCTGTGCAGCACAAAGGCAAAATGGAGCTGCCTGAAACACAAAGACGATCCAAATCAAACAAGTCCAAATACAGATTCGAAAGAGCAAATCATAAAAAAGAGCATAAAAGCAAAAGATCTGAGATGAAAGAATTCACAGAAATCATCATAAACACAAATACACTTTCCAACTCCCTAATGAATTTACAATGAATCACCAGGAACTGTGGAAGACCCTCCAGATTTATAGTGTGAGGGGGCAGTGCCTGGTAATGATTGGCACCTCTTAAGGAATCACCCATAAAACACATGGAACATAGCAAAAGCAACTGGTATACTTAGACAAAACCAAATGTAAAGAATGATGTATACAATCAACATTACTTTGACTAAGACTTGGGTACCAAGTGATTGCCATCAAACTCATCAGTAGCAGTGGTCTTCGAGAAAGATATGCTGCCATGTTTGCCTCGGTCGCCCATACACTAGTATCCACAGCATAGCCACTTTTGGTAGACATTCTGGGTCATGCAGAGAATGTGGCCCGCAAACTGAAACTGGTGTTCAGTGACAATATCAGGTACCGGGCCGAGTAGCATTTTGACAATATACTTCATTTCTGAGTGGTCATGGTACGATATACGAAGGATCCATTGGAGGCACCATTGCTATATCATCTTCATGCATTTCCAAATGGTTGCAGTCATTTTCCGCATTTCACTGAGATTGTGGTAGGACTTACAATCAAAGTCAGAAGACGATTTTTAGTTGGTAGGGCTATGCTGTTAGATTTCCAGGTAGGCCCCAAGCGGCACATAACAGTCATAGCCTTCCCAGACTTAGGGTGTCTTGGTCTGTCGCCACAATTTCACCAAGGTAGGGAAAGTGGTCCACTTCCTCAAGACTCTGTTGACCGATGTAGACAGGGGTGTGCTGACGTTGGAGTACCCTATATGTAGAGTCTTGCTTTTCATCTCACTTATTCGCAATCCAACTTTTGCACCTCATGCTCCAACACCGCTGTATACCCACTGAGCACTCGCTGGGTTACTCAGAGCAAAGCGATATCGTAAGGGAAGTCCAAGTCTATAAGCATCGGCCCATCTCGTCACAGCAGGCCAAAGTAATCATGAGCAAGAGAGGGTTGCATGGTGAAGTCCATAGCCAGGAGGAAGAGGAACAGCGATAGCACACACCCTTGGTGCATGCCTGTATCATTTGTGAAGAACTTCTAGATACCTAATCTACATAATCAACGTAAATACAAGAATTAAAAATGAACAAAAGTGACATAAACATAAATTTGAACCGCAGCTAGGGGAGGAGATATGACAGGATGCTAATCAGATGAACTTGAGACCAGTCCTGGGGGTTCAATGTGGCTGCAGGGTTTCACAATCCGTGAGCCATCTGACCTCAAAATGAGCTCATTGCTTTATCAGTTGGTCTTTCATTTGTCTTCTCTCATTCTGCTTTGAAAGCACCAGAGCGTGTGATTCATCCATCCATCCATTATCCAACCCGCTATATCCTAACTACAGGGTCACAGGAGTCTGCTGGAGCCAATCCTAGCCAACGCAGGGCGCAAGGCAGGAAACAAACCCTGGGCAGGATGCCAGTCCACTGCAGGCATGTGATTCATATATGTAATGCATTTAAATCGTTTATTTTGCCACTTAGTGGCCTTTGGTCATTTTCCTACTTTCTGCTCCCCAATAATAATTTTATAATGACAATTAACAATGAGACATAGGGGAAACTGACATTGAATGGTGAAAGGCTGCCTCTGTTAGACCCACCAGCCTTCTGAAGTAATGGCTTAAATAAGGAAAACACCTTATGATGATGATGAAGATGAAAATCTTAAAAGATAAACCATCATATTTTCAGATAACACACCAAAAGGCTCACTACACTTCAATAAAACTTTATCAAGTGCAGTTTTGCAATTTTTGGGTTGACATCAAAACACAGAAACTGGGAAATTACAGCTGGCATAATTAAGGTAGGAGTCCAAATAAACATGAAGCTGGCTGAGATGAAAACCTACAGTTCGAACCACCAATCTAGACAATTCTGAGATGAACTTTCACTAAAGAAAACACAAAATAACATCTGCCTGCAATGAAGCGACCAAAGAAAAGTTAAGAAATCAATTAGCATCACCCTATTGTAATGAAAGAGAAAGGCGTGAATCGGCTATCAAGCGGGCCAGGTTATGTAGGGAACGTCAATGACTAAGACCTCTGGGCCCTGTTAAAATTTAATGAGATTCCCAGACTGACCTGCATATGAGATCAGAGATGAGCAGAGCTGGCAGACAAGTTCGGCCGCTGTGTATCTTCATATGTGAAACCAGAAGCCATTCCTGTGGCATGAAACTTGCTTTTGCTTTTGTTGTGGTGCCATCAATAATTACTGATCTGTCTTCATGGAGGATTAGGCCTGGAGCAAAGAGAAAAGAACATTTGACAATTTGATATGGAAACTAAGTTACAGAAAAGTGGCTGTGGACACCTGAGATTTTAAGAGGCCTGTTTTTTACTTTTCTTTTTTAAACTCTTGTATTTATTTTTTTTTTAGATTTGGTGAACTCACAGACAAATGAGCGACTCTTACTGCTTTAATTCTGGTCATCAGACTTCTAACTCCATTTCATAATGTACCTCTTTCTTTATAAGCTGCACTTGTGCAAAGTGCAATAAAAATGCACTATATAGGACTGGAAGCAATTTCTCTTAAAGAGAAGTATAATAAGCCAAATATTCATATTCTTAGGAAGTCACTGTGTACTGGGGAAATTTCGAAGGACTGGAAAATGGCAAATGTTATCCCATTATATAAAAAGGGTGATCCAAGCAACTATAGGCCAGTAAGCTTAACGTACATCACAAGTAAATTAATGGAAAGAATTATTAAGGAAAAAGACTGAGCAACACATGTCAAGAACAGGAGTGTTACTGAACAGTCAGCCTGTGTTCAGACAAGGGAGGTCGTAGTTTATTAACAAGCTGGAATTCTATGAGGAAGCAACAAAAGGATATGATCAAAGTGGAGGATTTGACATAAATCTGGACTTTCAGAAAGCACTTGATAAGGTGCCACATGAGAGGCTCGGCATCAAACTAATAGAAGTGGGAGGTCAGGGTGATCTTTGTAGATGTGTTAGAATTGGCTCAGATGCAGGAAGCAGAGGGTTATGGGATAAGTGGCCGATGTTAAGAGTGGTGTTCCACAGGGATCAGTGTTAGGGCTCCTGCTATTTTTAATACATATAAATGATTTAGATAGGAATATAAGTAACAAGCTGGTTAAGTTTACAGATGATACCAAGCTAGGTGGATTGGTGGATTGGCAGATAATCTGAAATTTGTTGAACCATTACATAGGGACTTGGACAGCATACAGGCTTGGGAAGATTTGTGGCACATCAAATTTAATGTCAGTAAATGTAGGCAAGTAAAAATATTGGGAGGTGTAAAATTTGAAACTACTGCTTCTGAAAAGCATTTAGGAGTCGTAGTGGACTCGTCTCTATTCACTTCCAGACTGAAGCCATTAAGAAGGCTAACAGAATGTCAGGTTATATAGCGCCCTGATGTGTGGAGTACAAGTCCGAGGAGGTTTTGCTCAAGCTTGTGTACGCATAAAAAGAAGCTTGAAATGTGCATACGCAGCTTTCTGGATTTATCAAAGAAAACCTGACAGGTGAACATCTGTATATTTACGGCAACTCTGAGCCATGCGTACACAACATGTGCAATTAAGCAATTAAAAAATACTGCGCAGCTTTCACAGAAAAAGTCTATACAACAGTGCAAGATACAATACACACCGACAGGACATTTATAAACATTCAAGCATGTTGAACAAAATGAAATACAAGAAAGTTCAGGGCAGCAGTTCCTGAGAACAAACATGCTGTTTGTGTATCACAAGATGGCTGAACAGCCCCAGACAGTTGGTAGTTTTTATGAGAAGACAGTAGCAATAATGGCTGCTGTCCGGTGACTTAAGTCCGATTTGAATTTGGAGGTAGAAAGTTGTTCCAAAAGCCTGGGAAAAGAAAAGATTGCATAGTCTGGTAGAGCTGGTCTGGATATTATGGCATCTTCTGCTAGAGTGCAGGAGAGCAAACATCTTTTGGCTTGTTTGGTGTAAGGGCTCATACACAATGTTGGAGGCCTTGCGGATTTTTGGAAAATGTCCTGGTTGGAGGGCAGAGGAGACCCACATTGCATACAATCTGCTGGAGGGTCTTGTGATATGGCACATGACAATTCCCATAAAGTACCACCCTGCTCATTAGGACACTGTCTGTGGTGGCTCTGTTGAAGGATGTAAGGATTGGGGACAGTCTGGCCCTCCTCATTTACTGCAGAATCACTATGTTAACACAAACTTTAGAACATTTTTCTCTACTCAGAGAATCATGGATACATGGAATAAGTTACAAATAAAAACTTTAGGGATATTCAAAACTCAACTTGATGTTATTTTGGAGGAATTAAGAGGATAGGACTGGCGAGCTTTTTTGAGCTGAATGGCCTGTTCTTGTCTAAACTGTTCTAATGTTCAGTTGCATCATGGAGAGCAAGCATTCACAATTGACACTGCACTGTTTCTGTGAACTGTCCATCCATGTCTTTTCTGTCTACTCAGTACATTCATGTCTTCCTGGATGTTGCTGCCTAAGAATATTTTGAAGGAATTAAGTGGATAGGATTGGTGAGATTTGTTGAGTTGAATGCCCCGTCTTTGTCAAAGTTTTTCTAATGTTTTAATGATAAAAGGTCCATTAAACTGTCATTGAACTCACCTAATTCATTTCTGGGTCATAGGGGTTAGAGTCTACCCCAGGAACATTTGGCACAAGGCAGGAACCAACATTAGATGGCAAATCAACCCATCGCAGGACACACTCATGTACATCAGGCTAATACAGAGTTTACAATAAACTGGAGGATCCAGAAGAAAAGCTAAGCAGATTGGGAGGAATGTGTAGATTCTGCAAAGACAGTGACTTGAAACCAGGACACTGGATCTGAGAGGCAGCACTGCTACTTGCTGTCTATAATGAAATGAAATAGCGATTCATTTATGGAGACCTTTGTGAGAGGGCTTGGGCAATGCCAGGTGGCGTGCTCAATGTCCACTCTTTATTCAGTACTCGCTTTGTTCACTAGCGGCACCAAAGTGTGAGCATTTATAAATACATATTAAAAAATAAGTCATACAAATGCCACTTTTCAATTCATTATTCAGTTGCAGACACCATTCATTCATTTTCAAAACTTGCACACCCCAGTTCAGGTCATGCAGAGACAAAGTCTGTTCTGGAGGCACGGGGTGCAAGGCAGGATCACCGAGCACATTGACACACATGCCAAGCCAAATGCGATTTATTGCTTGTGCTTGTCTTCTGAATGTCAAGAGAACACAGGGAGTGACATAAGAACTCCACATAGAAGGTGCCTCAGTCCAGTACCTGACTGGTGGTCTGAGCGTTGTGAGTCCACAAAGCCAAATTCTACATTGATGAGATTCTCCTCGAGAACTGCTTGCCCTTTAACAATATAAAGATGCAAATCTCAGCTAATTTTTTTTTAATTAAGGACATTACAGAATTTTCCTTTCATGAAGACTAAACAAAGTAAAAAGACAGAAGCTGTGAATTAAGAATGAACGTGACGTTACAGAACATGGAGGAACTACAACAATCATTTCAGATGAGTGCTGTATCTACATGTCACACATACACATGATAGCCTGATTAGAGAGGTGAATTAAAATGTATTTTTAATGTTCAGTCTTTTGACATAAGATGAATGAGTCCCATACTCAAATAGAGTCTGTCACATGCACATCATGGAAGCCATCAGCGACTCTAATCTACACTGCAACTGGATCCCACTTAAATAGGTCTCTGTCATCTCAACTATTATCATCTGGCTCATTGTGGCGGTCTGTAATTCTCCTCTAGCGCTTCATATCTCTTCTCGATCAGGCAAAGGCTGAATCCAGGTAGAGATCAGCTTTCCAATCTGCTCTCAAACAAGTGCCTGATACCTCACTGCTAAAACCTTTAACCGAATCAAAACCGATGGCCTGTCTCATGGACATCATAACCTGAACAAGTGAACTGCAGGAGATCTGGCATTTTAAAATCTGTCCCAAATGGCACAGCTGAATATTAATAGCACCAGCCTCCATTGTCATAATCTTGTTATTTTGGCTCATGGCCCTATTTGACCTTCCCACATGCCTCCATATCCTCAAGAACCTCCAAAGCTGTCCCCATGGTGTCACAAATAAAACTCCTCATAGGCCTTGGTATGTCCAGGATGCTGTTACCTGGGCAGTTAATGGAATCCACTGCCATGTCACCTGGAGTTTAGTAAACCACAGAATTGCTTTTAATTACTTTTGAAAGGGTGGCATTCCCCAACAGAGCCTAATATCCTGTAAACTTCTTCCACCCACAGGACAATGTTTGGGTGTCTGAACTTTTAGAACTTCATTGCTAAGGGGCTGATAATTGCTCTTATTCGCCAGTCCTCTGCAAGGACAAGTAAAAATTTTCCCGGGCAAAATAGCACCATGAATACCATAATGGATAGACTGGTGTCCTGACTCAGACAGCGGGCAATGCCTTGTCTGGCAGAGATGCCATAATGAGAGAAAATGGATGGATGGATATTACAGACAGGTTGGTTGCCGAAACCCTTCTCGTTTGGGAGGCCATAACAGAAGGACAGAGGATGCCTGCTTACCACGGTTATATATTTCCCCAATGCACTGGATGGCAGCATTCTCCTAGTGGAGCAACCATTGGTACACCTGCAGGGCATGCTGGGAATTGTAATCAGAATGCTCAGCCCTAATGGGGTACATGGGTGCCATCAGGGAGAGCTACAGGGTCCTCATATTCCAACAGTCATTTTGAAATTTTCCATTTGTCTTTTTCTTATGTAAATGTAGTTTGGATTATTTGGCTTTTTGATATTTTTGACTCTGTTACTTGGCTTTGACTTTTAGACCTTGATTCCGATTTTGTTTTCCTTTATTTCAAATCAGCATTTAGTATTTAGTTTTGTTCAGGTAATTCTGAGAAATAAATATATAGTTTTTTGTCCTTTTTAAACATTATTCTATTTTAATAAACCAATATTTATTAAAAATGTTTATCGGTTTAGACTCTTTGTGCCAGGGGTTTTCCATATTTTCCTTTCTCCCTTAAAGCATATGTGCCACTTTCGAAAAATTCAGGCATTTTTTGGCAGTTCAGGATCCAGAATATTAATATCTTTGATACATGATAGAATCCAAGGGTGCAGTGCATTTTATTTTAATGTTTTTGGAGATTTTTAATATAAAATTATGATTTTGTTTCTTGTGCTTCAGATTTTTATGTTTTGGTGTTGCTTTCATTTTTTAGTAGTTTGACCTTTCAATGGTCTTTGACAACAATTTCACCTGCTCCTTTTATCACCTCCATTCACTGGTCACATCATTGGGCTTCATATAACAAATCATTTTTAAACATTCCACTTTTACTGGTGGGCAGCACGGTGGCATAGTGGTAGCGCTGCTGCCTCGCAGTAAGAAGACCTGGGTTTGCTCCCCGGGTCCTCTCTGTGTGGAGTTTGCATGTTCTCCCCTTGTCTGCATGGGTTTCCTCCCACAGTCCAAAGACATACAGGTTAGGTGCATTGGCAATCCTAAATTGTCCCTGGTGTGTGGGTGTGTGTGGGATTGCCCTACGGTGGGCTGGCACCCTGCCTGGGATTTGTTCCTGACTTGTGCCCTGTGTTGGCTGGAATTGGCTCCAGCAGACCCCCATGACCCTGTGTTAGGACATAGCCGGTTGGAAAATGACTGACTAACTGTTACTGGTGCTCGCCACACTTTGCTAGATGACTTTCTGCCATGCCTTCCTTTCCCTAGTCATTATAACAAATGAAATTTCTTAACTAAAAGGTCAAAATTCATAACACTGCATGAAAATGCAGCTTCGTTATCAGACACCCCAATCTATTAGCATTCCTAGCATGTCTGTTTCTCAGCCTGTTATTTTATTATTTTATTCCTTGATTTTTCTGCCATTTCTGTGTGCATATGATGTGGCTGATGATGGCAACAAAGCCTGCTGGCTGCAGTCAGTTGATGGAGAGCCAGTACAATTAAAGATGATGAGAGCGCAGGACTCTCCAAAAGGCAGCTTGGCGGGAGTCCCATTATGTGAGACCTTAAAAAGAACAGTGGCTCTAAGGATGAAAGCATGGGACTCCGTGGACTTAATTCCATTAGATGTGATTGAGATCACTGCTTGGGATCATGGTGAGAAGCATAATGATGCATCATCAGATATATCCGGTGAGATTCAGGCACGGGCACACTCAACCCAGAAGGTCCACTTCTATGGATGATTTATTGTTTCTCTTTCACAATAAGATAACTACAAAAAGTGAAAGAGTCACACTTAATAAGATAATTCTTCCTACAATAACAAAAAAAAGTTAACAGATCAATGACAGAGTCAGTTATTTTTACCAGTTTTACCAGAATGCAGACATTAGGCTTTTAAGACCAATAATCCTCTTTCGCTTAGACCAGCAGCATCTGTCACAACATGTGACCTTTGCTCCTGTGACAAAGTACACTTCAGTACATGTAGATCAGTAGTTCTCAACTCCTGTCCTCAACTAGCCCTGAGTCTGTTGGTTGGCAATCCAGTCAAGCTCTCCGTGGCACAGTATAATCTCAAGAAGGCCCACAGCCATCTGCTAACAGGAAGTGACAAGAAGAAAAGGTCTAAATAAGCAAATTAGCATTTCAGATGAGGGCATCTATCTATCTATCTATCGATCCATCCATCCATCCATTATCCAACCCGTTATATCCTAACTACAGTGTCACGGGGGTCTGCTGGAGCCAATCCTAGCCAACACAGGGTGCACGGCAGGAAACAAACCCCAGGCAGGGCGCCAGCCCACCGTAGGGCACACCCACACACACCCACATACCAAGCACAATTTAGGACCGTCAATGCACCAAACCTGCATGTTTTTGGACTGTGGGAGGAAACCGGAGCACCCGGAGGAAACCCACGCAGACACAGGGAGAACATGCAAACTCCATGCAGGGAGGACCTGGGAAGTGAACTCGCCCCATCTATCTATCTATCTATCTATCTATCTATCTATCTATCTATCTATC
>JANRMT010062828.1:4623973-4640138 GCA_026402145.1 Polypterus bichir lapradei | reverse complement strand
ATCTATCTATCTATCTATCTATCTATCTATCTATCTATCTATCTATCTATCTATCTATGTCAAAAATTACAATAAAATCACACCCAAAAAAAGGCATACGTAACATTAAAACTGACATTTACAAAAGGCATGAAGGACGTAAACAACTTTTTAACTGAAGCCCATTTTTAACCTGTTACAGTAAATGATGAGGGTTTGCATTATGCAGTAAATTATTTGAAGGGGATGAGAATGCATTTGGTTTGGGGCGAGGGGCACTCATGTTATGGCCTATAGGCAGAGGCAGATTTACATATCAAAACAACTCATAACGACTTTTAGATGGAGGGCAGGTCACATTTAATGACAGCAGTTGCTACAGTCTCTCCACTGCTTAGTCTCTGGAGCTGTCACCGTAAGTCATTCATAGTGTGCGACTAATTGCAAGTTTGTTTCTGAGTTTTCATCATCATTGTAAGTTGTATGTTTGAAGTAGAATAAACTGAAGGTCACCAATCAACATGAAGATACTCTGAATTAAAATGGAAGTGACAGATGAAAGAAAGCAAGTAAGTCAGCTTGGTAGGAGTAAACACCAGGTTCAGTGCCTAATAGACTACTGGTTGGATGATCAACATCACTGGGCAGCCTGCTTGCTAATGTCAATGGCAGGGAAACACTGGACCTCTGGAATGATTTGGATTTCTGCATTCGCACTTATAAAAATGTGGCCTGATCTTCAATGAAGTGACAATAATAGGCAAGAACAAACAACCTAAACTCAAAACACATAAAGAATTGTATTTCTTATCTCTGGTGAATACATCAACTAAACTGTTAAAGTCAAGCATTAAAAAGGCCTGTGAAAGTCTTGGCTGATGACTTGCCCAAAACTAGCTGGAGTCTCACACCCTAATCAATGAGACCATATTGGAGGTGTCCAGACCTGTCAAAAGGGCTCACAAAGTCTGGTTACTGACAGATTCTGCTCTTCTCAAGAAAGATCTGTTCTTGTCAAAAAAAGTTCCAGATGTCCTTAGAAGAAGAGATAAATAAAAATGGAAAAGGAGTATTTCTACAGTACAGTGCAGGAGTATTTCTAAAGGACAAGCTGTTCATTGATCCACATTAAAGCAGATTATTGATAAACGGAGGAACTTGATGATTGTTGTGCCTCCCCTAAGACTGGATATCCTCCAAATATAATGCAGAAATCCAGGTAACTCCAAGGGGTTCAGAAGATTTTTCTTTAACTGTTTACACACACTGAGTGAATTCTTAGGGCCACTATTACTAACGCTAGGGCAGGGCCTCCATTTGCCTTTCAAACAGCCTCAGTTCTTCATGATATGAATTCCACAAGATGTTGGAAACATTGCTTTGACTTGATTGCATCAGACAATTTGTCACCTGCACATTCATACTGGTGTTTTATTGGGTTCAGATCCAGTGACTGGGAAGAACAAAGAACAGCACTGAACTCATTCTCATGATCATGACACCAGTTTGTTGTTTATGTTCATGACACAACTTTTCAACAGAAACGTTTGATTTGTTATCATGCTAGAAGTTGCCATTAGAAGATGGGTAAATTGTGACCACGAGGGATGCACATGGTCAGCAACATGACTCAGACTGGCCGTGGCACTTAAGCATTGATTGATTGCTATCAATAGACCCAAAATATGCCAAGAAAACATTCCTGACACCATTACACCACCAGCAGCAGCAGCAGCCTTGTTTCCTTTAGAGGCACTAGCTCTCTGGAAATGTGTTCTTTTGAAATTGCGGCATGTTAAGTAACCGAGAAATATAGAAATATGATATAAAAGGTGATATCCCTCCCATAGTAATTACGGCGGTACAAAAATCACGAGAGAAAAAGATATACTTTAGCTTTCTTTACTGACAATTTTACGTGGTATAACAGACGAAAGGAAGCCATAGCAAGACAATATCAAGGTATGATCTTGATCTATAGAGTCTGCCATTTTCGTCACTGCGCTGAAAGGTTTTTCCGGATGGATGACATCATCCATCCATAGGTTTCAAAGTGTATTTGGCAGTAGGTCCATCCTTATATACTGGTTGCTCCACGTACAGGCTCTTTCTCTGGTCTCCAAACAAGGACAGGAATGGACGCAACTCCACCTCCAAAAAATACAGGAATAGCACAATGCCTACTTGCAGTTCTCATTCTCCCAACAAGGAAAGAAGATTTTGTGCTGACAGAGGACATAAGTATGCTATTCTGTCTTTTAGGCTGACTATACAATCCTCCAGTTATCTTTGGCTATCTAGTCCTATGCTTGGCTGGCAATTCTAAATGCTGAGCCCCTGTGTACCATACTTGGTCTGCCTGTATGAATGAATCCATAACAGTGTTCACAGAGACAGTGACATTAAACTTAATACTATAAGAAACATATTATAACAAGCCTGGATGGTTGACACAAGGCATGTTGGGTGCCTGGATTCATGCTGTTGGTACCAATGCTCAGGACTGTGTCTTTGATTTTAATCTCCATTGTTGTCGACTGGCAATCATCAGTTAATTAATGGACAGATACTGTTGCTTTCCATTTATTTTTAATAAGTTCTACCTTGGTCTTTGTGTTTCTAACACATCTGCATTTATATGTGTACTAATTCTATAACTAGTAATTTAGTAATTAAATTTTTCATATTTTAACTGAGAATTGATCACAGCGCTCTGCGGCTGCACTCATTGAAGAGTGTTGTACTAGAAATAAGTTGTATTGTTCAAGCTGATTTCCTTTTCACGTTTTAATATGTAATAATAATATCCTGCTATTTCCTTTGTAAGTGATAGAGCTAAAGATCTCACACTAACTTTTAGTTTTGCCTGTTCTGAAGTTTCCTAAACATTTTTGTTATTTTTGCATGGCCTGTATGGCATATTAAATAACTCTGCTGTCATGCATGTCCACCTGGGAGCCACCTTCCTGGCACTGGCAAGGGGGCTCTGACCCCAACTGTGTCGTCTCTTTCCTCAGTAGCATTAAAGGACCACTGAAGGAAGACACCCCACACCAGAAAGAAGACTCTGTCGCTTTTGGCACTGGTGCTATAAAAACCGGGCAACTAGGGAGCCGGGCATCAGACCTTAACCAGTGAAAGTTTTTTTTGTTTTGTTTCCTGCAACAACTTTTAACCTGCCTTTTATACTCTGTTCACAGCCACATTACACTATTAATCCATCCATTTCTTCACTTGCTTATTCTGGTAAATGATAAGAGAGAGCTGGAATCTGAAGTGGCAGCACTATGTTAATGTGAGGAGCAGCCCAGTCCCTCACAGTACACACTCACACACACACTAGCATTGGATCAAATTAGACCCTTCATTTAAACTGTCGTCCATGTTTTTGGGATGTGGCAGAAAACCTGAGTGACTAGAGAAAAACCCATAAAGAAAAGGGGAAAATCTTCACAGACAATGACCGAGGTGACAATACATTACTACATCTATATATATACTCAGCAAAAAAAGAAACGTCCCCTGACTTTCAACTGTTTTTACTTTCAGTAGACTTAATGTGTAAATATTTGTATAAACACTAAAAGAGTCAACACCATAAGACATAAACTAAAAATGTTTCACAATGTGTCCCTGAATGAAGAGAGGCTCAAAATCAAAAGTACCAGTCAGTATCTGGTGTGGCCACCAGCTGCTTGAAGTACTGCAGTGCATCTCCTCCTCATGGACTGGACCAGATTTGTCAGTTCTTGCTGTGAGATGTTACCCCACTCTTCCACCAAGGCACCTGCAAGTTCCTGGACATTTCTGGGGGGAATGGCCCTAGCCCTCACCCTGCGACCCAACAGGTCCCAGACGTGCTCAATGGGATTGAGATCTGGGCTCTTCGCTGGCCATGGCAGAACACTGACATTGCTGTCATGCAGAAACTCACGCACTTTTTGCCACTCCTGTCTGGTCCAGCGAAGGTGGGTTTGTGCCCATAGGCGGCGTTGTTGCTGGTGATGTCTGGTAAGGACCTGCCTTACAACAGGCCTGCAAGCCCTCAGTCCAGCCTCTCTCAGCCTATTGCGGACAGTCTGAGCACTGATGGAGGGATTGTGTGTTCCTGGTGTGACTCGGGCAGTTGTTGTGGCCATCCTGTACCTGTCACGCAGGTGTGATATTCGGATGTACCGATCCTGTGCAGGTGTTGTTACACGTGGTCTTCCACTGCGAGGATGATCAGCTGTCCTTCCTGTCTCCCTGTAGCGCTGTCTTAGGCGTCTCACAGTGTGGACATGGCAATTTATTGCCCTAGCCACATCAGCAGTCCTCATGCCTCCCTGCAGCATGCCTAATGCACGTTCACGCAGATGAGCAGGGACCCTGGGCATCTTTCTTTGGGTGTTTTTCACAGTCGGTAGACAAGTCTCTTTAGTGTCCTGCGTTTTTAGAACTGTGACCTTAAATGCCTACTTTCTGTAAGCTGTTAAGGTCTTAACGACCATTCCACAGGTGCATGTTAATTAATTGATTATGGTTAATTGAACATGCATGGAAAACATTGTTTAAACAATTTACAATGAAGATCTGTAAAGTTATTTGGATTTTTAAAACATTATTGTTGAAATGCACAGTCCTGAAAAAGGGACGTTTCTTTTTTTGCTGAGTATATAATTCACTAAGGCAAGACACCCAGGGAAAGCATGCCAGAAGGGGCGTGGATTCACTAAGCCGCTGACAAGTAAGACACCTATGGCATACACAGGAAGGAGCCACGCCCACTAACTCCAAGACCATTGGATACGACGACAACTTGCGGAGCCACGGCCACCAACTTGGACGCGACGACACAGAAAAAACGGCGTCATTTATATTCGCCTGTCGTAGAGACCACATGCACCTCCGAGTCACGTTGACTGTTCATAGAGGCATGTTCCTCGCGGAGGTGAATCGCCATATGCAGCGTGTAAAACGGTTTGCGAGGGGTATCCCATGGGATCCTTAAAACAATCCTTTACAACTGAGGTTAAAACACAATGAAGTAAGCAGTCTTTAAAAACCAAGTTTTCGGTTACGACGCACGACTGTGTGCACCATAGCAAACTGTTTTACACGCTACATACAGCAAGAGGGAGTGGAATGGATGTCCTTCTCCTCTCCTCCCGTTCCACCCTCCACGCCTGAGCGCCGTCCACCCCCATCCCTCCGTCTGGCAGGAGAAGGCGCGATGGCGGTCCGCCAGTTTTCAGTCACGGACGATTTTGTGTTGGTTCGTTCCGTGCATTGTTACAATGTTGCTTTTCTTGCTGATTTATTACATTACCGATTTTTCAAATGTTAATTTTCTCCCTGTACTTAAAAGTCATTAAAAAACCGGCCTGATTATGCGGCGTATGGTACGCCGCGGGTTGGCTAGTACTGTATAAAGAAACAAATCGTAACATCACAGCTTGCCAAAGAAGGCGGTAATACTGAACGGGTGCAGACAACTGCACAATGCTGTGCACAAGCTGAAAGTGCAGGATGACAACAAGCATACAGTCAGTGCCCTCTATAATGTTTGGGACAACGTAATGGGGGGCCCATGTATAAAAAGTGTTGTCATTTCTACATGTTGTGACCAAAATGCATGCAAATCCCCTTAAATGAAAGGCTGAAATGTGCACTTTAATCCCATCTAAATTGTTTGATTTATAATGTTAAATTGTGGAGCAGAGGGGCATATCAAGGAAAAGCGTTTTTTTGTGCAAAACATTATGGAGGACGTTGTAAATAATACATCTCTACGGATCCATGTAACTTGTGTGCTTAAATGCTTGTTGTATATACACTTGTAAGATTCCATCACTCCTCTTATTGAGTTTAACTGAATTTTAAGCAGAAAATACGTCTTAATACACACTACTTTGAGTAAACCCTCTGTCTTCATGGGGAATCAGTTTTCCTTGCAGTGCTGCATCAAGAAAATGAAAGGAACACTTTGAAAACACATCAGATCTCAATGGGAAAAAAATCCTGCTGGATATCTCTACTGATATAGGCTGAGTAATGTGTTAGGAACGAAGGGATGCCACATCATTTGATGAAAATGAAAATTATCAACCTACAGAGGGCTGAATTCAAAGATACCCCGAAAGTCAAAGTGAAAAAAATGATGCGGCAGGCTAGTCCATTTTGCAGAAATTTCATTGCAGCAACTCCAAATCGTACTCAGTAGTTTGTATGACCCCACTTGCTTGTATGCATGCCTGACAACATCAGGGGTTGTCATGATCCTAATGAGACGATGGATGGTGTCCTGGGGGATCCCTTCCCAGATCTTGACCAGGGCATCACTGAGCTCCTGGACAGTCTGAAGTGCAACCTGGCGGCGTTGGATGGACCAACACATAATGTCCCAGTGGTGTTCTGTTAGATTTAGGTCAGGCGAGCATGGGGGCCAGTCAATGGTATCAATTCCTTCATCCTCCAGGAACTGCCTGCATACTCTCGCCACATGAGGCCAGGCATTGTTGTGCACCAGGAGGAACCCAGGACCCACTGCACCAGCATAGGATCTGACAATGGGTCCAAGGATTTCATCCCGATACCTAATGGCAGTCAAGGTGCCGTTGTCTAGCCTGTAGAGGTCTGTGCGTTCCTCCATGGATAAGCTTCCCTAGACCATCACTGACCCACCACCAAACCGGTCATGCTGAACAATGTTATAGACAGCATAACATTCTCCACGGCTTCTCCACACCCTTTCACATCTGTCACATGTGCTCAGGGTGAACCTGCTCTCATCTGTGAAAAGCACAGAGCGCCAGTGGTGAACCTGCCAATTCTGGTATTCTATGGCAAATGCCAATCGAGCTCCACGGTGCCAGGCAGTGAGCACAGGGCCCACTAGAGGACGTCAGACCCTCAGGCCACCCTCATGAAGTCTGTTTCTGATTGTTTGGTCATTCACACCAGTGACCTGCTGGAAGTCATTTTGTAGGGCTCTGGCAGTGCTCATCCTGTTCCTCCTTGCCCAAAGGAGCAGATACTGGTCCTGCTGATGGGGTAAGGACCTTCTACGGCCCTGTCCAGCTCTCCTAGAGTAACAAACTGCCTGTCTCCGGGAATCTCCTCCATGCCCTTGAGACTGTGCTGGGAGGCACAGCAAACCTTCTGGCAATGGCACGTGTTCCATCCTGGAGAAGTTGGACCACCTGTGCAACCTCTGTAGGGTCCAGGTATCGCCTCATGCTACCAGTAGTGACACTAACCATAGCCAAATACAAAACGAGTGAAAAAACAGTCAGAAAAGATGAAGAAGGAAAAATGTCAGTGGCCTCCACCTGTTAAACCATTCCTGTTTTGGTGGTCGTGTCATTGTTGCCCCTCTAGTGCACCTGTTGTTAATTTCATGAACACCAAAGCAGCTGAAACTAATTAACAACCCCTCTGCTACTTAACTGACCAGATCAATAGCCCAGAAGTTTCATTGACTTGATGCTATACTCTGATTAAAAAGTGTTCCTTTAATTTTTTTGAGCAGTATATAACAATATGAAAGAAATCCGCAGTGCAAAAAACATTCATTAACACTGTGGTAGACATCCACAGAACAGCAGGGTTTTCAATCTCTTCTTAAACACATTGAGGGACCAGAAGTTGTACTGCAGCTTACTGTCTATGCATTGTAAAGGTCCAGGGGTGTGAGACGTGGATGAATGGATTTTGTGGAGAGCTGGTGATAGTTGGTTTCTTCAAATGCTAGACCCACTAGAGCCTTCCTCAGGTGTTCCTCCACACTGCACAGGTCTTCTGCATCTCCATGCACTTTCTGGTTGCTTTGTCCCAGTAGTTGCACATACAAGATGCCCGCGTCACCTAACTCTGCTCACCAGTGGTCAGAGGAATCCCATTTGCCACACTTTTACCGGACTCTGTGTGCTGACCCAAGACCAATGTTCACATCTGAGGCTCACTGGTGGCCACTTGCATTTTAGCAGCGGTGAGACACACCTGAAGTTCTTCTTTAAGTGCTCCACGTTTCTATGCTCTCAGGAGGTGCTTGTATGGCTGACTTCTCCAGTTATTCCCTAACCTCGTCTGACAGGTATGAAGCATGTCTTTCTCACGTTCAGACCCTGGGCACTACAGTATTCATTGTATTTATTTCCTATGTTGTGTACCTTTATACTATTAGCTGCTTGGAAATATATGTGCAGGATTCAAATTAGTGAAATCTAAAATGTCAGCCCAGAGTCATACATAGCTATGAGGATGAATAAATATGGCAGCTGTCATATACATCCAAGTGGGAGGCATTCAAAAGCCTTGCGTGGTGTTGATGGTTCCACATCCAGTCAAGAGGGGGCACTAGTATTCACAGCTTATCCTTCATCATCTGCAGACGAGAAGTGCAGAATGCTGAGGACCCATAAGATCGCTTCTGGTTCTTTTACTGCCCTGATGACATATAACTCCCTGCCAGCCATCATGGGGGCAGTTGACTAGATGGACTCATGTCTGCAAAGACACTTGCTGCTTAACCTTTACAATGTATGACATCACTGGCTGGTGCCCACAACTCTTTACCTGACTTTGTTCATTATTATACAGCATATGTTTAAAGTGCAAGTTAAAATGACATACAGTGCATTGTCTGTGTGGAGGTGGCATGGTCTCCCTGTCTCTGTGTGCTGGTCCTTGCCTTGCAGCCAGAATGAAATTGGGTCACCTACACTTTAGCTTTCAGAAGGAGACCAAGCAGTGTCATGTCACTCCACTCACTGGATTCATATTAGGGACCGAGAGGTATTTGAAATTCAGAACTCAGAAATATAGTAAAAAATCTGGAGTGGTCTCCCCTAGACTTTCTCATATACTCAGATATGGGGTGGATATTTGAGGAGTAAACCGCAAGGCAATTATTATATTTTTATATTATGTACATCAGCGTTTCTCAACCTTTAAGTATTTGCGACCCGAGTTCTCATAACAGTTTTAATCGCACCCACCTAACGTTTTTTTGGAACCCTAATAAAATTTATTCCTATATTTTTTGCTGCCGATACACTGCTACAAAGTTTATTATACCTACTTAACTTTTATCAACATTTATCTAACTCTATATTTATTTTTCTAGTATCAGAATGTATTCATCAAACCTCCTATGAAGAATAAAAATTTTGGACGGCGTTTTCCTTTGCCCGGACGCGGGTCACCGGGGCCCCCCTCTGGAGCCAGGCCTGGAGGTGGGGCTCGATGGCGAGCACCTGGTGGCTGGGCCTGCACCCATGGGGCTCAGCCAGGCACAGCCCAAAGAGGCAACGTGGGTCCCCCTTCCCATGGGCTCACCACCTGTAGGAGAGGCCAAGGGGGTCAGGTGCAGTGTGAGTTGGGTGGTGGCCGAAGGCGGGAACCTTGGCGGTCTGATCCTCGGCTACAGAAACTGGCTCTTGGGATGTGGAATGTCACCTCTCTGAAGGGGAAGGAGCCTGAGCTAGTGCATGATGTCGAGAGGTTCTGGCATGATATAGTCGGACTCACCTAGACGCACAGCTTGGACTCTGGAACCAATCTCCTTGAGAGGGGCTGGACTCTCTACCACTCTGGAGTTGCCCCCGGTGAGAGGCGGCGAGCAGGTGTGGGCATACTTATTGCCCCCTGACTTGGAGCCTGTTCATTGGGGTTTACCCCGGTAGACAAGAAGGTAGCCTCCCTCCGCATTCGGGTGGGGGGACGGGTCCTAACTGTTGTTTGTGCGTATGCGCCGAACAGCAGTCTGGAGTACCCACCCTTTTTGGAGTCCCTGGAGGGGGTGCTAGAGGGCATACCTTCTGGGGACTCCCTCTTTCTGCTGGGAGACTTCAATGCTCACGTGGGCAATGACAGTGAGACCTGGAAGGGCGTGATTGGGAGGAATGGCCCCCCCGATCTGAACCTGAGTGGTGTTTTATTATTGAACTTCTGTGCTCGTCACGGATTGTCCATAACGAACACCATGTTCAAGCATAGGGGTGTTCATATGTGCACTTGGCATCAGGACACCCTAGGCCTCAGTTCGATGATCGACTTTGTGGTCATGTTGTCGGACTTGCGGCCACATGTCTTGGTCATTCGGGTGAAGAGTGGGGCAGAGCTGTCAACTGTTCACCACCTGATGGTGAGTTGGCTTCAATGCCGGGGAGAATGCCGGTCAGGCCTGGTAGGCCCAAACGTGTTGTGAGGGTCTGCTGGGAATGTCTGGCTGAGTCCCCTGTCAGAAATAGCTTCAACTCCAACCTCCAGCAGAACTTCAATCACGTCCCGAGGGAGGTGGGGGACATTGAGCCCGAATGGTCCAGGTTCCGTGCCTCTATTGTTGAAGCAGCTGACCGGAGCTATGACCGTAAGGTGGAGTCAGATGAGGTGGCTCGAGCATCTGATCAGGATGCCTCCTGGACGCCTCCCTGGTGAGGTGTTCCGGGCATGTCTAACTGGGAACAGGCCCCTGGGAAGACCCAGGACACGCTGGAGGAACTATGTCTCCTGGCTGGCCTGGGAACGCCTCGGGATTCCCCCGGAAGAGTTAGAAGAAGTGACCGGGGGAGAGGGAAGTCTGGGCATCTCTGCTCAAGCTGCTGCCCCCGCAACCTGACCTCGGATAAGCGGAAGAGGAAGGATGGATGGATGAAATATCAGAATGTAGTTTAAGTTAATTTGTTTTGGTTTCAATAGATGTATTTTTCATATTTTTGATTCTTGTTTTCTTTTTTTCACATCTTCGCGCCCCCTTTTTTGTTACTTTGCCCCACAGGTTGAGAACCGCCAATGTACATTAAAGAACCATCAATAGCAAATTAAGTCAAATTAATAATATATTGAACAATTATTATAAAAGTAAAGTTGAATAAGTCAGACTCTGCAGCTGCATAAATAACAAAGTACCACTTCCGGTTAGCGGAAATAGCACAAAAGTTGATAGAAATCTACGTTTTGTACCTAATACTTGAATGCAAAATTTGGTTGACATAAGAGAAAGCGTACACAGGTTATCATGTTTACACACACACACACACACACACGCACACACACACACACACACAGACAGACATAATTCCAAAAATGGTATTTTCAGACTCAGGGGGATCTAAAACGTCGATATTCATCAAAATCTCGAAATGGAATTTTTGGACAATTACAATACTTTCCCTATACCTCGTATACAAGAAAGTAAAAATGGGTTGGACAACAACATCCTTATCCATACCAGCCTCTTCCTGCTCAGGCTAGTGGTCCATCAATCCATCCATCCATCGATGTATTATTATTTTAAGCTGTTTAATCCAATTGTATGGCTGAAGGTGGAATGAAGCCACGTTGACAGCAAAGAATGCAAATGAGGAACCAGCCTCATAGGGTGCCAGTCTATCATAGGGCACACTCACACACCTTTTCCCAAACAGTACCATTCTGGAGTCATAACATTACATAAATCTCTTATCTTTGGGATGGGGAAGGTAAACCTGAAAATGTGGGAAAAAAGGCCACATAGACACTTGGAAAACATGTGAAACCAACACAGAAAGCGACTGAACCCAAATTTAAACCCAGAACTCAGGGGCCAAAACCATGGTGGAAAGGCTGATAAGAGTAAATCTATACTAATAAAAGGCAAAGCCCTCACTCACTGACTCACTCACTCACTCACTCATCACTAATTTTCCAACTTCCCGTGTAGGTAGAAGGCTGACCCTATCTTCACGAAATTTGGTAGGTGGCTTCCCTGCGCTAACCAAAATCGATGTACGTACTTATTTCGGTGGTATGACGCCACTGTCGGCCGCCATATTGAATTTTCCAAACATCACTAATTCTCCAACTTCCCGTGTAAGTAGAAGGCTGAAATTTGGCAGGCTCATTCCTTACAGCTTACTTACAACAGTTAAACAGGCTTCATTTCGAAATTCTACACGTAACGGTCATAACGGTCGATAACGGTCGACAACGTCCGCCATGTTGAACTTTCATATTTATGGCCCCATCTTCACAAAATTTGGTAGGCGGATTCCCTGCGTTAACCGAAACTGATGTATGTACTTATTTCGATGGTATGACGCGACTGTCGGCCGCCATATTGAACTTTCCAACGTCACTAATTTTCACAATGTCCGCCATGTTGAACTTTCTTATTTATGGCCCCATCTTCACGAAATTTGGTAGGCGGATTCCCTGCACTAACCGAAACTGATGTATGTACTAATTTCGATGGTATGACGCCACTGTCGGCCGCCATATTGAACTTTCCAACGTCACTAATTTTCCAACTTCCCGTGTAGGTAGAAGGCTGACCCCATCTTCACGAAATTTGGTAGGTGGCTTCCCTACGCTAACCGAAACCGATGTACGTACTTATTTCGGTGGTATGACGCCACTGTCGGCCGCCATATTGAATTTTCCAAACATCACTAATTCTCCAACTTCCCGTGTAGGTAGAAGGCTGAAATTTGGCAGGCTCATTCCTTACAGCTTACTTACAACAGTTAAGCAGGTTTCATTTCGAAATTCTACGCGTAATGGTCATAACGGTCAACAATGTCCGCCATGTTGAACTTTCTTATTCATGGCCCCATCTTCACGAAATTTGGTAGACGGCTTCCCTGCGCTAACCGAAACCAATGTACATACTTATTTCGGTGGTATGACGCCACTGTCAGCCGCCATATTGAACTTTCCAACGTCACTAATTCTCCAACTTCCCGTGTAGGTAAAAGGCTGAAATTTGGCAGGCTCATTCCTTACAGCTTACTTACAAAAGTTAAGCAGGTTTCATTTCGAAATTCTAAGCGTAACGGTCATAACGGTTGACAATGTTCGCCATGTTCAACTTTCTTATTTATGGCCCCATCTTCACGAAATTTGGTAGGTGGCTTCCCTGCGGTAACCAAAACCGATGTACGTACTTATTTCTGTGGTATGATGCCACTGTCGGCCGCCATATTGAAGTTTCCAACGTCACTAATTCTCCAACTTCCCGTGTAGGCTGAAATTTGGCAGGCTCATTCCTTACAGCTTACTTACAAAAGTTAAGCAGGTTTCATTTCGAAATTCTACGCGTAACAGTCATAACGGTCAACAACGTCCGCCATGTTGGACTTTCTTATTCATAGGTAGAAGGCTGAAATTTGGTACTTATTTCGGTGATATTTTGCCACTGTCGGCCGCCATATTGAACCTTTCAACAGTCTTTGTTACTTATCGGCCCATCTTCAAGAAATTTGGTACGCGGGTTCCCAATGCTAACTAAATCCTACTTACGTACATATATACGTCCATAGCCTGCAGTTCGGTCACCGTGTGAGGCGGCGTTGGGTCCCCCATCCCAACGCCTCCCACGTTGTTGGCTGCCTGCCTATATAAGGCCGTCTGTCGCTCCAGTCTCTACATTCCCTTCCTTACTTCGCCACGGTATTCACGTCTCCCTGCTGATAACTACAGCCTTTTTATTTAATCCACGGCTTCTCCGCTGTTTTATTGTTCATTTATTATGATTATAGTTATTGTATAGGTATTTTAGACTTACTTTACATTGTTCAGGTACCCATTTCCTTTATCATTCCAACCGTACCCCCATTACCATGTCTATCGAGGTGATCACCATCGATCAAAGAACTGTCACTTACCAAGTGGTTTCCATGCCCAGAGATGGCACCTGCCTTTTCCATTCTCTTTGTTACATATTGCACAGCCATATCAGGCTCACTATTAATATCTGGAGGAACATTGTGTCTTATGTATTGAATGACTGGGACAGGTTCAAGGTGTGGACTGATGACGGTACAGGAGATAATTATACTACACAGGAACACTAGAAGAGTGAAATGCTTAAGTGTACTGAAATGGCCAAATATTTTACACCTTTGGACAACCGCCAATGCCTCTTAAACATCTTAAATTCACAGGTGACGATTTCAGTAGTGGACACTTTGATGTTTAGAAATGTTTAAACTCTCAAAAGCTGGATGTGAAGTTATCAATGAAACTGGTTGTATACTTACAACGCTTGACAGATGCCGAATGTCTCTTCAACTCAAGTCCTACAAATACTGTCGTAATTGAAACAAACCATGAAACTCAAACCGATTATGACAGCAGCAATCCAAGCTCTGAGATTTGAAACAAGATTACTGTTCACATGGCCAACTGTACGTTGCATGCTCAAGAGTAAGCTCAGCGCACAGCTACAGCTTGGTCATATTACAACTGGAGGGCCGAACTGACAACATGGCATACAAAGAGATCCTTAACAAATAATTATTGGCATATTTTCCCTCAGTTTAAAAAGGTTTAATTTTCTTCTTAATAAAAATTTTAAGGCAGTACTTCACCGCTGCGAAGCGCGGGTATTTTGCTAGTTTTAAATATTTTTTAAACAATATAAACAAGTGGGAAAAAGTTAATGAAACAGATGTCTCCACCCACAAATGTTTGTCCGTCCTGCGCAGCACACTAAACTTAGCATTTTATGTTTTTTATTTAAGGGGATGTTAATATCCCACCGTCCCATGCTGTCAAGGACCCATGGTGTTGCCCCTTCTGTGTGGCACTTCTGTGCATGTTGCTCTGCTTCCAGACCATTAAACTAATCTCAGTTTGGATTGAACTGGCTGATGCAACTTGTCCTTCAGACCTGCAAGAAGCGCAGAGTGACAGAGAATCCCTGCTGGCACCGCTTCAAGAAACAGCAGGCTCAGAGCACACATGGCAGCAGCAGGACGCCACACTAAGCCTCCTCATCTTTGCTTCTTTGTCTGCTGTGGGGATTCTTTCACATGATGGAATGGTCTTCTCGAACACAAACACAACTTGGATATTCAGCTCAGTCGTTTTCACACATTTTATTTTGTGTTAAGAAATGTGCCAAGATACATCTCATGTTGTATCACTAAGAGAGTGCCTAGAGATGTAAATTTCACATATATTTTTTGCAAAGCTTGGGAGAATAAAATTTAAAGCAAAAAAGAAAAAGAAATATCCTCCTATTTCAGATTTTTTTCTCAATAATGGCATCTTCTTGGTACAGGGCATGAACCAAGCCTGGTTGGGATGCTGCACTCCCTCATGTTCTGTCATACCAGGTCACCCATGAGGAGTGAGTGGCCTAATGCTGCTGTCTCACAGTGCCATTCCTGTTCTGGGCATTGTCTGCTTAGCACTTGCACATATGTTCGGAGTCTGTATCATTTTTTCCTGTGTCATACCAAATTATTAAGGGGCAGCTACAGGACAGTACCACCTCCGAACAGGAGAGGGTTCTGTTAGTAACAACTTCTATTTTGAATAGAGTCTAGCTGAGGACCTCCGGAGCTCAAATTACGCACATCCTATGACGTTTAGCATTCTTTGTATTATTTATCAGTGATGTGACATGATATGCCAAGTGTTATGTCTCAGCCAGGATTCCTTCTCAGGCTGGGGTTGAAAACTTTGCTTTATGTTGCTTTTGTTCAATTTTGACTCTTTTATTAACATTATGATTGTGTGTTTTCCTACAATATTGCATTTACACTGTTATCTAACCAGGGTTTGGCGCTATATCCCCCTCCAGTGGGCATTTTTTAGAAATGCTTTTTGGAACTATGTGTAAATTACGTGTCTGTCTCATAACATCGGGTAAGTTGTGTCTTTCTCAACACACAAATTTTTAAGGTGGATCTTGTGCTTTAGTCTTATAAAACATCCTTACACAATGGTTAAGGTTAGGGTTGGGGGAGGACCATCTGACTCATGAAGGAAGACGACTGTTGAGTTGATGTGTCTCGCAATTGGAGTCTCATTGTAGTACAACTGTCTCTTGGGTAACAACTGTAAACCATGTGACATAAACATGCAATCCGATTGGCAGTTCAGCAGAGCTGCTGAACTGTGGAATTATGGAGGTCTGCAGATGGACCCACCTACCTCATTCACCTCCGGACTGGTCACTCCCATGAATATTTATGTCACGCCCTGTCGCTACCAAAGAACTACTGTTCAGAAGTGGTATCCTCATTTGTTTGGAACGTCGTGCACCTTTATTTGATTGTGCCTTCCTAAACGGTTGATGTTTCTAGTTTTACCGTCATTCCCATATGTGTGTCTAGTCCAAAGTGTGTGTGTATATTTATTCATTTATTTATTAATTTTACTTATCTATCTATCTATCTATCTATCTATCTATCTATCTATCTATCTATCTATCTAT
>JANRMT010062828.1:4595311-4621576 GCA_026402145.1 Polypterus bichir lapradei | reverse complement strand
ATAATAATAATAATAATAATAATAATAATAATAATAATAATAATAATAATAATAATAATACATTGTATGTATTTAGCGCCTTTCCCATGCGCAAGGCACTTACAGAATATAAGAAAGAACGGCAGGGTATACACTATATAGCATTGCACAAACCAAATAAATAAATAAAGAAGATTAAGACAGTAAATTCATCGATGCGACTTGGCCTCGTCTGTTTATTTTATTTCGGTTTGTAAACAGTTATGTTTGATAAATTTAGTTATAAACATAACTAAAAATAAATAAATGAATAAATAAATAAAGCTGCAAAAAAAGGTTTATTTTTTTCATGTTTTGTTGTGCTGAAGTTGATCGGCACTTTTCATTGCTGCTTATTATGCAACTTGTTGTGTTAAACTGTGTGCAGCAAACTGCAAAATATTTAAAATAAAAAAGACCGAAAATGTGGTGCAGATTTGGGCTTTGAAGCCACAGTAACACAGGTCTCCAGCATCAGCTCTCTTAACGTGCCCGTGTTTAGGCTGTTAAACCAGGTCTCCGGTGTAATGTCCAGACTTTATAAAGACATGTGCAATATTAACATCAAACGGGGACTCACTGACTGGAAGGGTCATTTGTGCTGTTTTTCATTACTGGCGTTTGACATATTTGACATTGGCAGATAGTGAAGTTTAATTGGGTGAAACTCAAATTGAGACCTGAAAAGCCGTGAGCGGGGATCATCAGACTTTCTTTTATTATAAGTCTTCATCTGGGACCGTAATGAATAGCAAGGAGGAAACCCCGTTGAGTTTGTTTCGACTCGAGTTTGCCGAAATCGCGGAAATGTTCGGGAACTTCATAGAACTAGGGAAGGAGAAACCGAACTAGTTTGGACTGGATTATACTGGTACAATAGTTTTTTTAAGTGTCCCTGACGGCCAACTACGCCGGACTGATTATTGTGACCAAAGATGTGACCTGAGCGGTGAGATACTAATTAATAGAATTAAATATCAGAGCAGCAACATTTCTTGCAGACAGGAAGCACAAATTCACTAAGGCAGCCCCCCACAGCTTGAAGAGCAGGGGCTCACCATTCCCGAACTGAAAAGTACGGTTTGTTGTTTTTCTGGCGCTTTTGCGCATTCACTGCCGCTGCTACCAAATAAGCACAGCAGCTCTCTGTGCTGTTTGCTTCATCTGCACAGCACTCTGGGAAATACAGTTACAGTACAGGGGTTATTACACACAGGTCACGTACAAGTTGTGGTGGCTCCAGTGAAGGAAGGTCGAATTCTTTGGAATATTTTGGGATGTCAACATGGCTGTCACCGATTACTAACAGTGTCTAGCAAAAGCAATGAGAAAACAACAAAATAGACAAACAGCACGTATTGGGGTGGCTTCTGATTAACTCAGCCCTGCCGATGGGTCGTCTGACTCGGAGATCCTTTGGTCAGGTCGTCTTGACAATAAATGATGCCCCCTTCTAGATGTGATGGTGCAGATCGGCTCCACACTCCCAGTTGCTCTAGGGATCCTCTTGAACCCACACCCGCAGAGGGATGAGCCAGCGGATGAGGACACGACACACAAATGTAGCAAAGGGTACACTGTCAAAATAATAATGTTAAATGTACGGTAAAGTACTGGCAGCTGGGTTTTCAGAATTTTACCGTAATAAATAAGGTGACAATATTTTTAGGTCTACAGTATAACTTTGCAGTAAATAACTGTTTTTTTCTTTACAACTCATTCCAGCGGAAGAGAATGTTTAACCATAACCAGAAATCCATGCACTGTAATAAAAATGGCAATTCATAAACCATTAGAAAGTATTGTCAGGGTCAAACCCCAGTAGGCAGTTTGCATTATTTAAGTAACAACAACCAATAGCAAACAGGTACCATTTAATCATACGTATTGAAAACAATTCAGTGTTTAAGGACGTTACGGCACATTGTCTGGTGGGGAATAAAGTTTGCTTTTGTGGTGTTTGGTGTCCTACAGGTGTGCCGGCTTATCAAATACAACCCACCGCATAAATCAGCTTCCATACCTTCAGCACGCAGGGAGAAATACGTCTGCTAACTTAGTTGAAGTTTTTTTTTTTCCGCTCCTCGTATGCAGTTTCACTAGGAACAATACGGTAAAAGGGGGCGTGTCCTTATGCAAATGTCGTAACGCCGGTGTTACTGAAACAGCGCTTTACCGTTGTACATTTTACAGTTGTTTATCGTCGCTAGTTAACCATTTTACACTGTAAAATTAACAGATTTTTTTTTCTGTGTAATTGTAATGCATCAGGAAACGGTGAAAATATCGATTTTACAGAACTTGGCTGTAAAAAAAAGAAATGTATTGATTAAGATATACAGGTAATTTTCAGTAGAACATAAGGTAACTTTCCTTTTTTCAGAAAAGGTCTTTTACTTTCATCATTTGCAGTATTTTTAACTTTAAATGTACTGACATTTTTAAAGTGCTCCAGTGCTTTTATTAAAAACGATCAAAACAAACAGGGTTCAAAAGTGCAGTGCAAAAGTAACATAATAAATAAATCATCCATGAAAACAACTGAATTATAGAGGTTAAGAACAGTTCTATTAAATATCTATTAAAACAAGGTTAAAATTGTCCTTTGCAATTCTTAGCCCTGGTGCCTTCCGTTTAAACTGACGCCTCTCCGTCTTATCCTGATCGGGCCTCACAGCACAGAGAGACGTTGACCAGCAGGCACAGATGACCTTTTATTCCTTCCAATGTCCCCTCCGCCGGGAGCCGCTGAGCCCTGCTCTTCTCGCACCGCTGCCGATACCCGGGTCCTCCTGGCGAGAGCACAGCCGGAGTATAATGGCCACTTCTGCCCCTAGTCGCTCAACAGGACCAATCCCTCAGTCCCCTCCTAAGCGTCAGCCATATATTCCTGTCTACCTGCTTCCTCCTGTCTTGCACTGGCGCTCACTCACTCCTGCTTTTCTCTCTCCTTCTTTTAACCTCTGTTCTTTTGTCTTTCATTTGTCCTTTCTGCCTTCTTGTGCCAGCTCTCCCAGTGATTCGATCGCACACCACAGAAGGCCAATGAAGCAACTGAGACAGACCCCACCGTCACGTATAGGTGCGTCTCGCCCCAACTACCTCACCGACCTCCCGCAGCTGGACGAGCACGCACACCCACAGAGATTGAGTTGGCCAGTCAATTATTTATTTACTTAAAAACAAGCTACTGATTATTAGGCCTTGGACCAGGTATTCCTCACGGGGCGGTTGCCATTTTGAAGTTCCAGGACTGGATGGGGCAGGGTTACTTGCCCTCACTGGGCAGTCTCATTAGACTGTGGAAGAAGAAAGTGACAAGACAGTTAGTGGCAGTGCCCCCTCTTGGCCCGGAGTGGTATGACATGCTTGAGAAGAGCTTGGATGGTGAGCCTCAGACGTAATTGTGTGACAAAGTCCATACAAAAAGACACAAAGACATAGACGCATTTTCCAATTTCCTTCTATGTGCATGTTTTGTGTTTAAATGTATTCAAGTGTTCTACTAATTTATACCCCATTATTAGTGCATTCTATACTTTGGTGTCTGTTCCGGCCAGCATTGGCTGCTACAGCTCTGTGATGTCACACTGCATCACAAAGCATTAT
Source organism: Polypterus bichir lapradei (assembly GCA_026402145.1). NCBI lineage: Eukaryota > Metazoa > Chordata > Cladistia > Polypteriformes > Polypteridae > Polypterus > Polypterus bichir. Next base: position 4,617,949 of record JANRMT010062828.1, on the reverse strand, counting down.
GGGAAATAAAATTTTTCTTGCGCCGGCCACAAGGCAGATTTCCAAAAAATATTCAGGGAACAAGTTCACTGGAGAGCACAGTGCTGTGGTACTACGTGTGTTTAATGTTGTTTTTGCTGTTTCTGAGTTATTATGTCATTTGTTTTCATGTATTTTCTGTAATTCTTATAAATACGCACTGTCACTTAAAATGCATTTTTCATGTTCTTTGGGGGTGGAACCACAAGAGGCGGGGCCATCTGTCAATCTCTGTTTGGGAACCGCCCCGGCCCTATGAAGGCAATGGAGGCGGGCAGTTCAAGTGGGACTCATTGCATTGGCTGTTGGGAATATTTCTGTTTAGGGTTGGATTTTCTGAATATTTTTATTATTTTTCTCTCATATTTTAAGGATTCTAATAATCGGGCTGTGTTTTTGGGACTTGTTCACTTTGGATTTCCTTTTAGGCAACTCCTTTAATGCCTCTGTTTGAGGCTTCTTCTTTAAGTTTTGGTATTTTGCAAATAAATCTTATTTTTATAAAGATTCTTTTCATAGTCTGTTTTTCCAAGGCAAGGTTTTATGGTTACTCCTTCTTTTAGAAGACACTTGGATATTTTAGGACATTTAAATTATTTTTGAGGCTTACATCTCTTTTGGGTCTGCATGGCCTGAAGCAGGCTTGTGGGTTTACAGGTTTAGCCCATTTGGAGTGAGGCCTAATCCTGACAGGCATAGGAGGCCAGGCCTGGCACGTGGAGGCTTTTGGATGACTCACATTCTTTTTGCTTTCATGGATGCTCCAGTTCTGGACAAGAAGCCCATTCACTGTGAAAAACGCTTTGGTAAATTTCACCGATCAACACAAGTAAGGAAGTATCTTTATTTAGTTTTGTTTGATGTTATGAATAGCTTCCATAAAACAGAAAAAAACGGATGATAGGTCCACCAAAACAGCCACAGATCAGGCCAGGAACTTTACTGGACTCCCTAAAGATAGGCCAAGCAGGCCTCAAACTTTACAGGCGGGCTTTGGCCTGCAAAGGCTTAAAATGGGCAATTGGTTTTAAAAGTTCAAAAAGACTTCAAATGCAGCAATAAATAAATAAATGACACGCATAGAAAAGGAAACTGTTGAACCTCTGATGTAAGAGGTTTATAAATGAATACATTTATTAGAATTTAACAAAAAAGAACAAAAATGAGGCAAAAAGGGCTTGCCAAACATGCAACCCACGGCTAACAAATCCTTATCTGTAATTCATAAATCCTAATCCAAAACAGAGACAAGATAATCAGAAACCAGAAAAAAAATGCACTTTTCAACAATGAATGAGCCATTGAGGGACCTCCTTGAACCTGAAAGGCCATCCTTCAGCAGTGGCATGATGGTGGTCCCTCCGCTTGGGGTTTCACCCACAGAAGACAGGGAATATAAGAGCGCAGACCATAAATAAACCTTAAAAAATAAACAGAACAATATTAACTATAATTAAATAAATGAAAAAATACATCATATACTTCAGAATATACAAAAATGACAAAGAAATGGAGAATAAACATAGGCCACAGAATTGTAGCATAACAGTTACTTTTTAACCCTGGTTTATCATTTCATGTATGATGTTTTTCTTACATCGTTTTACATTTGTGGCCAATGTGGAGAGAACTGAGATGGGTCAAGATAAAAGGTTTTAATCTCACAGAAATCCCTGTTTACAGATCATGACAGAAAAACTGAAATAGTTTGTTCCCTACAGTCTTCAAAATGAGGACTTCTGTGAGGCTTCAGTAAATGTGGGTACAAAAATTAACGCTGCCTTCCAGTCGTCTAATTTCTTATTTATGGAAGGGACTGAAATGGGAGGGACTTCTGGAATGGTCTGGAAGTAAGGACCATATTCTTCTGTGGGCTACTCCTCCATTCTAGGGCTGGAAGAGGAAGAGAGGTTAGTAACTGTGTTTCATCCAAATGTGTCCCCAGTTTCAGCTCCAGGGGACAGCCTCCCACATGACACCGTTGACTTGCTTTGAGAGATGGTTTATAGTATGAGGATTCTTGTTATATACAATACAATTTATTTGTGTATAGCCCAAAATCACACAAGAAGTGCCACAATGGGCATTAACAGGCCCCCAGCCTTGCCTCTCTAAGAAGACAAGAAAAAACTCCCAAAAAAAACCCTAGTAGGGAAAAAATGGAAGAAACCTCGGGAAAGGCAGTTCAAAGAGAGACCCCTTTCCAGGTAGGTTGGGCGTGCAGTGGGTGTCAAAGAGAAGGGGGTCAATACAATACAATACAATACACAGAATAAAACAAGAGTAATCCTAAATACAGTATAACAGTAAAATAAAAATATTACAACTACAGAGCAGAATTCAACAGTAGATGATATCACAAAATATGATTTGGATTTGTTTAGAGTCCTGGAGACATCAGCCATCAAGCTACCTCCTCCTATTGACCATTCCACACCTGAGTCAGCGCTGGGCCAGCCAATCCGATGAAAGGGCCCCTCTATCTGACAATTCCTGCAATCCTCCATCAGAGATGACTTTACCTTAGGCAGGGAAAACAACTTGGCAGGTGGGCAGTGGCACTAAGTGCCACATTTGAGTACCAAGAAGAGAAACAGAATAGGTGAGGGTTAGTAACAAATTATAACTATTATATTACTTTAGTAGCTTTAGTACTGTACACTACAGTCTGTACAGTTAATCAGCAGCTCTAGTCAAGGTGTGCTAAAATGAAGTAGTGAATCTTCACTACTTCACAGATGGGATTTAAAAGCTGAGACCAAAGGGGCTACTCTTAACACTAGAATTACCACAGCCTACGAAAAAACTCGTAGATCCATCCCACCTTAAATCACTTCATACCTCTCCATTAGCGTCTTTTGTCCTTTAAATGTGTTGATAAGCAGCAAGCAGCCTGCTATCACATCCCCCACCCCGCACAGTTTTCTCAGCTCAAGTCTGTTTACCTGCATGTCTGTTGCTTAAGAGTTGTATAGAGTGAGAAGTCAAGCAAAATGACACCTTTTATAAATACTATATCGTTATTTAGAACACATGCATTTCATGTGTGTTCCGTGTCTACAACGTTCTATGTAAACACATCGTTAAAAAAGAAACGTTTTTCATGTTTGAGTAATAATTGACAAAATGTAGACATGAAATTTATAATGTGTGAAGCCTGAATTCCAAATATCAAATAAACACTTTCACAAAAGGTACAAATATAACAGAACAAGTGTGCTTCTATTCAAAAATATAACTGCAGAAAAACAATATGCGTTAGGGTGCGACATTGACATGCATTTACTACAACTGCTTCGGTGGCGCAACGGTATCAACTGTTCACTGGTAATCACGGGTTCGATCCCCAACGAGTCCGTTTTAAGAAGTGAGCTGCTCTTATTCTTACTATTTTAGAATAAAAACATACATTTGATTTCAGTCTGTAACAGCCGGTGTAAATGTATTATACTCATAAAGGTTAGCTTTCGTTTTTTTTAAATTCAGTTTTATTCTCTCAGTTGCGTTCACAATCCTACCCTACCCCCCATCTGACACTGCTGTTTTCACATAAAGACGCGCTATAGCTCTGTAGCAGGCAGACTATTCCACGGTTTAGGGGCCCTGTAACTAAAAGCACAACTTCCCTCTTTTATTTTATTAATCCTTGGAATCATAAGCAGACCGGCATCGTGAGATCTTAATGTGCGCTCTGGTTTGTAAGTCATGATAAATTCAGACAAGTAAGCCGGACCTTGGCCATTTAAGGCTTTATATTTTAAAAAGAGGATTTTGAAGTCTACCCTAAACTAAAGTGTAAGGATTTAAGAACTGGAGTTATGTGTTCGTATTTTCTTGTTCTTGTAATATGTGATGGACAAGTTTATGCTGGAAATGCCTAAAATGTTAGACTTGATTTACATGTACACCCGCAATACTCGGCTATTTGAAATTCACTCGTTCTCAACACAAGCGGGCTACTTTAGCATCAATATCTTAAGGGGTGGAGTGTAGTAGAGAATAAAAACTTTTTCAGTTTATTAAATAAGACTTATAAAACTAATATTAACTTGTGATTTTGTGTATTTAAACTAAAGGTTAGCTAAAAAGACCTGACAGATAGGCAATGAAATCATGCTGTTCTGGAGCAGATACAGAAGCTGACTTCCTATATGAGACTTTGAAAGGTTTGGAAGTATGAGTTTTAGAAGACGTTATTAGCCAAGTTTTAGACCACTTTAGAACAAGCATCCATTAAATCTGTTAGATCTGTTCTCCTTTTGAACCAGAGTGGCACTTTGCATGACTTGAGAATTTTGGGGCTTGTGTACTCACATGTGCAAGAAAAAGTCGCCCAGAATTACTGGGTAAAGCTGCTACTTTAACTCAAGAAATTCTGCATTCATCATTAGAAATTTGCCTCAAATGTGTCCCGTGTAAATGTGACGGCTGAAGGTTTACACCAATCCAAAAACAGTACTCTCTAGCACCTGCCCACTTAGCTTTTGAAGTTTTATTTTCATGGTTTATTTCATGTTGCATGCAGTGTCATTGAAAAAAACTAAATGAAGAAATAATTACACAAATACAAGAAGTACATTGCAAAAATATATTTCGTGACTCTTTTAATTATTTATACTTACATGTCATATTGTTATTTATTCATTGTCACATTTCACAGTACACATACTCATTTGTGTATTTATTAATTAACTTCATTTTGTCCAATATTCCTCCATACAGGAACAGGGATCGGTTTCAGTAGAAATTGAATTACTAAAGGAGGCTTCTTCTGGCGATATACACTTCCTGCTGAACAGAACCTTAAAAATCAAAGTGCAAAGATAATTAGGTTTAAGGTGAAGAAGAATCAGGTAAAATTAAAAATACAAAACAGTTGAAAATCTCCAGTCACCTACCTTTAGAGACCCCCATAGTAGCAAGCGAATATGGAAGATGCATCTACGAAACCGAAGCAGCTTCTTAGAAACAATGCCACTCTGTTTTATTGATTTTAAAATATAATAGGATTGATGGTGTTTTTGGTGTGAGAATTTAACAGAATTTGACTTATATGTGTGCAGACGTCTCCAACGTAAACTTACCTAACTAATAATATCTGCTCCTGTTATGCTGATAACTAACGAAACATGCACGTTTCATTTGGAATTAATTGATCAAAGTCTGCTACTTTAATTCTCCCAAAATAATGTCACAGGACCTCAGACTTTGTACGTGATACCCCACTTGATTTAAAATTAGTAAAAGTGAGAGAATTAATGTCTGTTCATGTGTGGGATTTATTTTTACTGGTAACATCTGCGTGTCTTGGAAATTACTAACACCCAAAGCTGTAAATCTTGTTATTGTTGGAGACAAACTGCCTCAAAACAAATTCTTTTTTAATGCTATTTAGTCCTTGTTTTAATCTGAAGTTCTGCTGCTCAGACTACAGAGAGCCCAACAATTAAGAGAGTGTAAAATCCTGACTTCCATGGGCAAAAAATATTCAATTTACTCAGACTATTTATCTCTTAAAATCCTCAAATCCTTGTTTGTTTACCCAGATTCTTTCATACTGTGAGAGACAATACATTGTACGTATTATTATATTATTCCCAGGACATGGTCAAGGTTCCCAACCAGATAAAGGTGGAGTGCTCTATCCAGATTGGTGATGAGGTGTGGAGATTAAGTATCGCGCGGTCTTGTTCACGCACATCAACAGACAGATCAGAGCAAAGTCCGCAGTTATGTAGACATTGTACCGGTCAGTTGTGGTGAAGAGCGAGTTCACCCAAAAGGTGAAGTTCTAAATTTACCGGTTAATCTCACTTATGGTCACAAAAGAACTCGAATGTGGACGCAAGCGGCAGAAATGAGCATCCTTCACAAGATGTCTGGGCTCAGCCTTAGAGATAGCGTGAGGAGTGCAGACATTTGTGAGGAGCTCAAAGTAGAGTTGTTGCTTCTACATATCGAAAGGAGCCAGTTGAGGTGGTTGTTCACGTATCTCATTAGGATGCCTCCTGGACTCTTCCTTGGGGAGGTGTTTTGGGTATGTCCAACCAGGAAAAGACCTCGGGGCAGAACTACGCTAGAGAGATTATATCTCTTGTCTGGCCTGAGAATACCTTGGCATCTCCCTTGCGGACTTGTCAGTGAAAAGGGGCATCTAGGGTATCATTACTTAGACTGCCACCTTTTACCCAGTCCTGGATAAGCAGCCGAAAATGGATATTTAGATAGATGGATTATTCCCAGGCATTTTTTTTTTCAAAATTTTTAATGGATTAACTAGATTTGGGTTTTGTTTGTTTAAAGGGTTGTTGTCAGGTACACATCTGACATGCTGTTATGATATCCATCATCAACTCTATCTCTATGATTGTGAATTGCAGAATGCCACTTGGGATAATACACTTTGGTACCATCAGTGAGGGAACATCTCATTTGTGTGTGTGTGGTTGTAAATTCAGTCTTACCATTCCTCAAGGTGAATATTTCCATCCACATGGTGGAAGAGTCCATTATGACCATCAGGACAGTCTGTAGTAAAAGGCCCAGTAGGTTAATACTGCACATCTCTCCTAAGTCTGTTACTGTCGTGAACTGTGGCAGTCTCACTGGAAGGCCAGGGGTCTCATTTATAAATATTTCAGTGTGAAAATATGTGTACACCAAAAAACACATCTCTACGTAATTGACCTTTTATACATCACAATCATCTTGTAAATGTGTGCACAAGAACGCACCTCAAACCCCATCTGGTTGCCACCCTGAAACAACCATATATGGACTAAGCTGATGAACCTCAAACATACACAATCGCAATTCTGCACACCTTCATTGGCTGGTAAACCTGATGCATCCAGCCATCACCAATTACATCTGAGCAGTCCTATGGTACCCCCTGCACAGCTTTCAAGTGCCTCTCCTCTAAATTCTGGGATGGTCCGGGAAAGGCATAAGGTGCCAGCGTCTGAGTAGGTGGCCACTCTTACCTGGCACACATAATCCTTTTTTGTTTTACTTTACATTTATATAGCGCTTTCTCACTACTCAAAGTGGGGAGCCACTTCAGTCACCACTAATATGTAGCATCCACCTGGATGATGTGATGGTTATGACAGCACAGCTGCTAAATTGTTAAAAATAATTCTTTTATTTTTATAAAGATCCTACATTTGCTCTGTTATCTACCCAGGGATTGTCTTAAGGTTATTATACCAAAAAGAAGCAATTAAGTTCATTTATTATAATAAACCTTTGATATGAACGCAGGACTCATGTCTGCGCAGTTGAGTCTGGGGTGATACAGTGCCCCCTAGTGGTCATACCACTGGGTGTATAATCCACCCTTACGTGTAGGTGCTCCAATAACAGGTGATAGCTTAATTATCACGTGTTTGGCAACTCTGGTTGACTTCTCCTTACTGAACTCATCTAAGAGAACTGCACATCGGCTGGATACCAGATAAAACATGAATGTAGTTGGTTTATCTCTGACTGACACCTGTTATACTTGGACTGCCAATGATGTAAATAGCATCTCTGAACTGCTGGCATATTCGAGCGTTTCACTGTACAATGTCTCTTATACATTATGAACTTTACCATTGCTTTTCTATTACCTGTTGTCACATACACTTGTGAAAACTCTTTTCCAGTGTCAAAAACTGAAACATATTTGGGGGAAGTGAGATAAAATTCACACAGTCAGATTATATCCTTTGTTTCTACCCCAGGCTAAGAAGACTTTGAGGCAGTGAGGACAAGTGATGTTGCCCAAACTCCACATCATCGTTCTTCTCTAGCAGTTCCTATGTCATAAGACAGCAACACACCCAGAAGACAGCGTCATTCTGAAGACCAGGCAGGCATCTTTCCAAATCCACATTTGCAGAGGTAGCCCAGTGCAGGGTTTCTTAGGTCGTGATCCATAATTGGTCACAAGTTGCCACCATCAGGTCGCGAGTTACTGTTGTATTTAATGAGAATAGGTCACGGATGGTTTACAAAGTGGGTCACAGGTTGATTAAGCAACTGATTTTGCTCTGATGATCATCATTGATTACAACTGTCCATGATTATCAAAGGAGAGAAGATACACTTCTTAAAGTGGTACCCTGAACGCACTGTCGATTGTCTGGCGATTCAACAAGGAACGGGTTTCAAGGACACTAAAAAGGCCAAGATTGGGTTACGACAGAAAGAAGTTCAAGAAGCCCCTAGTTTATGGCACCCCAACCCTCTCGTGTCTTGTTTTCGGATTTGAAAACATTTACACTCTTTAGGTTGAACCAGGCGGATTCTGTTACCAGTTTAATTATTATTAATACACATTTTCACTTCGCTCGCCACCCCAATCTCCCCCCCCCTCCCCGCTAGTGCTACGCAATGTTGTGAAGAGGGGGGTGAACCACATTACCACGATAGCATGTGGAATGACTGAATAGACAGATAGATCAATATAAAAGCACCATATTATAAATAAATATGAAAGACACTGTATAACAGACAGACAGATAGATAGATAGATAGATAGATAGATAGATAGATAGATAGATAGATAGATAGATAGATAGATAGATAGATAGATGTGAAAGGCACGATATAATAGATAAGTGCTGCTTCAGTTTGTCCCCCCATCCAAATTTTTTTCACCAGTCGCCACTGCCCCAGACCATAGGAGGATACCCCTACACTCTTGTAGTAACCTGTGCAATGAATCCCCCAGGCTGCCGGTGGAGCCTTTGCACAGCTTTCTTTCCCACATTGTGCAGATCCAAAGGTGACAGCAGCTGTCTTCCTGGCGGCCATGACCATTTCCATGTCATCCAACTATACTGGTAGCCGGCAAATCCTTCGTAAGAAATGTGAGGTCTGGGTGGAGTGCGACTGTCTGTTATCCTGATGCTAAAGTAACATTATGCCCCATCTTCCAAGCCTGCAGACTAAATATTGGACTGTTAAAAAGACTCTTACTCATACAGGAATCAATGACACTGTTTAGCAACAATCAGAGGTCCTCAAGCATGATTTTACTGCCCTAACTGAACTCTCGAAAAGAACTGACTGTCTTTATCTCTGGCCCAATTCCCTAATTAGGTTGTGGGTACGGCTGTTTTAGCAGGCTTCTCGGTCTGCATTAATGACTTCTGAGACAAGGCAAAGGGATAAACTTTGGTTTTACTGATAACTAGCCACGCTACCTCTCAAAGGCGGGTTATAGAATAATTAAAAAATGTCTCCTATCTGTTGCTCTACATGTATCTTCAGCACCTTTCCTCTGTATTCATGTGTCTGAACCTCTCTTCTCCAGAGCTCCATCTCTCAAATGCATTCCCATAAAGCCTGCTTCTCAGACTTGGTCATTATTTTCAAAGAGCCTTGCTCGCCTCCTAACCCTAATTCTCATATCTGAAGGCGACAATCAGAATGCCTCCTATGTCTTTTCTCCACCTTGTGTGTCTCACACTCACACTTCTGACCAATCAGATTGCTCTGAGCGATCAGACACACACACACACACACACACATGCATTTTATTTCCAGTTTTAATTTCTCAGCTCGTTTTTTTTGTGTGACTGTAATGACTTTGTACATTACTTTGTCACATTTGTTTAGAAAAGTGCTATACAGTATAAATAAAATTTATTTACATTACAACAAATTCAACAGTCACCACAATCAAATTTCACAATATGCTCAATGCAATTTCTTACTTATATTTCTTTTACTAGGCTGTTTCTCGTTGCTACCCAGCAGTCTTCTAGACCTGTGTTTGCTCAGATATGCCTTTGGGCTTGAAGGTTAGAGCTCTTTCACAGTGACCCATTTGCTGATTATTTTGTGACGCAATTTAAAGTGTATGCGAACTTGTACATTTCACTATTTTGGAGTTGTCATAATCATTAATCATACATCATGTCTCCTTTACTGTTAAAAAGTGCTCACATAAGGCATTTTAACCTCCCAAAGTTCTTTTGTTTTATTGGTGGGCAAGCTAATCCTGCAAATGCCTGAATTATTAGACTCGTATGTTCACCCCACAGTACTTACTTCTTTAGATTTCACTTGCCAGTACCTTAACAGTAGCTGAGGTTGGCTACCTCAGTTTCCTCCAATGGAAGGGCCAAGTCTCAGAACACTTTAGTAAAAGCCTAGAGCCTCTCCAGGAGCTCTGCTCTGGCCAAGATTCATGGATATGCTGGTCTGCCCCTGGATTGCTACATTTGAACTAACTAAATGAGCTCCGCTCTAACCTGACCAAAAATTCAAGGAATACCCAAAACAAAGGTCACGAGAACCAACCTGCTGCCAGGTCACCTAAATCCTTCGGTTCCCAGATCACTACCTTTGAAAGAGTTCACCTGAACAAGCACAGCTTATTTATTAATACTTCTTACAAAACATTGTCACACGTGTGCTTAGGGGGCAGCCAAAGAGCTCAAACGAGCAAGAAAGAACGAAAGATCGAGGATTGGAGTAGAGTATTAATGCCTTCTTTCTTTTTTCACCAGAAAAACAGAGGATCAATAACGAAGAAATACCTCAGTTCCACAGCAGCACGCTACTTCCAGCTCCCTGTAACAACTCCACTTCCGGGTCCCTCTGCCTAAGACATCTCCCACGTCCCATATTAATAACTTCTCTTCCCGCTCCCAATGATGACGTCATCTCCATCCTTACCAGTCCACATCACTTCCTGGAAACTCACTTATGTTTATTGTATTTCCTGTTTATTGTACATAAAAGAATCCAAAGAACCACAGCGATTATCAAATGTTTGTTTATTGCATTCTCACTGACCAAGTATCAGTTGTTTACGATCATTTAATGGCTCCGGCATCATACGGGGAATTCCCCCAACTCTTAATCTTTGTTTCTGTGTTTTTGATTTCTTCACAACGTACAAATCACTTGAATAAGCACAGCTCAAACTACATTAGACTCATCACTCAGAGCAGATAATCGTAGTAAACAAGGCAGTTCCAGTGAGATAAGCCCCACAGTTTATTTCAATCATTACAATTATTTATTTGCAGTGAAACCAGGCATCATATACCAGAAGTCAAAATAAATTAAAAATACCACCTGAACGATTCAAATCAATGTCCCAAGTTTTGCATGAGTAAAATTAAGGAAGATGTCATTGAAAATTGAAGAGTCTTTTCCTCTTCATCCAGCTAAGGCATTCTTAAAAAATGGGCACTTTTTCTTTTTATATGTGGCACTATACTTTCATCCTTCAACAACATGATAATAAATTGCATCTTCACTAACACCCTACCCTTTCCCTCTCTCATACCAATCATTACATCTCACACCTCGTGTCAAGAGCTATGTACCCTCTCTCTGTCTTAAAAGCTAATTGACATCTCTCTGTAAGGCTAATCGAGAACCCAACTTTGATATCTGAGCTTGAAGGCTACTTTTAGTAAGTCCACATCAGTCAAAAACCAGACAACTGATCAATTGTCTACTTAATTGTCAGCTAAGTTACTTTAGGCTAATTATGAGATACAAGTTAACAGCAACCCCCTATTTCACATCTTCTTACAAGCATATACACACTGGTTAGTTTATCTAAGCTTAAAACACATATTCTAAAAACTAATAACTTTCTTTTTAACATTTTAATTCAAATTTGCATATCCTCCAGAGATGCTTAATCTATTTTGAATATACAGTACCTGCCTGCTGTTTCTGTTACATTTACATTTATTTGATTAGCAGACACTTTAATCCAAAGCAGCTTACAAAGGAGGTCAACATAATCAAGTAACATGAGTCTAGGGACTGTTTTGAACAATTGTAGCAGTACAGGTCACAAAATTTAGTGACCACGAGTGAGAGCTAAAAAGCTAGCGTTACAAAAAAATGACAAATTAACAATATGACAGATAGACACAGAACAAATAACATTCATTAACAGTGTGACAGATACTCACAGAACAACAGAGTTTTCAATCGCTTCTTAAACTTGAGTACTGTGCAGAGTGGAGGCAGAACCTCTGCGTTTTTCCCAGTTGATTCTGGGGTGTGTTTTTACTCCTACACTATTCAATGCTTGCATGGACTGGGTGTTGGGCAGGGTCGTGAGGTCCAGTGGCTATGGGGCATCCGCTGGTGAAGAAAGGTTCACTGGTCTTGACTTTGCAGACAATGCTGTGATTTTTGCAAAGTCAATGGAGGGTCTGATTGGGGCTCTCAAAAGACTGAGTGAGGAGTCTGAGTGATCTGGATAAAGGCTAAGATCCAGGCCTTTAATGACCACTTAGGCACAGCCATCAGCAGTGTGTCTGTTTGCAGAGTGAGTGTCGGCCTTCTTGAGCAGTTTACTTACCTTAGCAGTGACATTCATGTCTCTGGTGACTCTTCCTATGAAGTCAGTAGACGGATTGGGAAAGCATGGAGGTTCATGAGGTCACTTGAAAGGGGTGTGTGGCACTCCTTATTTCTTTGCAAAAGTTCCAAGTCTTTAGAGTCCTGGTGCTCCCTGTCTTGCTATATGGTTGCGAGACATGGACGCTATCCAGTGACTTGAGATGAAGACTGGACTCCTTCAATACTGTGTCTCTTCGGAGAATCATTGGGTACCACTGGTTTGACTTTGTGTCTAATGAGCGGTTGCTCACAGAGTACCGAATGAGGCACATTACCTGCATTGTGAGGGAGCGTCAGTTATGGCACTAATGCCATGTGGCACGGTTCCCCAAGGGTGATCTGGTTCACAGGATTCTTATTGTTGTGGACACAAGTGGCTCGGCCAGGCCAAGTGGATACCAATGTAACACTGACTGGACTGTGTGTCTGCCTGGGGGGTTGCCAACCACCAGGATCAGGAACTGTTTCGTCATGTGGTGGATGCAGAAACACATTGTACCTTAAACTTGCCATTTTGTGTTCTGGGCACACAGTTTATTCACTTAGCCGCATCTTATCCAAATACAGTATAGCCTCAATTATCCGTCACTCAATTAACCATCAGGGCCAAAAAAAAAAAAAAAAACCTTGCACAGGCCAGCACCTACGTGTTACTGTACTACTACTGCCGTGTGGTACGCCGTGAGCTCTGCACATTGGAACAGCTCTCCCTTGTGGTAGTGAGTAGTGTTCTTCCCCAGCACCACGTGTCATGCTGCATTTTGAAATCACAGTGTCAGTTGCGTACATTGTTGTGGCCAATAAATGTATGCGTGTGGAATTGTCACAAAAAACTGAAATTATTAAACATTTACAAAATGAAGAAAGTGCTTCAAGTATTGCCTCAATTTATGGAGTAGGAAGAACAAGAGTGAACAATATAAATTGTGAAGTCAATAAAACTGAAAAAGTGTCAAAAATGGAACCCACTGACAGTAATGTTATTCTGTATCAAAGTTAAATATTCTTCTGTAATGTCATTTTCTTTTAAAATTCAGTAATGCTTTCTTAATATATTGTGACATGCAGGCAGCTTGTAATGCACTGTAGGGGAGCAGAAAGGGTGGAATGAATGCTGTGTAGGTGATAGGACTGGATGAAGGGCTTCTGATCTGTGATGGGTGGACATGCCTCTCAGGAGATGACTGACAGGAAAAGTTAGGAGGAAAAGGAAGGAGCAGCAGAAGGAAGTTTTGAGTAGAGAGTCAGGAGACAATAAGCAGGAGGGTCTGCGGTATAGAGAAAGTTAGAAGTTGAGTGGGAGAGATAAAAAGTGTGTAAGAGCCAATTTTAGAAAGTTAAAGTTTTGAGTTAAACTCATATTAATGTTTGCTTAATTTGAATAGAATATACATTTCTTCCATAGTCATAGACAATGGTATAGTCTTTTCCCCCTATAAGTCAGTAAGTGATAGAACCTTCTTGCTATAACTGAGAAAGTGTGATAACAGATTCAGTTGTTTTTTAGAACAGGTCCTAGTAAAGAGGGACCTGAAAGACCCATTTTCAACTCAGAAATGGGATAAGCATACAGTTTTCTGACCGTTTTGAAATGGTTCAGAAATGATAAGTGAATAGTAGCGATTTGAGATGTAACAAGATTAAGCTTAGAACTGAACATGACATTTCTTAACATGACTTTTTTCCTTTTTTGCTATTTTAATTTTCTTTTTTGTGTGAATTGTTTTACCTTGAAACTTAAGTAAACTTTTAAAAATGAAGATATTTTGTTGAATCCCATTTTTTGAGTTAGAGCTGCTGAACTTTGGAAAAACGCAGCTACACTGTGCTTTCTTTTATTGTTTTGGAGGTGTGCTCTGTAACCCTGATAAGTATAAGAGTATAAGATAGGGCACCATTTGTTACAGAACAAAGACTCCAAATAAAATGTACTTCTGAGTTGTATATGCTTATTACGCTGGTCATTATAATATGAAAATGAATTTTGTTAATACTCTGTTTTTAATATAGTTTTGTTTTGCCAATAATTATGACCATTCACTAAACTAATCTACTGTATATCATTTTTAAAGTAGCTGTTCTGTTATCCGTCTTTTCTCTTATCCGTCACAGCTTAGGTCCCAATCCCTGATGGATAATCAAGGTTTTATTGTAATGCTGTAAATAAATGCTAAAATAAAAACACCCAAATTAAATATTACAAGTCATATTTAACCAACTCTAAAAAGCGCAATTATCCCCGTTATATAATGCTGATTAACTATGAACAATGCAATTTAACAGTTTGGCCTTTATGAATATTTTTTTGTGCTTCTGCCTTTGATGTTGAGTATTTGATATTAGTGCTGAGGTATCTTTCACTCCTGTTTTTTCGTAATTGCACTCTATGACAAACGAAGTCGATAGATCTTAATTTTGTGTGATTTCTTTATAGCACCTTTTGATTCACATTTTATCATCACTGGTTCTGAGAGCATAATCATTGTGATACGCTGTGTCTCTCCCTCATATGAGGTTTACTGGAGGCCGCCTTCTTCTGTTACCCTCCATGCAGCTCCAATAATTTTTTTCTGCTCTGCCCACTGCCTGCAAATTTGTGCCAATGGCTCCATCTCACACCGTGGGGCAGAGGTAATACCATCCGCGCTCACTTTCCCCCTACACCATGAGCTGATTCACACCAGGATAATTCTGAAGATCACTGGGGGCCACCATGCCAATGGGTTTAAGAAGAAAAGCGGGTCTCCTAAGTTCAGCTCTTGTGTTTAATGATCTCTCACACACACTACACAGCTTCTCAGGGTGGCTTGTTCAGTAGGCTCTTACGGTATCTCTCTCCCAGGTCCGTGTGGCATCATCAGAATTTTCATTTGCTAAGAAGCTCCTAAAACTCTTGCCTCACGTTATTCCATCATATATACAGCACAGTAACTAACAAAGCACTGAGTAATGACTTAAAGAAAAGGGTAAACCTTAATGATGCACACTTCGAGATATAAAGGCACACATGTCCGTAAATGATGAACTCCCAGTTTTCAGTCCTGTCTGTACTTTTTGCCCGTTGCTCTTTGGTTCATTTGTGCAGAACCTCATTACCTACCAGACAACAACACATCCAGCTAATGTTAGGCTGTCTATGATCCAGGTCTCTGAGCTTTAAATCAGAAGCTACCATTCTTTTCAGAGGAGTCTTGTTTTAGTCGCTGGACCATAACACAGCTGAATGTTATAGAACGCTCTGAAAGAGATCAAAGTGTATCTTTTACAATGTAATTGGAGGAACTGCTTTGACTGCATTCTTTTCTTCAGCATGTGCTAAACAGCAGGTTAAAGCTTAAAGACTTTACAATCCTTCTCATTGTACTCCATGGAAAATGCACTCAGCTTCCATGACCGTAAGCAGTATTTTTAACACATGGGTTACCACTAGCAGTTGGCTATTTAAGTACTTGAGGATCTTCTAAACAATCTCAGAGTGGCTGAAACCCATCAAAGAGCTCAGGTGGAGTGCAATCTGACATTTATCTTATCTCAGCCCTAACTCCACGTCATAATTCTGCTGATGGAAGCATGAGGTTAGTTTGTACGGCAGCTGCTGGCTGTCAGAGATCTAGGTCAGGACGTGGGGTCAGCCCCAGGGTCAGGACTACGGAAGAAAGCTCAGTGCATCAGCCCCTCCCGAAAGCCACCATCAGACACAGCAGGAGTTTAAGTCTCAACAGATGAAAAAAGGAATCATTACAAACTCACAGAAAGGGCTGGCAGAATGATAAGAGCCACTTTATATGTCCCTATTTATCCATCCATCCATTATCTAACCCGCTATATCCTGTGGTCTGGTCGATGACAATTCTGAAATAAGTCAAATACATAAAGGGTGGCATTGCTTTACTTTGTTCTGCGTCATTCTTCAAAACTAACCTTTACAGGTATGTTTAGTGTTTTGTATGCATATACAATATTTTGAAAATTCAAAATATATAAAAATGCACTGTATTTTATATAAAATGTATTAATATAGCATAGACTACAATATTTTGTTATAAATGATGCTACAGAATAACATTTTTTATATAAATGTATTAGTATATGAGCATAATGCTAGGTGTGCTTTTATAAAAGCATGTTTTAAATTGTATAAGCATGGACACATTACAAATGAAATAGTCATACATAATGTATACACATAATGTGCTCTTTGTTGCATGATGTTATATAATAGCTTCCTCACACATACATTGCATTTTTTAAAACAGCAGATTAAGAAAATCAATGGATATATAATTACGCATTATGTGTAAAATGTACAGTACAGTTAAAGTATTTGGTTATAATACACAGTAGGTAAACATTAAAATTAACACACAAAAATAAGATATGTATACATTATGTATTGTGCTTAATTTGATATAAAGTATAATGTAGGCTAAAACATTGTACACAGAATAAGTTATGTATTGTATGAAAATAAACTATGATGAATTCTGTTGCTCAAAAATCACAAATCTAGAATGGAGACCTAAAAAAAAAAAAAAATCAGAAATGCCCCCTTCACAGGTCTGGACCCACCGAGTAGGCCTCACCTATGGCAGCCTACGCCCAAACCTCAAATGGCAGGTTTTCAGCTTGCACAGGCCCAAAAACTGAGCTAAATGTTTTTAAATAACCAAATGTCGACAATATTCACAAAAGGAGGAGAGGAATACTGTGAAAACCTTAGCGCCAAAGACAAATCTTTTTTAAAATATCTAATTATTTATGCTGTTTCGCAGTAAGGAAACCAGAGTTAATATCCCAGGTTCTTTCCACATGGAGTTTGCATGTTCTCTACATGTTTGTTTCAGTTTCCTCCCACAGCCCAAAAGCTTGCAGATTAACTGGTTTTGTGTTGCTAAACTGGCCCTATACTCTGTGTGTGTGTGTGTGTGTGTGTGGGTGGGTGTCCTTCCTCTGATGAACTTGTGCCTTTCCAGCTGTCCTGCAACCCTCTTCAGGATGAAATGGGTTAAAGGATGGAAAGATAGATTTAATTTTTTATTGTAAACATTCAAAAAGGGAGCAAGAAAAGGAAAAGCAGTAAGAAGTAAAAACTAGATTTTGTTTAAAAGGCAAAAGCTAACAGTAAACAAATCCAATAACTGTAAAACAAACAGTGCCTGAAATATGAAGCTGGGATTCAAGGCAGAATCTGTAAATTGGAAACACAAAAATTATAAAGAAAAGAAATTAAGAATCAAAAAAATGCACTGTCAACTGCAGCTTTTCCCTTTATACTGCTTGGGTTGTTCCCAGCAACAACATCTGATGGCTTCACCCCTTTAGGATTACATAAAGGAGACAGGGCAGAAAACACTACCTAGAATAGTAAAAACATTTTATAAAACTGACTCAATACTAATACATATACATAAACAAAATTGGGACAAAATAAAACAAAAAACAGAAATAAAATAATGTCAAAAAATAAGAAAAATAACGAATAAGCAAAGAATAAATGTGAACCAGGGTAACAACCCAGGCGTTGTTAAGGACACATTGAAGTGCCTGGAGATTACTATGAGCGTTGAAAAATACCTGAAGACAAGAAAAAAGACGTGATCAGGCAAAGCACGGGTCAGAACTGTCAGATCCAAAGTAAATTGGGTCTACCGAGGACAAAACAACAACACAAAACTTGAGCATCAAATAAAAAGCAAAAGTCAGAACCAAAAGCAAAACCCAACCACTGGAACCTACTTGGAAATAAGCTAGCAGACAGTAAAGATTCTTTCAAAGTTGTTTTATCTGCCAAGTGAGAAAGTGTGTTTGCGAAGGCTGGCATATTTATACAGTAATATTCGTTACATTACTGGTGAAATGATCGAGGTCACATGATCTGCAAAACCGATTTGCCTAAATAGAGCAAGTCAACTTATAAACGTTTAAAAAAAAATATAAAAAGTTGTTTAATAAACAAGCACAGGCATCTCATATACTGTATGCAGTAAACACATCCATGCACACACACATACATATATATATATATATATATACACACTCTATTGATCAAAAGTTTCACAACACCTCAGATTTATGGAAATGCACACAGTTTAATGTCTTAATGTTTCATGAAATCAATGTATAAAACAAATTAACAATGGCAAATAAAAAAAGTCAAGAAATCATTAAGTGTACAAAATTTTACTCAAATTTTTGATTCATCACAGTCGCCAACTTTTTCTGATATAACAGCCAAAGGGTGGCAACCCTTTTTTATTCAGAATGCCAGTCACACTGTGCAAGTCACCAACTCTTCCTCCAGCGAAAGAACCCCAGACCATCACACTTCATCCTCCATATTTGACAGTTGGTGCCACACACTGAGGGATTATCCTTTCACCAACTCGATGGCGTACAAACATCCTGCATGATGAACCGGAGATTTCAAATTTTGATTCATCGGTGCATAACACTTTCTTCCAGTCTACAGTAGTCGACAGCCAGTATTTCAAGGCCCTATGTGGTCCTTTAAGGAAGGACTTTCTTACGGCCACTCGCCCTGTCAGACCTGCAGTACAAAGTCTCCTCTTCACAGTACAAACTGAGATTTGCTTTATTTGACCTGCTCTGTTAAGCTGTGTGTGAAGCTGTTGTGCTGTGAAGTGCCTGTGATCACACAAGCTGGCAACCCTTAGAAACTTGTCTACTGATTGGGTTGTGACTTTGGGTCCCCCAGATCTCTTCCAGTTTCCAATTGCCTTTGGATTGTGTAGGACTCCGCTGTACTCACTGACACCTTAATTTTTATTTTTGGAAGTTTCTCTAAATCAAGGCCTACACTTCTAAGGGTAATAACGCTCTACCTCATTTAATTTGTTAATTGCTGTTTTCATGCCATTATCGCTGGAAAATTGTCCAAGTAGTACTCCATAGGGTGTAGTAACAGTCTGTTCCAACTCTGCTTTAAGACACACAGAGAGTTGTTAAGTAATCACAGGTCCTCCCTGTGTGGAGTATGCATGTTCTCTCAGTGCCTGCATAGGTTTCCTCTGGGTGGTCCAGTTACCTCCCACAGTCCCAAGACATGCAGGCTGGGTGGATTGATGATGCTAAATTGGCCCTAGTGTGTGGTTGGGGTATGTGTGTGTTTTTGCCCTGTGATGGACTGGCACTTTATGCAACCTAGGATAGGCTCCAGCACCCCCGAGACACTTTTCATTCATATACATACTATATATATATATATATATATATATATATATATATACTGTATATATATATACACACACAGTTACAATTATTGCATAATAAAAATAATAGTATTTACACTTTATATGTTCAATGTTCAGTTTAGAAGAGAGAAGCATCAGACAGAAAATGACAGGCAACTGAACCAATAAATCAATAAATACTTGAATGTATTAGAAATGCATAACTAGATACCAAAGAACAATAACTTGTGATGATCAAATAGACATCAAAGAACTTGTAGGAGATACGAAGCTCTGTATTTCTCACGGTTTTTCTTCCTTTTCTTTACTTATTTATCTACCTATCAATTTATTTAAAGAACTTCTGTAAAAAGCCAAATTTCCCTTTGGGGACAAATAAAGTTCTTTCTTTCTATTTATCTATCTATCTATCTATCTATGCCCTGGCTTGGCCTTATCCTTTGTCCAGCAAGCTTACAATGTGGGCTTCTGTGTTCTAAAGGCTCAGTTGATGATACTGCAATCTGAAAGCAAGCTGCTGTAATCCACCGTGTTAAAGGTCCCTTTTAAGTAGATTCAGATACTGAGTAGCTCATGTCCTTCTGCTACAAAGCAGAACTCATACATGAGCAGCAAGTGCAAAGTTTGCTTTATTTTAGCATTTTTACTTAAACGTGTCAACATTTTAATATTTAGAGTTTACTATATTTAATAGATTGTGTTTACTGTAACTCTAGACTTTGCTCCCATAATGTTATCTTAAATGGAAAACATTTTGTTTTCTGTTTGAAATAACTCATGGAGTATACGGTAAATAGCTGTATATTATACATAATGTTTGGGACTAAGACATTTTTTCTTGATGTTCACCCTCAGTTACACAGTTTAATAATTCAGACATTGTAATTAAACTGCACATTGCAGACATTCATTTAATTTCAGTCACACCATAAAGAAAAGACAACACTTTTATACATTGTCCCCCCATTTCAGGGCACCATAATGTTTGGGACAATTGGCATCACAGATGTTTCTGATTACTCATTGCTTCATTAGTGCAGGCATAAAATACCTCAGCTTGCCTCTACCCTTTATACTGTCTGTAATTGCCATTGTTCAAGATGAGGACAAGAGCTGTGCCAATTCAAGTCAAAGAAGCCATTATTAGAACAATCTGGATGAGAAGAGGCCATTCAGCTCAATAAAGCTCACCAGTCCTATCTGCTTAATGTTTCTAAAATAACATCAAGTCGAGTTCTGAAGGTCCCTAAAGTCCTACTGTCTACCACACTGTCTACTCACTTATTCCAAGTGTCTATCGTTCTTTGTATAAAGAAAAACTTCCTAATGTTTGTGTGAAATTTACCCTTAACAAGTTTCCAACTGTGTCCCTGTGTTTTTGATGAACTCATTTTAAAGTCACAGTCTTGATCCACTGGACTAATTCACTTCATGATTGTAAACACTTCAATCATGTCACCTCTTAATCTTCTTTTGCTTAAACTGTAAAGGCTCAGCTTTTTTAATCATTCCTCATAATTCAACCCCTGTAGCCCTGCAATCAGCCTAGTCGCTCTTCTCTGGACCCTTTCTAGCACTGTTATGTCCTTTTTGTAGCCTGGAGACCAAAACTGCACACAGTACTCCAGATGAGGCCTCACCAGTGCATTATAAAGTTTCAGCAGAACCTCCTTGGACTTGTACTCCACACATCATGCTATACTGTATAACTTAACATTCTGTTAGCCTTCCTAATGGCTTCTGAACACTGTCTGGAAGTTAATAGCATAGAGTCAACTATGACTCCTAAATCTTTCTCACAAGGTGCACTCTCGATTTTCAGATCTACCATTGAGTATTCAAACTTAACATTTATACTTTCTACATGTAATACTTTACATTTACTGCCATTAGAGTTCATCTGGCACAAGTCTGCCCAAGCCTGAATGCTGTCCAAGTCCCTCTGTAATGATTTAATGGATTCCAGATTATCTGCCAATCCACCTATCTTGGTATCATCTGCAAACTTTAACCAGCTTGTTACTTATATTCCTATCCCAATCATTTATATATAAATACAGCTATTAGAGACATCAGTAAACCCTCAGGATTAGCTAAATCAACTGTTTGGAATATCATTAAGAAGAATGAAAGCCTTGGTGGGCTCAGTAATCACAAAGGGACTGGTAGGCTAAGGAAGACGTCCACTGCTGATGACAGAAGAATCCTCACAAGGTGAGGCTAAAATGTATGCAATGCCCTTAAACTTAAGTTTGCAATGTGCACTTTAATCACGTCTGAATTGTTTGATTTGTAATTTGAAACTGTGTAGCAGAATCTCAAATCAAAGAAAAAGTCTTGCAGCATTAAGTACATTAATCACAGGTAGCTTTGTGCTCAATGTTGATGAATACACATGAAGACAGAGAGGCCCAGTTATTCACATTCTGCATTCTATTAAAACTGAGAAAATATGGTGTTGCCAAACTGGCTTCATATCAGACAGCAAGAGAGAAATTCCTGATTCGACTATATTAGTTCCTCATTTGTAACCATCAACATCTTCTTACAGATTTGACCGTCTTGAATACTGCACACCACCATGACATACTTTATAAAGGTACATGATAAAATTGACAGCAAAGAATTGTGAAGTGGTTTTGCTTATTAATGCCCTCAACTACTCAGAAGGTTTGTATCCATAATGACATCCTACCCTATGGGATGGACACACCAGTAATTGCATTGCTTTCTTTTATGATGTTGCTTGGTGTCACATTCATGAAGCACACTGTGCACTGTAAATAATGATTAATACCATTGACATGGGGAAGGAAGCCAGAGTCTCCAAAGGAAACCTCATACAAACCTTTCATTCAAACAGGAGTGTTCAGTCTGAGGTCCAAGTACCAGAAAGCAGCACTGACATCCACTGTGCCTGCAATGAAAATCTATAAGAGCATGGTTTGTTATGATTATTTATTCTGCTCATTAGTATATTATATATATATATATATATATATATATATATATATATATATACACACACACATACTAG
>JANRMT010062828.1:4567766-4593319 GCA_026402145.1 Polypterus bichir lapradei | reverse complement strand
GAGTTGATGGCTGCCGCTGAATTGTTCGGTTGTCGCTTTCAAGTGTACCGAAATGGCCAAATATTTTACACCTTTCAATAACCGCCAATGCCTCTTAAACATCTTAGATTGACAGGTGACGATTTCAGTAGTGGACACTTTGATGTTTATGAATGTTTAAACTCTCAAAAGCTGGATGTGATTTTATCGATGAAACCGGTTGTGTGCTTACAATGCTTGACAGATGCCGAATGTCACTTCAACACAATAAATCCTGCAAATACTGTTGTAATTGAAACAAACCATGAAACTGAAACCGATTAAAGAGTAAGCTCAGTGCACAGCTTGGTCATGTTACAACCGGAGGGCCGAACTGACAACATGGTATACAAAGAGATCCTTAACAAATAATTATTGGCATATTTTCCCTCAGTTTAAAAAGGTTTAATTTTCTTCTTAATAAAAATTTTAATGCAGTACTTCGCCGCTGCGAAGCGCGGGTATTTTGCTAGTATATATATATAGTATTTTCCTGCCCTATTCTCTTCATTTGTAAATTTAAATCCTTATTTTCCTCCTGTTATTATACTACAGTTACCATGTGTTATACCTTGCTATTGTAGTTTGCTTGGCACTTGCATTGCTGCCCTCCTGTTTAAATTAACTTGAAAACTCACTTCGAAAAAAATATTGGTTAAATGCAGAAACATAAATGTAGAAAGAAAGTAACAGGAATGTGTGATCTTACTGCCACGATAGACACAGCCTCTATTTAGAACAACACTACTGGGATGGATTTCTGATGTCATTTTTTGAGCAGCTTCTTTCCAACATTTAAATGCAATATTAAATCACAAGTTACAATATTTCCAAAATCATTATGTCCCAAGATAAATCATTAATAAAATGATTTCCCACTGAAACAGTAGAACTGTCTTTGAAGTCTTTTGTCGAGTAAAAGTTCTCTCCTTGGAAATGTCAGGAGACACTCTGGCCAGGATAGTCAAAGGCACCAAGTAACAGAAGTGGCTTCAAGTTCCTGACAAGTCTGGGATCTGGCAAAGACAGACATATGATGAGTTCAACAATTATGAAGCTTACTTACATGAAGGTATGGTCTCAATAAATATACAAGGGTGAATCAATAAGTAAAGGCAATTTGAAAACTGCACGGTAATCACAGAGCATAGAAGCTGACACAATACAACATTTTTACAATGGCTTATGGGTAGTTCAAACATGTACAGGGCAGCGCCAGCTTTAAACCTTTCTACCCATTCATAAACATTTCAGCGAGACATGCTGTTTTCACTTCTGTGGTGAGACAACATCGTTTGGTGAATTCCAGCAGGTTTCGCTCCCTATACACAAAGAAATCTCACGACGACACATTGTTCAACAATGGTGCAGTCCCGCAGCAGATCACCCATGTTCATTTGACGTTGGCTTCAAGTAGACTAACGGCAGAGCGCTGCGTATGTTTGAACTACCCATAAGCCATCACAAACACGTCGTACTGTGTCAGCTTCTATCTGTTGTGGATGCTACGTAATTTTCAAATTGCTTTTTTAATTTAGCTAATGAGCCTTCATTTTTAATTCTTATACAAATAAACAGATCAGTGGTAACGACTGGCAACATTGTGCACTGCAAAGAATAAAAACAAGCAAATGTTAACTGTCTCATTCTAAAATAAGATGCAAAATCATTTTCTCTTTCAGTGAGAAGTGCTCAGTTCAGAGGATAAGCAGTCACTCTGTGTGGGACATTGTGCTGATCTCTCACTTCAAATCCCAAAAGAAAGGTTTATCAAAGCATTATGTAACAGAGACAAGAAAGGAACAGAGCATCTGCAACAGTTACATTGTCAGCACTTGACGAATCAGCAGCTCATTGAAGATTTAAAGTGTATCACCGCAGATCCTTGTCATGTATTAGAGTGGCATGCCATTTACGTAATCAGGCTGTGTGAATACAATGGCTGCAGGTGTTAAGAGTAATAACATTGAATTCAATCGCTTATTTACCTGTTTCTTATGCGTCTCCTGTTGATATAAAATTATTATTTGCATGGACAATGTATTTTTTTAAAATGTGTAATGATAAAAATAAACATTTAAAGCATATGTTCATATGATGTACACTGAAGTAACTTTAAAAGACTAAAATGCTTGAACTAAAATACAGGTCTAACATTCTCAAAACCATGTCATCCAATTCGTGGATATTCTAGAATTTGGTGTAACCCAGGAAGCAGTCTCTCACAGAGCCTATTTATGCTCACACCCTTACAGGGCCAGTTTGGAATCACCAAGTAACTGAACCTGCACATCCTTGGTTAACTGGTAAGGAAAGCTTGGGAAGATGGAAGAGAACCCACATAGACACATAAAGAATGTGCAGACTCCACACAGCCAATGATTGGGTGACAAATTTAAACCAAGAATGCTGGAACAATGAGGCAACAACAATGCCCATCTCCAAACAGTGCAGCTGAACAAAATCTAACAAATATTTGATAAGTTTTTCACTTTATAAATTACAGTCTATTACATCAGCTAAACTGGAACTTGATCTAGAAGTACAGTATAATGTAACGTAACACTCTCAAAGTTACTTAATCCAGTTTGCAGTGCCAGAGCATGTTCTACTAGCTCTGGATAGGGTGCAAGGACCACTTCACTCACAAATCACCAATCAGCCTAACCCATAAGTCTTTGCTGGTGTATAGGGTCCTTATGGTAATGTGTAGAGTGCAGTGGAAGTGTTACTTGCATGTGCTAATTAACATGCAACATGTCGCCACTCTCCAGCACCATGATGTAACACAAATTAAGTTTAATACAGTATACAGTAAAGACTAGAATCAAATTGAAATGCAAATAACCAAATGAAATGCTGTTCTGGAAGCAATCAATGTTCTGTATTAAGCAGGGGCTGTAAAGAGGAGTGTAGCCTTTTAAGTTTCCCACTCATTAGGAGAAAACGTACTTCTAAAATAAGCATAAACACAAATGAGTAAAGTGCATAAGTACTGGGGCTCTGTAAACAGGCTGAGCCTGGAACAGGGGAGAGTCCCGAGGCTTTGGAAAACATCTTGCATCACCCCAGTCCCAAAGGTATCACGTCCTAGTGAGCTGAATGACTTCCGGCCTGTTGCTCTGACATCACATGTGATGAAGACCATGGAGCAGCTGCTGCACCACCACCTGAGGCCACAAGTCCGCCACGCCCTCGACCCTCCGCAGTTCGCATACCAGGAGAAGGTGGGAGCGGAGGATGCCATCATCTATATGCTACACCGATCCCTCTCCCACCTGGCAGTTGTGCTGTAAGAATTATGTTTTTGGACTTCTCTAGCGCCTTCAACACCATCCAACCTCTGCTCCTTAGGGAAAAGCTGACAGAGATGGGAGTAGATTCACAACTGGTGGCATGGATCGTGGACTATCTTACAGACAGACCTCAGTATGTGCGTCTAGGGAACTGTAGGTCTGACATTGTGGTCAGCAAAACAGAAGCACCGCAAGGGATTGTACTTTCTCCGGTCCTGTTCAGCCTATATACATCAGACTTCAAATACGATTCTGAGTCCTGCCACGTGCAAAAGTTCGCTGATGACACTGCTATTGTGGGCTGCAGGAGGAGGACTATAGGAAGCTAATCAAAGACTTTGTTAAATGGTGCGACTCAAACCACTTACACCTGAACACCAGCAAGACCAAGGAGCTGGTGGTGGATTTTAGGAGGCCCAGGCCCCTCATGGACCCCGTGATCATCAGAGGTGGCTGTGTGCAGAGGGTACAGACCTATAAATACCTGGGAGTGCAGCTGGATGATAAATTGGACTGGACTGCCAATACTGATGCTCTGTGTAAGAAAGGTCAGAGCCAACTATACTTCCTTAGAAGGTTGGCGTCCTTCAACATCTGCAATAAGATGCTGCAGATGTTCTATCAGACAGCTGTGGCGAGTGCCCTCTTCTACGCGGTGGTGTGCTGGGGAGGCAGCATAAAGAAGAAGGACGCCTCACGCCTGGACAAACTTGTTAGGAAGGCAGGCTGTATTGTAGGAATAAACTTGGACAGTTTGACATCTGTGGCAGAGCGACGGGCACTAAGCAAACTCCTGTCAATCATGAAGAATCCACTGCATCCACTGAACAGTGTCATTTCCAGGCAGAGGAGTAGCTTCAGTGACAGACTTTTGTCACTGTCCTGCTCCACTGACAGACTGAGGAGATCGTTCCTCCCCCACACTATGCGACTCTTCAATTCCACCCGGGGGGGTAAACGCTAACATTATTCAAAGTTATTGTCTGTTTTTACCTGCATTTTTATTACTCTTTAATTTAATATTGTTTTTTGTATCAGTATGCTGCTGGATTATGTGAATTTCCCCTTGGGATTAATAAAGTATTTATCTATCTCTATCTATCTATTTAAATATTCCTCACTGACACAGAACAAACAATGTACTTTGATAGCCAGGGATGATGCAAGGATGACAAAACATGAATACTGCAAGCCTGAAGATAACTAATGCAAGACATGCAACAGCAATGACAACAGTTTTCAGTGGAGTTTATGAGTATCAGCATAACTACAAGGCCCAAATACAGCATTTACTGATAACGGACAACTCCAGAGCACAGCAGCTACACAGGCCACTTGTTACTGCCATATGCCACCATACAATGCAGAGGAAATCTGACAAATGAGAAGAGACCATTCAGTCCATCACACTCGCTTGTTTAGCTAACAGCTAAGCTGTCCCATCATCTCATCCAGATACTTCTTAAAGGTTGTCAAGGTTTCTGCTTCAACTGTGTGTCTCTGTAGTTTGTTCCCACAACTCTCTGACTAAAGAAGTCCTTTGTGGTTTTAGTCATAAAAGCATTTCCCATAAATTTCACCTGATGTCTGACAGTGCATGATTCAGTGCTCAGTTAAAAGAATCCAAATGGATCTACTTTATCATGCCTTTAAGGATTTTGAAGAGATGGATTAGGTCTGAACACAGTCTCCTCTGTCTGAGGCTAAACCGGTTCAATTCACTGAGCCTGTCAGAGTAGGTCATGCCCTTAAGTCCTGGTATGTACGAGACACAGAGGTTTTTGTGATACAGGAGGACATACCCAGAAAAACACAACCCATACAGGCACGAGAATACCATTCAAAACTCACTGCAGCAAGTAGGGTAGGGTTAATGTGCAGCTTTAATGCAAAACACTGCGTCATTGTGATGGAATATGCAGATAAAGCGTAATTAAAAGGTTTACAATGCTGACACTCGCTACATAAAAAAAGACAATGATCTATCGGCAATTCTGCAGAATTAAAAATAACATTATCCAGGCTGTACAGCACATTTTTATCTAGTTAAGCCCACACAGACAAGCCAAACATTTCGTATACACTCACTCACACTCACACACACACACGATGCCCCCACTCCTCTGGAGTGTCCTAGAAGCATAGAGTTCTCCAAACCAATTGCAGTTTTGTAGTGAGAAATATCACATATCATGACTTTTCTTTGCTTTAAACTAAATTTAGGTTTATTTGAGAATCAAAGTATTACTGGCAGGTGAAATAAATAGAGGGATTTAGAGATAAACATCTTTAAACTGTGTGGCAGGCGGCCGGGGCCAATGCCCAGCCGGGACGCCCCTGCAGCATATCTGGAGCTGCTGGACCCTTCTGGGCACTGGTTTCGCCGAAGTGCAGCCAGATATTGGCAATCAAGTACCTGGAGCACTTCCGGGTGCCCATTAAAAGGAGCCAGCAACCACCACTCAGTGGCCAGACTCGGGTGGTGGAGGAGAGAGGAGTGTGGTGTTTTGTTGGCGTTTTTGGGACTGTGTTGTGGTTGGGGGACACAGGGAAGACGTGCCCTCCAGCTGAAGAAAATAAAAAGTTTATTTATTTTATACGTGTACCTCCAGTGTGAATCTGTGTCGGGTCGGGTGCATATATAGCGCCTTATTACCACTGGGAATGATATAGATTGACAACCAACAGAAAAAAAACATTCCCAAAAGTACCATGGCCTCACTTAACCTGAACACGTGATGTTAACAGTATTTACTTACTAAACAAGTTATGTTATCAGGGACTAGAGAAAGAAGAATTCCTGAACCTGAAACTTAAGACCAGGGGTTGTTACAAAAACTCCTAAAACTGAAACAATCATAAAAATGTCATGGCATTTCCTATCCCGCTTAATCCAGACAAGGGTCATGTGCAGGCTGGAGCCTATCCCAGCTAGCATAGCATAGCAGAAACAAATTCTGAACAGTGCCACAGAAACACGGGATAATTTTAGGGTTACCAATTCACCTAAGCTGCATGTCTTTGGACAGAGGGAGAAAGCTGAAGCACCTTGAGGAAACCCACACAGACACAGGGAGAACATGCAAACTCCATGCAGGAACACAAACCCTGGTCTCTTTACTGCGTGGCAGAAGAGCTACCACTGAGCCACAATGCCACCCTTTCATGTAACAATATCATGGTATAAAAAGGTTATAGACAAACTTTAAAGTGTTTCCTTTTTTCTTCACAGCTAGAAAAACAAACAACAGTGCAACATAAATGAAGAAAAGAAGTGCCACTAAGTAAACATAACTGCAAAATAAAGTAACATTTATGCCATTTAACAAGTGAAATGCACAGTCAATTATTTAAGGTTATAACAAAATAAAAAAGAAATCCTGTAGTTGGTCTAAACAGTCAATAAATAGCTGAGTTATTGTAAAGGACAGGTCACACTCTTTAAAAAAATAGGCAATACATAACTTTTGCTGGCATAGATGACCTGGCATTCACACAGTGGCAGGTGTGCTGCTGGCTGCTACACCAAGAAATGTTATTATAAATTGGAGTGCATGAATAGCTGCCCTATGAATCTGATCAGTGTCCTGCTGTACTGTAGTTTCTTAGAATACACAGCACAGAAGCAAACAGCGGGTTTATTTAATTTATGACACCAAGTGCCAAGGAGCTGTCAAACACCCCCTTTCCTCCAAACAAATCTACCTTTCATTTATTTTTAACACTTTGTTCTACTGCATCTGTGTCTTCTAATGCGGAGGTTGGTATTTAAAGGGACTGTTGGTGTCTTCATGGACAAACCTGCTGTCTTCTTCTTCGACCGCTCTGTAGCGCCACTTCAGTGGCTGCACGCACTCCCATCAATTTACTTGATGCAATTTTGGAGACAATGTCCCCTAAAAACCAGATGCCACATCCTGAAACTGGACCATCAAAACGGGGCACCCATAGCCAAAACAAAGCAGAATCATGGTAATGCAGCACAAATGATTCCTATAAACTAAAAATACATTCTGAAGTGATCTCTAATATCAAAAAAACCCAAAGCAACAAAAAAAAAAAGATTACTAGAAAAAAAATGTCAATGTTGTCTAACTCGTAACAGAGAAAGATGGAGCTTCTTTAATATTGGTAAGCAGAGCACTACTAAATTTATGCACACTGAATATGTACTTTATTTTCTGTGTATGGCATATACTGTTAGGTGTATTTTTAGCATTGTGTTTGTATTATATTACACTTTATATGACTGGCTTTCAGCTACACAATGTTTGTAAACCTATGCAATGCTCTAGTTTTGTTATTAGACATTCAATATTTAAGAATAATTAAAAGTCTCTTGAGTGCGGGAGGTAAGGAGTAATTTCATTACTTGAAAATTTCAAACATAAAGATGCAGATTAATTTCAGGGCAGCAAACAAAAAAGAAAATAAAGATGGGTGCAGAAGTTGAATTAACTCATTTGACCTTCTACTTTCCTAACCTAGTTAATGGCAGCTGAGGAAGTTATGTTAAGTTCTATGCTGTGATCAAATGTTAAAGATGCCTTTAAATGTAAACTACTGGTCCCTTAAGGCAAATCTGACCACAACCTGATTCATTTTATTCCCAGCTAAAAGCCTGTATTAGACAGCAGGGAAGCATGTGTGCATATTTATTTATATTTTATTTACTTTTCTACCTATTTATGTGTTTATTTATTAAAAATCTTTGGTAAAAAGTCAAATTCCCCCCAGGGCCAAATAAACTTCTATTTACATTTTTTTTTGTAGGAGCTATTCCTAGATAGGACGCACTAATACATATGCGTTAAATATTAAATTTAAATTTTTTTGCAGAAAATTCCATCATGTTGCCATTTTATTTTAAAATTTCACTACATAAAAATTATTTCTTTTTTATTCATCCATCTGTCTTCCTAACCTGCTTATCCGGGACAGGGTCATAGAGCAGCTCGTACCTATCCCAGCAATCACATGGCGCAAGAGAGAAACTACACCCGGGCAGGGCCCAGTCCAACACAGGATGAGCACACACACATTCAATCACTGACACACACTATAGGGTCAGTTTAGCATCGCCACACCACCTGAACTGCATGTCTTTGACCTGGGGGAGGAAACCCACGCAGAAGGTGAGAACATGCAACAGACTCCACACAATGAAGACCCAGAACCTGTTATACCTGGTCTCTACTACTCTACTGTGAGGCAGCAGCACTACTACGAGTT
Organism: Polypterus bichir lapradei; assembly: GCA_026402145.1. Taxonomy (NCBI): domain Eukaryota; kingdom Metazoa; phylum Chordata; class Cladistia; order Polypteriformes; family Polypteridae; genus Polypterus; species Polypterus bichir. Next base: position 4,584,773 of record JANRMT010062828.1, on the reverse strand, counting down.
TTCTCTTGTTTTTCTCAGTCATTTTTTTTTTATTATGCCTGAAGCCAGATATTTCAGTTAGAAGATGCACCAGTTTTCTTGCAATGTGGATTGTGTATTATATTTAGTCATTGGAAAGAGTCTGTCTTTTTGAAAGAAATCAATGACATAAAGCGGCATGATGGTGCAGTGGTAGCGCTGCTGCCTCGCAGTTAGGAGACCCGGGTTCGCTTCCCAGGTCCTCTCTGTGTGGAGTTTGCAAGTTCTCTCCGTGTCTGCGTGGATTTCCTCCCACAGTCCAAAGACATGCAGGTTAGGTGCATTGGCGATCCTAAATTGTCCCTAGTGTGTGCTGTGGGTGTGTATGTGTGTGTGCCCTGCCCAGGATTTGTTCCTGCCTTGCGCCCTGTGTCGGCTCCAGCAGACCCACGTGACCCTGTGTTAGGATATAGTGGGTTGGATTATGGATGGATGGATAGGCAATAACATAAATACAGTATAGATTACTTAAAGGCCCCCTGACTGAAAGAGTTGATGTCATTTATATGGGAGGTATCCATCCATCCATTATCCAACCTGCTATATCCTAACTACAGGGTCACGGTGGTCTGCTGGAGCCAATCCCAGCCAACACACGGCACAAGGCAGGAAACAAACCCCAGGCGGGGCGCCAGCCCACCACAGGGCGCACACACACACACTAGGGACAATTTAGAATGGCCAATGCACTTAACCTGGACAGTCTTTGGACTGTGGGAGCACCCGGAGGAAAACCACGCAGACACGGGGAGAACATGCAAACTCCACGCAGGAAGGACCCGGGAAGGTCTCCTAAATGCGAGGCAGCAGCGCTACCCACTGCACCACCGTGCCACCCAGAAAAGCAGCAGTTATGCAAAAATTAAAGTATACAGTGATCCCTCGCTATATCATGCTTCGACTTTCGCGGCTTCACTCCATCGCGGATTTTAAATGTAAGCATATCTAAATATATATCACAGATTTTTCGCTAGTTCACGATTTCTGCGGACAATGAGTCTTTTAATTTATGGTATATACTTCCTCAGTTGGTTTGCCCAGTTGATTTCATACAAGGGAAGCTATTGGTGGATGGCTGAGAAGCTACCCAATCAGAGCACGTATTACATATTAAATAAAACTCCTCAATGATATATGATATGCTTCCCTTGCGGTGCTTCGCACACTTAAAAGTTCTAACAGCCCGTATTGATTTTTGATTGTTTGCTTTTCTCTGTCTCTCTCACTCTCTCTGACATTCTCTGCTCCTGATGGAGGGGCTGTTTGCACAGAGGCTGTTTGCCTAGAGGATACGGGCGCTTCTGTAAAAAATGCTGAAAGACTACCTTCACATTGCTCCCTTCCTTGCGGCCACTTTATCAGTGCTTCCACTTAAAAGCCCAACAGCCTGTATTGATTTTTGATTCTTTACTTTTCTCTCTCTCTCTGACATTCTCTGCTCCTGACACGCACTTCTTTGAAGAGGAAGATATGTTTGCATTCTTTTAATTGTGAGAAAGAACTGTCATCTCTGTCTTGTCATGGAGCACAGTTTAAACTTTTGACTAAAGGGTGTTATTTCATGTCTAGAGGGCTCTAATAATGTTAAAAAACGTATTTAGAAGGTCGTAAACAGGTTTTCAATGCTCTAACTGCGAAAATATTAGATTTGTAAATAAAGAATCCTACTTCGTGGAAATTCATTTATCACGGTAGAGTCTGGAACGGATTAACCGCGATAAACGAGGGTTTACTGTATATTAGGCTGAATACTCAACCGAAAAAAAGATGGTCTGGCAAGATGTTAACATATTGCCTGACAGAGCCTCAGACAGATTGAATATCTAGCATGTTTTCGAGTATTGAGCAGTGACTGGATATTCAGAAGTGCTTTGTAAATTAAAAGGAATATTCTGAAGATTATTCTGCATTCATGTTGGAAATCAGGTTTTCTCCCACCACAGTGTCACCATTCTTCGTGAACGCCACCTGTGCAGTATGTGCCTTCAAAATAGCAGCCATGGATAAGGATGCCTACAAGAGTTGACAGAGATAGCTTAATTCCACAGCAGTGCCAAACAAAATTGTTACTGAAAATCAAAACATAAAATCGTGCTTTTTATTGCTTCATTCTTAACAGGTTTATAAAGATTCCTTTACTTGATTAACATAAGCAGCTATGATAGCGGATTTTGGATATTATGAGAAAGGGAGATCTAAATTTAAAGAAAGGTAAACAGAATTGATAATCTATGAAGTTGAATTGTAACTTAAGATGATGTCTATCTAATCGGTTTGCCTCTCCATAATCCTAGACATGCTAGCACCTATGCATTTGTAATAAACTTAAAGCTCACCGGTGAGCTTCCATGCCGAGACACAGGTGCTTGTTATGTAACAGGTCTAATTCTGACTTGATCTGCTTGTCACTGCACAATAAAGCGCATATACAGGTACTTCAGTTAATAGTCATTACCAGCTCAGGTGATTACGTTAGATTTACAACCACTGTGTCGAAAGTGGACTTCAACTGATGAATCTGTAGTACTTGCAGAACACTTCCATTAGCACCTTAAATTGTAGTTAAATTAGACACCTGTGTACACAAAACCAACTTATCCATCATACCTTAAATTTAAAAGTAGCATTGTACTTATTAACTACAAATGAAACAAGATGCGCTTCTTAGATTAGAGGTGTCTCTGCACAAAAAAGCACTTCTTGGCCATAAGCATTTGAAAAATCTAAACAAAACAAATACTCATTGAACCAGCAATAATTCTCCAAAACCCACAGGTATTTGTATGATGGAGTTGTGAGTGAACACCTTTTATGAGAGTAAATTCTAGTATGTTAATGTTAACTTCATGGAAGTATTTACTTATTTATGACAGAATCTTTCACTTCACCTATTTATATAGTTAAAGGGATACTGGAAGGTTCTGCCTGATCCCTTACATGCCAACATGTAAACTGAATGTTCCAGCCTGTTGCCAAGCTATAATCTTTATGCAACAATAAAACAGGCTCCGTTTATTTGTGAATGGCAAGAAATAAAAGGCATGTAGCTTTCTGTCTATGACATAACACATGACATGTAACACAGTTAAGAAAATGAATAGAGAACTCACTTAGTCAGGGCAGTGTTGCTGGGAGGTTGGAGCCTATCCTAGCAAGCACCGGGTGCAAGGCAGGAACAATTTCTGGATAAGGCACCAGTGTATCACACGTGGGCCAAGTCACCTAACCTGCATGTCTCTGGACTGTGAAAGGAAACCTATGAGGACATGGAGAGCACAAACAAACTCAACACGTGGAGGAACCAGGACGTGAACCCAGGCCTCCTTGTTGTGAGGCAGCAGTGCCACCACTGTGCCACCCTAACACAAATTTAGAAACCTGAAACATCAGTCTTTTTTGGGTGTTTTTTGTTTTTCTTCTTTGTCGTAATTTGTTTTCAAATTTTACTAGAACTTTAAAAACAAAGATACATGGAAACAGTGAAGAAATGCTGATACATACTTTTACTGTGTCTTGCTGAAACCTGACAACCCAACCAAAATTGATCCTTATTTCATGCCAGTTGTAGCAAGGACAGCTTCCAGTTCTCTAAGGTCCAGTAATGGTTTGGAAACCTGAACAATTCAGAGAAAGGTAATTAAAATCCGACAACTCTAATTAAAAGATCAAATTGCAAGTCCACAGCCTAACACTTCATAATATAACAGATAATCTGTTGGTCCCTCTGGCGTTATATGAATTCTAATGATTGCCAGTAGAGTTCTCATTATGTTCTAATTCTTGTCAAACTTAATTTGTCAATACATTTTCTGCAGTCTTGAAGGAAACAATGTGCTAGTGAACATGATTAATGTAATCTGCAGCAGTTCAAAAATGTGCAACCAGCTCTTGCTTTAAGAAACATAACCATATGTGACACTGGGAGTAAATGACAACATGCTCCGCTCGAGCTAAGGCAGCCTAAGTAGGCATGTGTTGCTGTCTGGTTTTTCGGTGACCCTGAGCCGGTGTAAGTCTGTAATAAGCTAAATCCACAATCAAAGAAAAAAAACAAATCTGTGACTTCAGTACACTAATTACGAGTAAATCATGGAGCAGTCACTAATTAGGTAGACCGAGAGGGGAAGAACTGTAACCATATGGTAAGTCAATGGCAGCGTGATTGAGTCTACGATTGTTTTTCTCTCTCACGGCTAATTGTTTTTTCTTTAAGCCCTCTATTGTTAATGGGCGGTGGGGTCATTTTTTTAATATTTTAAGTGGATTACATTGTTTGAACTGATTTGCCTAATTAACATTTTTATTTAAATGCACAAATGCTTTGGAGCGTTTTTTTTTTGGTTGGCAGAATGTAAATGTTTCATAGGCAAACCAAGTTTTTTGAAAATGCTTTTATTATACTCATTTAAAAATTGTAACAAAAATATTCTATGGAAAAACATTATGCTAAAATACTCAATTTAGCATTCATAGAGATTAGACTTTGTGTGACAAACAACAAACATCACCTTACGCCATCATTATAAATCAGTTTAAAGTTTAATTAAACATTATTACTACAACCTCACTAGTATTTACACTTCATGTTTGCATCTACTACATTTAAAACCATCAATGGTTGATAAAAGAAAAGCAAATAAAATTTCTTATGATGGATTTACCACAGAACACAGAAGGGTTGCATATCTTTGTGAAGCCTTCTCATTTTCATGTGCTTTTCCACTCCAACTTGACATACTGTATACAAACTGAAACTTTAAAGCAACATCTGCAAAAAACAAAATTCAATTTAACATCTCAAACCTGCTGAATTCAATTCTGAGGGCCACAGGGCACAAGGCAGCAAACTGCCAGGCGCCAGTCCACCATAGTTGTAAGAATTAAATGTTTTTATGTTGTTGTTAATTTGGACCCCAATAGATATGCTTGTTAAACAGGCTTTGTTTCCTTCAAATAAATATTAATCACTAAAGAGGAACTGTAATTGTTGCATTTTCCTTGAATGATGACTGTAATGATTATTTATTTAAATATATAAATGTATTATTATTATTATGTATTTAAATATATAAATTATTTATTATTTATATATTATTATATATTTATTATATATTTATTTATATTATTATATATAATATATAAACTACACCTACTCTATAGGAGAATTAACATTTAATACATGTATCTAAAGAAATTCTTTCAACCACAGTGATTGTTTTCTGTAGTGCTATCTAAAATTATTAAATTATACATTAAAAATAAGACAAACTTTTTCAAAGAAGGTAAATGTAGTTATAAGGCAATTACAGAAAAAGAACATATACAGTATGCAGGGTTAGAATTTTATATGACATCAATAATAAAGACACACTCTAGTATGTATTTTGAAATGAAATTTTATATGGCAACCATCACAGGCAAATGGCACACAATGATATTTACAACTCCATACACTGATCCAGTCAATCAGAACAGGAAATCAAAGAATTCTAAGCCTACACCAGACTTTGTTAGAAACACACACACATACACACACACACACACACTCACAGGTCAGGGTCAATGAGGTTTAAGTACAGAAACACATGCTTGGCACCTGCTCATTGGAACATTTTTTCCATATTCTTTCACAAATGGAGACATGGTGGCTCAGTAAGTAGCACTGATACCTGACATCACCTGTACTCAAATCTAGTGTTTGGCTGGGGTGCCTTCTATATCAGTATTGTTGAGATGACCTCTCAAAATGGGAGTGAGGGTATATCTAGTGAAAAGGGGACTTGGTCGTGACCAGACTTGCAAGCAATCAGGCAAAAAGTCCACTGACATTGGCTACGTTTGTGGACAGAGAATTGTGTTACCATTTCCAAGGGTGCATTACCTCCTACAATTATGCCTAATACCGTAGAGAGTGTAGTATGCGTCTTTGGGATGCTAAACGGCAGTTGGCCAATTACTGTAAAAGGTTGTCCGACTTTCCATCAGTGGTTAGGCCTCCAAAGATTGGTAGTAATAACCCCAAGAGCTGATATCTCTGGAATAGTTTAAAATGAATGTCTGCTGGGGTACTTCAGTTTACAGAACAGGTGGATCCTGATACTAACTGGAAAGGACGAGCAGGGAGCTTTAGGTTTTTCTGACCTTTTATCAGAGAACTGGGACTTGGACTTGCAGAGGTTCAAGAAGAACAACCCCAAGAGTTTGTAAAGTCAATCCTTACCCTATAAGTAATTCCCAGGGTATATCCAGAAAACATTCCTCCTCTAAGTTTAAGAAGGCTTCCCAGCTAGTGATGAACTGAGCTTGGAGTCAGGAGCTTCATTAGTGGTACAAACTCAACTGGAGGAAAGGAGACAGGTGTGGAAACAGGATTGTTTAGTGTGTTACTTTTGTGGCACTTCCTCTCAATATACAAGGATGTAAGCACGCCACAATTTACAGAACTTACAGTTTGGAAGCTTCCATTCGTTCATCCGTCCATTTTCTAAAGTCTGCTGAGCAGGGTCACAGGGAAGCTGGAGCCTATCCCTGCAAAAATTAGGCAGACCACACAGACAAAGGCTTTCCTGGGATATTAGCGTTCAGTATTCAGTGGCTGGGGCAGAATAGATTGCAATTCTACAGCGACATGTACTGAAACCAATGTCCGTTTAAAACTTTCATACAGTAACTAAAGGACTGACTCGCCTGCCAACTATTTATTGTCAATGCAGTGAAACTACTTATGTAAAATTAAATATGACTATCGATTTATCTTAGAAAATCTTGGACAACAGAAAGTCTTTTGAGTGCAGCAGGCCAAGCCAATTATTCTTCCTCTCAGTGGATACACTTATCAGTTTGAAATCAAAACCCCATGTATTACTACTGATATCCAACTGCTTTCTACATAAACATTTCCAGACCACGGGGAACTGACTACTACATTCTGGCAGCAACAACCGTCTGGCAAAAAACAACCCTGAATGGGATTCCAGTCTATTTTTGAACCAACAGAGGAAAGCCATATGAATAAGGACGGGAAGTAAATACTCCACTTCTCAAAAAATGAACCCCACCTCCCAACTAAAGAGGGGATAAAACACTGTCAGGTGGTGGCAAACTATTACACACTGCCACTTTACCACCCGAAAAACCAGAAATGCTGAAAAAAATATTATTGCAATTCTCAAATAACCGAACATCAAATTTTAGTGATATTTCTTTTTCAAGTTGTTACTGCAATTGTAAATTAATTAACATAAAGGTAGAGCTAAATACATACAGTCATTCATTTTCCTTGCACAGTTATTTAAATACTGACCCAAATGGAGCAAGAGCTTACCTTGGCTTCATCCGGCACACACCATCGGCAGAATGGCCGATGAAAAGCTTTGCAGTGCTATGTGAATAATAAATTATAAATCAGTCTTTCCAAATAGTAATAGCCACTTGCAACATTAATAATGCCTCAGCTATATTTTAAATCACTTTAACGTTAAGACAAAAACACATGAAGATTTCTTTGTGACTCTGAAGTTTTGAGTGCTTGAGCATATCTAGTCCTTAAAGTGGATTCTCCCTAATGTCACCTGTGAACAGTCCTCTAGAGATCTTCTTTCACTTTGGCTGCTTACCTGCCTTTAAGGGTGTTGGGTGAGGCAACGTGCTGTCCCTGTGCTCGCTCCCCAACCTGACCTGACCTGACCTGACCTAAACGTTATGAGAAGACCCCCCCCACCAACCAACTCTCTCCACTGTGATCTCTCTCAAACAAAACTGGCATATATACTATACTAAATATACATATATACTGCATACGTGTATATTATACACACACACACACACACACACACACACGTATATAAGAGCCTGTTTGCTGCATAAGTGCCAGCACATTTACAAAGTGAATTGTATCTTCATTTACTTGAACTGTGCTGTCCATTAAAGACAAGACAGGAGATTACGGAAAATGCAGAAAAATATCAATGACAACAAACTGCCGACTTTTAAACTCTACACAATGTAAAAATAGACAGCAAAAAAGTTCAAACCTACAGGAGAATAAAATGTCTGAACATATTTTTCATTGGCTCAGATATTTAATTTTAATCTTAAATTGAGAATACCAATAAAAAGATGTAATATTTTTTCTGTGCCGTTTTCTTTTTGACAATAAACAGATCAATCATTCAACAGCAAAAAGCAAAATGAAAAGTTAATAAGCTGCTGGGGTGGCTGGCGCAGGGGGAGGCAGGCATTATTACCTGTGGGCAATCAAAAAAGATCAAATTCACAAGAGGAACCTGAGCTGGTATTCTAAGAGAGATGAGACAGCAAGAGACAAAAACTATAGAGTGGCAAAGGAAATAACCTCTGTTTTGTATAATTGTCCTGTGATAACTAGACACTGCTGCAACATGTGGACTGAAACTCTGCACTCAGGGAATCAAAATGGAAGGAGACAAACAGTTTAGTGGTGTCGGTTTAAGGTTACAACTCCACTCTCTCTCTCTGTTTCAGGACGGGTCTTTTGGATCTTTTTGTGATCACTAAGGATTCATCACCTTTTTAATTCTTCATAGTGTGACTGATTGATCCACCTTAGATATACAGTAAAGATTAAGAGGATGACAAATAAGCATGTGCTTACACAGCGCCTAGGTCTAATCCTTCTGCTCGTCTTTAGGAGCCCCAGAGGAACAGGGAGAGAGAGAGAAAGGCAGACACAGAAGGAAACAGGCTGGCAAGGTAGAAGAAGGGAAGACAAGCACCTTACCAACTCTTGCTCCATCTTAGGTCTGAAGAAATTTTAACAGAAGCTGTTTGCAGAGCTGTGAAGAAAAAAAAGAAAAGAGAAACTCAGCAAAATGTGTTTTAAAGTTACCTGAAGACCACTTCCCTGCCACCAGTGTGCCATCTGCAAGTTCTTTTGCACGATTTCTAAAGAACGTATTCACTGGAACCGACTGAAAGACTGAGGGAAAACAGCTGTGAAATGAAGAAATGAATCTCCTTTCAAATACACTTTTTCATCTTCTTACAAGAAGACTTTAAGTATAAAGAGTCCATCTCAGTACCGTAGAGACAGCATATGGACGGTTTTTAAGAATACATATTGCAAAAAGGTTACGCACCACTTGGATTAGGTAACCATTAATATAATTTTGCTGCTGTTTCTCTCAAGTGCATAACTTTATTCACTCTGGGAAATGGAAGAGGATCTTTCAAGCATTCCCAGTTTATCTAACTCTCCGGCGGATTCCATAGTTACCACCAGGATGGAGGACAGCAGACCAGGTAAATCTGTGCTTTGTTCAACAGAAATTAATTAAAAGGTAAAATATTAGCAATTTCTTTTTAGTATATGATGTTTTATACAGTATGATTCACATTTCATGTATCTACTTTTCTCCGCCCCAAACATATTCACTTTTTAAACAGTAGATATATACAAAATAGAACTGGCAAGAGATTTCTGGGGAAAAATCACCCTTTTCGAATGTTCTTGAAAAGCAGCATAATGCAAAATAATAAAATGCTAGTGTTCCAGCTGTTCTAATGCACAAAGACTATAATAAATATTTCTCATTTTGCTGTTTGTGCTTATTATTGATAGAACATAACGCACTCCACACCTCGGGACAGTTCTTTTTTAATCTCACCCTTTTTCCCACATTGCAAGTATACATAAAAGATTCAGTTCAACACACACAGCAAAACTCCTCACTCACATCTTTAAACTGCAGAATGCTTCACGATTTTCTTTTTCAGATATGCCACAGCATATTCAGTATTAATTCTTCCATTTCGTTTTTTTCTCCCGAGTTTATGTTTTCCTTTGCTTCCTTTCCTCTCCAAGATGTTACTGCACATCATAGTTCAAAAGAAAAAAAAATATGCTAATCTACTGTGTCGCTTCCAGGCCGTGGTGTCCAACTCTGATCATGGAGGGCCACTGGGGCTGCAGGTTGTCATTCAAACCCTTTGCTTAATTAGTACCAGTTTTTGCCATAATTTTAATTGACTTGCTATTTGGGACTCCGATGCCTTATTTGTTCCTTCTTTCCTTAACTGGCAAATCAAACTAAAATGAGATACAAAACGAGCCAAAACATGACCAGCTAACCTAAATATGAAAGGTGAAGGTCTAAGTAATGTTTATCTGCTCTGGTCACTAAAACATTTTGCGGGTGCTCTTGAAAAAATGAAAATCAACGGTTTTGGAAATATCCTCTGTGGCAGAAAGAGAGCAGCAACAAACCATGGAATTAAATAATGGACATAATTAACAAAAAAAGAAAAGAAAATCAACTTCTAATTAAGAAAATGGTTGAGGTTGGAGGCCCTGACTTAGCTGGTCTGTTGGCTCACTTCACACCTTTAATTTTTTACGGCTGCCAATTAAGGAAAAGGCGAAGTCTTATAAAACAAGGCTATTAAAAATAAGGAGGAAATAAATCTATTAACAGCAGAAATTGGGCACTGATTTAGAAAGTAACAGGATGGTGCCACGGCGACCCTCCACGATCAGAGTTGGGCACCCCTGTGCTTGAGCAATGCTAGCGACCCTCCTTTAAGAGCTTCTTCTTACACTCGGACCCTTGCTTGCTGGTTTTACGTGCTATTTTCTTTAGCTAATCTTACACTCTCGTATATTTACATGAGAGTTTGACCATTGCACAGCTTAAAATTTCTCATTACTTTGCCATATGCCATAAAAATTCTATACATTTTAAACTGAAAACTAGTACTGTAAATGTATATTTATTTAGAAAATATGGTTTTGGATAAACATGAATCTGGTGTTTCACTTACGAAGGCGGGTAATGACAAGTACCCAAAGGCGTTTACCTGAAGTTACTACTTTCATCAAACATAACTTACAAATCATCGTATTACCATTGCTTTCATATTCCACATTATGTCTTCAATGGAATCACACGGCGGGTGATGCCGGTCGACTGAGGGGCGATGATTAAACGACTGTTCTGTGCTGTACTGGTTAACTTCTTGACGCAAGTTATCAATAACAATATTTGGTTTTAAGTTTAGGTTGTTTTCTGAGTGCTGTTTTTTTTTTTTAATTTTTTTTTAAATTCTAAAATCAATAAATGAATCTTTTTTTTCTTTTCTTTTCAATTGACCAAGTCGCTTCTCTGCGTGCTTTCTCACGATACTCGACTCGCCTTTTGACTCTAAAAAAAACTCACTCTGTCTTCCTGGCAGATAAAAGCCCCGCCCCCTGCAAGGCCCTGAGCCCCGCCCTCCTGTGTAAAGTGTGTGGCGATACGAGCAGCGGCAAACACTACGGAATCTACGCCTGTAACGGCTGCAGCGGATTCTTCAAGCGCAGCGTGCGTAGGAAGCTTATTTACAGGTGAGCACGAATGGAGTGTGGGTGGGTGAAGGTGGCGGTGCAAGACAGTATCAAACTAGTCATTTATAAAGACAGTAGTTCCACCGTGAAACTGTTTTAAAAATGTTCTTCCATTTTGTGCGTGATTGGTATTCAGAAACACTGTGCTTTTTAGTTGTCTGTTATGCGTGAGACAAGGTGCAGAAAAAAAACTAAAATGATAAGAACCGGACATCCCAAACCTTAGGTGCATGGTTGTATATGACAGACTATGGCAGGTCACTTGCTTACTTGGTTGATGCCTTTACCCAATGTGATTTGATTTGATATACAGTCGGTTACATTACTTTTGTTGTTCCAGTTGGGGTGCAGGCAGGAGAAGTGACTTGCTCATGGTCACATAGTGTCAGTAGTCTAAACCTTAACCACTACAGCACACCACCTAAGGACATCTTAATAAGACTTGATATGGAAAGGCATGATGTTGTTTAGTTACTGTCTGGGACCTGGCACTGGAGAATTCAGGTGTGTAATTTGCATGTTCTCCCCATGTCCATTTGGTTTCTCTGCCAGCATCCCAAGGAGGTAATTTGTCTTTGTGTATGCAAGAGTGGCAGTAATGGACTGGCACTCTGACCAGGGATGGTCTTTGCCTTGCACCCGTCATCAACTCCTCTCTACCTAAATTGGATCCTGTGTTAGAGAATGAATGGATGCAAAGGTCTGTGAGGACAAATGCTGAAAATGTCTGCTGTTAATTGACCTGTTTTCCCATCAGTTTAATTACTTTGTTTTTTTTTAAACTCTGCCCACTGAATTGCTTCTTTTTTCAGCAAATGGCAGTAAAACAAAAAAGAGATGTGAATTGAGCCAACAGATGACCAGCTAAGTCAGTTTCACTCTAACCAGTTTCTTAATTAGAAGTTGATTTTTGTTGTTAATTAAACCTGTTTATTTAATTACATGGTTTGTTGTTCTGCCACATCAGACATTTCCAAACCTGATGATTTTTTTATTTTGGTGACCTGAGCATTACTGAGACCTTTACCTGTCTTTATTCTCAGACATTTTATGATGGAGACAGGCTAGCTTGTCATGTGTTGGCTCATTTAAAGAAAAAAGAAATATTATGGGTCTTAAAAAGCAAAACAATAAAAATGATGGCAAAAAATTCAGTTAGCATCAAAAGCTGGTCACTAATCAAGACAATGGTTAGAATGAAAACCAGCAGCCAATGAGTTGTTTTAACATCTAGATATTGTTTGATATCAGACTCATGTAATCTCATCATACACCAGAATCTTCATTTTCCTGTTTGTGGCTGTGTATACTGTCCAGATACGGTATGTACATGTATATGATGTGTAATGGGTAGCCACACGGCTCTCTCACGGCTTTGTTGAAATCCCAACCAGGGCACCATCAGTGTGTTGCTGGGTCTGCCCCCATGCCAATGATGTGTGTGTTAGGTTAACTCGCTCTAAATAGGCTCCATGTGAGTAGAGGTCTGCGCTTCTTTGTACCACTGGATGGACTGGCACTCCATCCTGGAATGGTTCCTGTCTTTCTTCTGATACTGCTGGCAGAGGTTGCTGCTCCCCTTCAGTGGATTAAAAAAGGTTTGAAAATAGATGGATAGACTTTTGGCATGATGTCCTATTTCGTTCTTACTGGCATAGTGTTTTTATAAATCAGTGCAGCAGACTACACCTGCACATTAATTCATTATTAAAAATAAATGAATCTGAAATTGATGCTAATTTTTATATTAGTTATTTAAACACAATGTTAAAATGCGAGTACTGCTCGGAATAAAGGGAAATCATTGACTTAAAGTTCATTACAATAAGAAAAAACATTCAAGATTGTGGTACTTTAAAGTAATGGGTAACAAGCAGGTGTCGCAATCCAGCTATCATAAAGAGAAAGCTTTCTTCACTTGAATGTTTGGGTTAACTGAGTAAACAGTAGACTGTCACTAAATAACACAGCAGGTATTAGCAGCACATTAGTTTAGTTTGGTGGGCAAAACATTTCATCATTTGTAGAAGGAGCTTTTCATAGTCTCGGCTAAACTGCCGGTCATTTCTGTGATTCTGCATACTGTACTTGAAATTGAATGTCAGTGAAAGTAAAAACTTAAATCAAGCTAAACGTGATTATTATTTGGCTTTATCCAAGTCAACTTAGAAACATTTGAGATCCAATTGGTTATATTTCTTCTGTTTTTCTACTGGCAGGTGAAGTGACTTGCTCAGGGTCACACTGTGTGAGTAGCGGGATTTGGGTTTCAAGTCCAAAGCCTTAACTACTACGCCATACTGCCTGCCTGGACACATTTGTTATGACGTATTATTTGGCTGATGCCTTTATCTAAAGCGACTTACAACATTTCAGAGATACAATTGGTTACATGTTGTTTTTATTTTTAATCTTAAAAATTGTATTTTTTTGCTTAATACATGTCGGAAGAAATTAGGACAAGTAATTATTCAAAGTGACAAGATAAGAAAACTGGCTTTGGAAAGATTTCTTGTATCTATTGTTGTATTGGTTTATGCGGATTAAAGATCTGTTAAATGTATTTCTTTTTGGGCTATTTATGAAATGCTTAAGAATTATTTTATGGATTTTCTAAAGAGTTTGATTAAAATAAGTTTTTTTTTTTTTTTTGTTTTTCCCAGCTCAGCATATAGTGGGAGCAATTCTCTTTCTGGAGACTAAACAGTTTTTCCCCCTCTTCCTACTGTATATATCTATATATATTATTCCTATTTATTCTGACATATCCCCTTTACTTGATATGCAGTAGTGTGTTTTTCAGAAGGTTTTCACAGGAGTTTTATTACAAGAATTGTTTTGTTAATAATATTGACAGTTTTCAGGGCTGAGGATGGTAAGAGTGATAGGAGGTTTACCATTGAAACACACTGCTGTCAGTGAAGCCATTTACAAGAAGTAACATAAACTGGTAACTGAGAACCCCAATTAAACTGAATCTTCCTTTTAGGACATAATTTGGACTTGCTTTCAGGCTGGTGTTTATTTAGCATAAAATGTAGGAGTGATGCAGTGTTTAATGTGTGCAATTTACCCTTTATAGGTGCCAGGCTGGCACAGGAATGTGCCCTGTAGACAAAGCACACCGAAACCAGTGCCAAGCATGCCGGCTGAAGAAGTGCCTCCAGTCTGGCATGAATAAAGATGGTGAGTGGTCCCAAAATCCCCCAAAAGGTTTATCATGTTGGTTTGTATTGGATGAGAAAAGACAGCAACAATAATATTTTTGGAAGGGTGCTAATAGTGACTGCCACTTCAACCACAGAGCGTTACTAACAGCAGAAGAATAAAAAAACAAGAAAAATATATGGTAGTTAATAAATGAAGGCAGCAAAATTTTTAAAACAGTATCTTAAATGTGATTTCTATGCATTTCTTTCTTAATATTTGTCTGCATTTATTTCTTTAGAGGGTTTAATTTTCTTTCTGTGTCACTAAATCACCATTAATGCATCTTGTTTCATTTTGAGCGTGTCATACAAAATCATGACTTTTGATGGATGATCACTAAGTTTATTATATGAATAAATCACCAATCTTAAAATTTCAAATGTCATTAATTGAACACAGAATAGAGAAAGTTCTGCATGTTTCCCATTTTACACTTTTATTATTGTAGTTGCCCTAAAGTCGATAATCTCTTTGTATGTTTTGGTGCGCTCTGCTGTCTCTCTCACACACTTTGATGTATGCTTTACCTGCAGCTGTCCAGAATGAGAGGCAGCCACGTAGCACGGCTCAGGTAAGACTGGACACAATTGACGTGGACCCGGAGAAAGAGCATCTGACATCTGCAAGAGAGCCCACTTCATCCTCCTGTCCAGCAGCACCACGACCCGTAATTACTTCATCCATGTCTACACCATCTCAACGTTCACTTAGTCCTCAGAACAATCATCGGTTCATGGCCAGCCTCATGACAGCAGAGACTTGTGCAAAACTTGAACCTGAAGATGGTGAGTTTTTCAATTCCCTTTTCTAACTAATTCATTATGTAACTTACTGTAATTCTACTGACAAATTTACATTTTTGTTTTAATGGGAAATATGCTGGCAGCTTTTATACAAATAGTAATAAAAATTTAAAAAATGTAAGCTACATTTGTCCAGTTGAAGTATTGCGATTTCCAGAATACATTCTATATGGGTGAAAACTAAGGTTTCATTCCAAAGAAGTCGCCTATTTAGCAATCATGAGACACGCAACAGAATCAATTTATGTGGAGGAATATGTATGAGATACGCCAATGTCACATTACAAGGCTTCTAGTCAAAGGGTATGGAAGACTTGCTGACTGAAGCTGTTGATCTCGTCACCAGACCACGTCAATTTACACGACACGACAATTTACACAACAGTCGCATTTAGTGACTGCGTGCCAACCTTACAGCACAGCAATCTTGCCACTTTTTCTGACTGCCAATTACATGCTGCCTGACAGAGCTGGTGTTGTACAACGAGTTAGCAGGCACAGCAAGTTCAACCACAAACTCTGCCCTGGTACATGGTATCTAGAACATGAGACATTAAACTGACAGGTTTCTCTTTTGTGAGTTCCAAAACATGAGTGTTCATTATTCATCATCGAAGCATCATATTCATTGAACTCCGGATGAGCATTCGTTGGTTGTCAGCTCTCATGCATACAACTAAACTAAACAAACTGGTGAGGAAGGCAGGCTGTACTGTAGGCACGGAGCTGGACAGTTTGACATCCATGGCAGAGCATGTCAATCATGGAGAATCCACTGCATCCACTGAACAGTATCATCTCCAGACAGAGGAGCAGCTTCAGCGACAGACTGCCGTCACCGTCCTGCTCCACTGACAGACTGAGGAGATCGTTCCTCCCCCACACTATGCGACTCTTCAGTTCCACCCAGGAGGGTAAACGTTAACATTATTCAAAGTTATTGTCTGTTTTACCTGCATTTTTATCACTCTTTAATATTGTTTTTTATCAGTATGCTGCTCCTGGAGTATGTGAATTTCCCCTTGGGATTAATAAAGTATCTATCTATCTATCTATCTAAAGGCAGAATCCAAGCGGTTGGATTTTGTCAGAGCGAGGGGTACAGTTGTGCTTGAAAGTTTGTGAACCCTTTAGAATTTTCTATATTTCTGCATAAATATGACCTAAAACATCAGATTTTCACTCAAGTCCTAAAAGTAGATAAAGAGAAACCAGTTAAACAAATGAGACAAAAATAATATACTTGGTCATTTATTTATTCAGGAAAATGATTGAATATTACATATTTGTGAGTGGCAAAAGTATGTGAACCTTTGCTTTCAGTATCTGGTGTGACCCCCCTTTGCAGCAAAAACTGCAACTAAACGTTTCCGGTAACTTTTGATCATTCCTGCACACCGGCTTGGAGGAATTTTAGCCCATTCCTCCGTACAGAACAGCTTCAACTCCGGGATGTTGGTGGTTTCCTCACATTAACTGCTCGCTTCAGGTCCTTCCACAACATTTCGATTGGATTAAGGTCAGGACTTTGACTTGGCCACTCCAAAACATTAACTTTATTCTTCTTTAACAATTCTTTGGTAGAACGACTTGTGTGCTTAGGGTCGTTGTCTTGCT
>JANRMT010062828.1:4512642-4567666 GCA_026402145.1 Polypterus bichir lapradei | reverse complement strand
TTAAGGAAAATGATCGAATATTACATATTTGTGAGTGGCAAAAGTATGTGAACCTTTGCTTTCAGTATCTGGTGTGACCCCCCTTTGCAGCAATAACTGCAACTAAACGTTTCCGGTAACTTTGATCATTCCTTCACATCGGCTTGGTGGAATTTTAGCCCATTCCTCCGTACAGAACAGCTTCAACTCTGGGATGTTGGTGGTTTCCTCACATTAACTGCTCACTTCAGGTCGTTCCACAGCATTTCGATTGGATTAAGGTCAGGACTTTGACTTGGCCTTTCCAAAACATTAACTTTATTCTTCTTTAACCATTCTTTGGTAGAACGACTTGTGTGCTTAGGGTCGTTGTCTTGCTGCATGACCCACCTTCTCTTGAGATTCAGTTCATGGACAGATGTCCTGACATTTTCAGATATAATTCAGAATTCATTGTTCCATCAATGAAGGCAAGCCGTCCTGGCCCAGATGCAGCAAAACAGGCCCAAATCATGATACCACCACCACCACGTTTCACAGATGGGATAAGGTTCTTATGCTGGAATGCAGTGTTTTCTTTTCTCCAAACATAACGCTTTTCATTTAAACCAAAAAGGTCTGTTTGGTCTCATCTGTCCACAAAACATTCTTCCAATAGCCTTCTGGTTTGTCCATGTGATCTTCAGCAAACTGCAGACATGCAGCAATTTTTTTTTGGAGAGCAGTAGCTTTCTCCTTGCAACCCTGCCATGCACACCATTGTTGTTCAGTGTTCTCCTGATGGTGGACTCATGAACATGAACATTAGCCAATGTGAGAGAGGCCTTCAGTTGCTTAGAAGTTACCCTGGGGTCCTTTGTGACCTCGCCGACTATTACACACCTTTCTCTTGGAGTAATCTTTCTTGGCCGACCACTCCTGGTGAGGGTAACAATGGTCTTGAATTTTCTCCATTTGTACACAATCTGTCTGACTGTGGATTGGTGGAGCCCAAACTCTTTAGAGATGGTTTTGTAACCTTTTCCAGCCTGATGAGCATCAACAACTCCTTTTCTGAGGTCCTCAGAAATCTCCTTTGTTCGTGCCATGATACACTTCCACAAACATGTGTTGTGAAGAGCAGACTTTGATAGATCCCTGTTCTTTAAATAACACAGGGTGCCCACTCACACCTGATTGTCATCCCATTGATTGAAAACACCTGACTCGAATTTCACCTTCAAACTAACTGCTAATCCTAGAGGTTCACATACTTTTGCCACTCACAAATATTCGATCATTTTCCTCAATAAATAAATGCCCAAGTATAATATTTTTGTCTTATTTGTTTAACTGGTTTCTCTTTATCTACTTTTAGGACTTGAGTGAAAATCTGATGATGTTTTAGGTCATATTTATACAGAAATATAGAAAATTCTAAAGGGTTCACAAACTTTCAAGCACAATTGTATGTCACGTTACACAAGAGACTTCCCTGGAGCGCATTGGCAACTGGCCTTGTCTTGCTAATATTATATAAACCAGTAACGGCGCACTGCACGATAACGTGCACTGAATGCACTTTACTTGACCATTCCTAGTTTTCAGACTCTTCCTTTGTACGTTTAGCATTCGTTTGCTGTTTGCTGAGCAGCTGTTCTTTTTCTCCACCATAGCGACCCGCTTCTTCTCTTCTTTTGTCGGCATCTTTTTGCATTAAAACTGATTAAGGTAGTGTTTGTGTTGTAATTACTTAGTATGTTTTCTTCAATCTGCCTCAAGAATGATTAAAGATATGAAGAGGTAGGGGAAGTGACAGTGAAGAGATGAGAACGGCGCCCGTACGCATGCACTGCCCTGCTGGCTGCGGCCGAGAGTTGATTCTACAATAAAGTAAAATAAAAATAAAAAGAGGAATAACCTTGGAGGTCAATCATTACCCTGAAAGCAGATAATAGACGTCACGTAGTATATGTGTACCAAATTTCAAGTCAAACAGTTTGCAAACTACAAGTGATTTAAAATCCTGGACAGACAAACGGACAGACATGGTAGCGTATTGTATATAAAGATAATGGCCACGACTGAAAATCGCTAAAAAAGTTGTCAAATGTGATATGGCTTTTAGTTTCCATTCTTTAAATCTTTAAAAAGATTTTTTTACTAGTAAATTCAGTAGTAATGGCAGTCAAGCAGATTTGCAACAGAAACATTTCATCTAGTGCATGGCACTCTGCTTTTGGCATCTTAACAAAAAAACTGTTTTCTACCACTTGGCTCTTTCATATTTTTGCGACTTAACACATTTTCTGCCAGCCGTATCACTTCTCTGTTTCATAATTCAGATTTCCTGGTTTTGCAAGTCATGTCGTGATTTTTAACAATTGTTTAAAAAAAGAGCAACCACATAAACTCCCATCAATGTTATGTAAAAAAGACCCCAATTTTTTCCATTATCAATCCCGTTAAAGGTCCTGGGGTGTAGACCCTCTTCTGGCCATTCTTTCTTATATTCTGTAAGTGCCTTGAGCATGGGAAAGGCGCTATATAAATAAAATGTATTATTATTATTATTATTATGACATTATCAGGTACAGTGTAGGAACCAGCCATGGACAGGGTGGAAGTTAGTCACTCGGCGCGCTCATGCTAACACTTAGACACACTTACACACGTTCATGATGCCAGTTCTGAGTCCCCAATGAATCAAACAGGCACATGTTAGGGAAATGGGATGAAAGCAGCAGTACCCATTGAAAAACCCACCCAGACATGGGAAGAACATAAAAACAGCACACAGACAGTGGCCTTAATTTGTTAAGCAGTGTATTATTTTTAAGAGTTTTGTTGCTCTGTTTCTTATGTGTGTAAGCCCAGTATTGGGAATTCTTTATGATATTTCCAGATTATGGATATGGAATATGTGGGCTACAATGGCAGAATGGTTATCTTTGTAGCCTCATAGCTTTAGGACATAAATAACTTATGCAGCCTGGTCACTGGCAGTGTTGGCACATACACAATGTGCTTTTTTTCCTGCCATCCTCCAGTATCTTTCAGGGTATTCAGTTTCCTTCCTTCCTATCTCAACGATGTTCATGTTAGGCTGATGGGTGACTCCAAGTTATTCCATGATGAGTGAGTGTGAATGTTTGAATGGGTCCTGAGTAGTGTTGGATGGGTACTAAAATTTTGACCAGCTTTCAGACCTCAGTACCAGTACCAAAATGGTTCTGAAGCAAATAATGGGTAACTCCAGTCTGCACCCTCCCCTCCCCACCGCTGCTTTACTACACCCTCACTTCACTGGGCACCACTTCCTCCTTGATAGCCAGGAAGTCCATATTGAGTAGAAGCAGCAGTTTTTCCCTGTGAAGTCCCAATCGTGTTGGAGTTTGTACTTGAGTTTCACGAAGCCTATGAAACAGACATTTTTCCACAGCTGCACCAAATGTCAAGGGTAGGGGTGGGAGAGAGGAAAGCTGTTGTTTACCTCCAGTACAGAAATGCTGGTACTGTACTGTTTTTTAAATGTTGGGTTTTCCGTACCCTTCCAGTACAGGTGTACCACACAGCCCTAGTCCTGAAACAGTTTTCACATTCAGTTCCTGTCCCTGCCTTACATCTGATGCTGCTGGAGTAATCTCCAGCTCCTTCCAAACCCGAAATGTTCAAGCCCTATATGCACAGTACAATTCTTATTTAGTAATATTGGTATAATACACTGCGTTAAAAAATTAAGGGAACACTTAAATGACCACAATGATCTTAATGAACGAAATTCTTTACTGAATAATCCTGTGTAATTTGTTCTGAGCAAAATGATAAAACAATTGTCAGTGGAAACCAAAATCACCAACCCCTTAAGTGCTGCATTGAACATCACACCGAAAATCAAAGTCAGAATTGAAATCACAGGTTGATTGAACTTGCGTGACTTTCATCCCAGCAGCTCCTAATGTGACTCATAGTGTGTATGGCCCTGACATGCCTGTATGCACTCCTGACATCATCGTGATGAGACAGCGGATGGTGTCCTGGGGGATCTCCTCCCAGACCCAGATCAGGGTATCGGTGAGCTCCTGCACAGTCAATGGCGCTACATGGATGCACCTATGCATAACGTCCCAGAGGTTCTCAGTTGGATTCAAGTGTAGGGAATGTGTGGGCCAGTTAATGGCATCGTCAACCAGGAGCTGCCTACACACTCTGGCCACATGAGGACGGGCATTGTCCTGCACCAGGAGGAACCCAGGGCCCACTGGTCTGACACGGGCTCTGAGGGTTTCATCCTGGCACCTAACAGCAGTCAGAGGGTACTGTTGCCTAGCACGTGGAGGTGAGTGCGACCTTCCAAGGAGCTAGGTAGCACAGCTAGCATTATAACCCAATGGTATTATATAAAAATAATAATGGTAATCAGTTTATTTTTATTTTTATTCCAGGATAAATTAAGCAACTTCTTATCAGTGTATCATTAGACAGAGTTTATACTTGTGGACAAATCAACAGCATTTAGTGCAGCGCACGATCCACTCGTATACAAAGGGCCATTTAATTTCAGCATCACCTACCACTGACTTATTCTTGGCATTTCAAACAGAGTTCAGTCTATTGACCAGAAGATGAATGGAGCAATGACTTCCTATGTCATGTTATTTTAATTATGAAAATTGAGAAGACACTAATAAGATGCTAGTTCAGCAAAGCATAAGAACAAAGTTTTAAAGCTATTGCAGAAATCAATATTACAAACACGGAGAAAAAAACGAATGCAGGCTCAGCAGCTTCATAATGAGCATCTTCAGGAGATTCATAATGCTATCGCAGAAATTCCTGAAGCATAAAGAAATTAGTAATATATTTAAGGAGTACCATTACTTATTCATGCTCTATATAGTGGAACGCAATGAAAATTCATTTTTGAATAAAGAAAAACTTGGTTGCAGGAATTATACATAGCTGGAAAGACCTCTAAGGCTGTCTGAGATGCAGAGACGCTCTGAACATCTACAAAGCTGGAAAGCAGAAGGTCCAACAGAACTGAACAAATGTCTTATTTTGCCAAATTAGCTCTGTGAAAGTTTGTCATGTTCATGGACGTCACTGAAGATAACTTTGTTTTACCTCAAACATTATGCCAGGAAGGGGCGGCACAGACGCGCAGTAGTAGTGCTGCTGCCTCGCATTAGGGAGACCAGGGTTCTCATCCCGGGTCCTCCATGTGTGGAGTTTGCTTGTTCTCCCCATGTCTGTCTGGGTTTCCTCCCACTGACCAAAGACATGCATGTTAGGTGAGTTGGTGGTACTAAATTGGCCCTGGTGTGTGTTTGCCATGTGATGGACAACCAGCATAGCTCTGCCTGCAAAACGAATGCAAGTCCCCTGTGACCCTGGCCAGGGCTGAGCGTGTTAGAAATGCCATTACATTATGCCAGGTATCAATTACTGTTTTTCCAACCAAATACTTTCTGGAAAGCTCAAAATTCAAGCCAGTTTCTTTACAGACCAGCATAGTTCTGAGTCAAGCCAAATCGCTACCAAGAAGATTAGAAAAACGTGTTCCCCTTTATAATTTTATGAATTCATATTGAATTTGTTAAAAGCAGACAATTATTATTGTTGTTATTTCTTCATTATATTGTGCAGACACAACTGCACTGGCAAAGTCCCAGGTTCAAATAAGTCTTTCTTTATTTTTCTTCAAACAAGCATCTTTACTCCCAAATACCTTCGTTTAATACAATTCACTGCCTTTCCTGACTCCCGACTCTGACTCAGCTGCCTAAGGAGGACGGACTTCTTTTAAAGCTGAGCCCAGGGGTACTTCCAGTACTTCACCAGTGCATCATGGAAGTAGTTCCAGTTGGGACATGTGAGGGTAAGGAATCTGTTACCTAAGAGCTCCTGCAGCAGGGCTGGTGGCCCCCGACAGGGCTGCACACTCCAAGTACAATTTTCATACCAGCCTGTGGGAAGCCCGAGCAGAACAGGACCAACAGCAGTCCTCCGCAGCCCATCAATGATAGCGGCACCCCTTTCTAGTTCATCTGTGGCCTATATGTATATACTGTATGTGCTGTATATATCTCTGTTGCAATGCATTTTATTAAATTGTTTGTGATGTGCCATTTTATAGAATGTCAGAGACACAGCGCCCAGACAGACACATAGGACTCGTATCCTTTTATTAAAGTATTTGGACATTGTCATCATTTCAGTGTTGACTTTTCAGCAGATTTACAGCATGTGTTTCAGGTATCCTTCTATATAAAAGTGGTCGGGATTGTCCTTCCGTCCCGTGATTGCTACGCAGGCGCGGAGTTTCACACACGCCCCGTCCATTTTGCAATGCACGATGGGATTTGTAGTTTCGTTTTTCAAGGTAAAAGATGATTTTCTACTCCAGACTGTGCGATATCTTCTTCTTTCTTACTATATAAAAGCGGTCGGGATTGTCCTTCCGTCCCGTGAGTGGAAAGCGTAGCGGTATTCCGCTTATCACAGACTTACTACTTGCAGCTTGCGGTATGAAGTGACATGATGTGAGCAGAGTTCTGGTGCTCCCATCGTTCCCTTGCTTTTGTGCGCGATGCGCTGGAAAAATAGACAAAATTATGTCTCTGGAAATAATTAATGTTGATGGAGTACAAATGCCTCACCGCGTAGTAAATATCAGGGGGGTTCAAAAGGGCGACCTCAATATAGAAAAAAAGTTTAAATTTCATCACAAAAATAACAGAAACTACGAGTATTAAAGTAATACCGCTCAAATGCAATATAACCAAATTAATGAGTTTGTATAAAATATCAAATTGATCTACATATTGAATTGCCTTAAGAAGTGGTCAACTTAAAAGTCGGTCGCCTTAAAAGGCGGGTCAGCCTAGTTCTTATATACAATTTGGCCACTTTCTTAGTGGTCTCTTGTCTGTTCACATCAAAAAAATCAAAATGAATTGCTCTCGGCACAGTCATCAAAACCATAAAATGCCAGAAGCCTTCTGGCTTTCAGAAGATTGCTCCAGTAGGCTTCACTGTACAGACATAAATGGATACACTGCAGACACAGGTGAATATATTATATACATACACATTGGGGCGTATTTGGTTCAAAGTTGCACAAAGAAAACTACAGACTTTTAAGCACAGTTTATTCATAAACTTGTAGAAAACCGTATTGGAGTCTTTCAAAAGCAAACAACAAAACAAATAATTTTTCCAGAGATGCTCGACTGCGTCTTCCATGTCTTCTGTGAATGAAAAGAATTCAAAGGCGTCGTCTTCTGAGCCGAGGGTCGGGGTCACAAGCTCCATGAGTGGTCTGCCTGGGGACGAACCGCTTGCATTAAACAGTCAGTCGCTTCTGAAGGCTTTTATTACTGTGAGATATGAGACTTGGGTGCGATGGCAGCTAATCCAGCACTTCTGTCCCGGTGAAAGTGTGCTTTCTCTGTAACTGAACCGGCTCTAGCAGGACAAGAGCACAGCCTCGTACTTCACACGATGATGACAGTGATGAGATCCAAATTTGAACTTCAAGCTTTTTGTAGAGAAAGTCAAGTATTAGACATTTTCAAGACCTGGAAAGTGGGCTACGGACAATTTCCTTGGATGTGGGCTTATTTTTCTCTGTTTTTTTTGCAGACTGATTTGCTAAAAAGTTTTACATTTTGTCTCTTTTAGTGGACGAAAACATTGATGTGACAAGCAATGAACCGGAACAAAACTCCACTGAATACCAGATGTCTCTCTATCCTTTAAACAGCCCAGAGAATGTGTATGAGACTTCTGCTCGACTCCTCTTCATGGCTGTTAAGTGGGCAAAAAATCTGCCAGTCTTCTCCAACTTGCCATTTAGGGATCAGGTGAGAGAAAATAAAATATTAAAAGGAAAAAAAAAAAAGTTTCTTTATATCGTAGGCATCAAAGATTCCTGTATATTGAAATATTAGGTTAGTCAGCAGGGGAAGATAAGGTGACATATTCCAGCATCGTAAGCTGTTGGATGGATAAACAATAAATACTGTACAAGTATGGCTTAATCCAGTATACGGGGGGAAAATTGAAAAATAAACCAGGCCGCCTACCAAATAACTTGAACGTTCATTGACTCCATTAATGGTGTATCAAATGTTAAAAGCATTTTGAAGCGAAGTCAAGATTGCATGCTGGTTGTCCATCGCATGGCAAACACACACCAGGGCCAGTTTAGCATTGCCAGTTCACCTAAGATGCACGTCTTTGGACACGGGGAGGACATGCAAACTCCACACAGGGAAGGTCTGGGACACAAAGCTTGGCAGCACTACCACCGCTCCACCGTGCTCTCCGTATATAATTTGTATGGATGAAAATGTGCAAATATAAAGTAGTGTTTTACCAGGCATATTGTGATATTTTGATTGCACACAAGTCAGAGTTGTGAATATTTTAAGTGGGTGGCACAGAGGGTAGTGCTGCTGCCTCGCAGTTAGGAGACCCGGGTTCGCTTCCCAGGTCCTCTCTGTGTGGAGTTTGCATGTTCTCTCCGTGTCTGCGTGGGTTTCCCCCCACAGTCCAAAGACATGCATGTTAGGTGCACTGGAGATCCTAAATTGTGCTTGGTGTGCGTGTGTGCCCTACGGTGGGTTGGCACCCTGCCCGGGGTTTGTTTCCTGCTGTGCGCCCTGTGTTGGCTGGGATTGGCTCCAGCAGACCCCCGTGACCGTGTAGTTAGGGTATAGCGGGTTGGATAATGGATAGATGGAATATTTTAAACCATCTTGGTCAAACATGCTTAAAACTAGTAATATCGGTGATAAATTATTAAAGCAGTAGAGATATGTTTTTGCACATTTAACAGTAAACTTTAGCCCAAATGAGTAAAAGATGTTCTGTTTGTGATCAAAAGGGGGTGCCAGACAACCCAAAACCACAGATACAGTAAAACACCACACATTAAATTAATAAAATAAAGATAAAGGGTTCTTATTCACTACCAGCACATTTTCACAGTCCTCTTCCAGCAATCCTTCACAATAATTAAACCAAATCTTCCCCCTTCTCTTCTCCACTGAGTGTTGCCCACCTCTGGCTCGTGTGACAGTGGGCTCCTTTTTAAGCTGGCCATCGTGCCGAATCTTCCTGGAAGCTCTTTCAGGCCATGAAGAAAGTAGAGAGGTCCCCCCCGACAGCACCCACTATTGGCCCGTAGGGACTCCCACAGCACTCCATCTCCCAAGCACCCCTGCGGTTGTCCTGCTGGGTTGCCGTATGATGATGGGGAGTGGACCAGCTCTCCAGTACCGGCTGGGTACAAGTTCACCAGTAAATCTGATGGCTCGTCACTCTGGCCACCCTTCCGGGTGATGGAGCAGAGATGCCTGTTCTCCTGCCACATGTTAATCAACTGTGCAGATCAACCGTTCATGATACCCACAATTGTTTTAACTACAAACAGAATTCTTTCTTCATTGTACATATAGTGAGAAATATTATCTAATATGTTTTGTGGAAGAGAAAAGACTCTGCAGATTTGGGCTATTAATGTGCCAGAAAATGAACATCATTCCAAGGAGCCGCAGAACAATTATTGAGAAATTTCAGCATAAACAAGTTAAGCGACATGTTAAGCGAGTTACAGTATGAAATTCATGCAGTCTGATTTAAATAGCATTAAACCAATCACAAGGCCTGCTAGAAAAAAAGAAAATTCATTTTGTTGTTTGTAATTGACAACACAGACAGGATAAATAGTGAGGTGCTGCTCTCGTCGTGGCTCAGTTACATTCTGTACATAAACTGTACAAAGTTTTTGCGTTGGTGGGGTCGTAGGGTGACCCGGTTTATTTGTATGCTGTTTATTGCGCAGACCGTAACAGAATGCCCCAAATCACAAACTCTTGCCACCCTGTCAGGATTAACTGCTTCTGTAGTCCCCCTTTCATGTGCATCTGCAGCTCTGAAAACAAGGAAACGGGCAGGAGAAAACCGCACATATTTCTTAAACATCATCCATCCCGCTATGTCCTAACTACAGGGTCACGGGGGGTCTGCTGGAGACAATCCCAGCCAACACAGGGCGCAAGGCAGGAAACAAACCCCAGGCCAGGGTGCCAGCCCACCGCAGGGCACACACATACACACACCAAGCACACACTAGGGACTGTGGGAGGAGAACATGCAAACTGCACGCAGGGAGGACCCCGGGTCTCCTAACTGTGAGGCAGCAGTGCTACCCACCGCGCCACCGTGCCACCTCTTAAACATAATTCAAGCAGAAAGTCCATGAAGACACAAGCAAAACAACGTGAGCGCACCATACAACCTGGCACTGCTCGAGGTTTAGGGGACCCCATTGTTGTGTTGCTTGAAGTGTCAGCAATGACTCGGAGCATTCATGGACTGACGTCCTCCTCCTCTGTTCCCTCTGATCAGCTCATTTTGTGATTTTATAAAACTAATTCAGATACTTTGTGGTCATTCTGTCTCCAAGACACCTTTGCCTTTTTAAAAAATTCAATTTCTTGTCTCAGAAAAAGTGCTTCCTTCATTAGAGTCTGACGGCTAGAGCAAGGCATGCGTGTGTAACTTGGAAATGGGGTTATGAGATGTGCCGTCAAGTCCATAAAGCGGAAATCGGCTGCTTTAGCTCGTGGATCTCTGACATCACAAATGGTAGCAAACAGAACAGCGTGTCTGTATAACTTTAAAAGCCGTGTTTGAGAGCATACATGCCATATGGCAGCCTGTCTGTCTTATACATTTGATTAAAACCGGTTCTTATCTTCTGTTAACAAACACATGCAAAGCCAAGGAATACCTTAGACCACCAGGGGTCCCCAGCACCGGTCCACGAGTGCTACTGCGGCTGTAGGTTTTCATGCTAACCCCTTTCTTAATCAGTGAGCACTGTGTAGCGAGGTACTACATATTATCTGTTTCTGCTGCCTTGTTCCCCTTGAATATGTGTGTCTTGAGAATTAAGTAATCGTAAGACGTCACTTTAAGACGAGAAGGGGGGGTCCTTGCATAATTGTGCTGTTTTGTGGCGTAAGGGGATAGACATCAAAAGTGGAGGCGCGTGTTTTGGGAAGGAGGCGAGGAGGAATCAGGAAGGGGAGTTCCAGCAAAGCACAAGATACCCGACGTGGTGGACGTGGTGGTTTATGCGCACGCAATCCTAAGTGCTGGCGATCCACCCGAGGACGTCTGTGTGCATGTGGCGCCACCTTTCTTACTGCCGAGGCTCACGTCTTCTGCTGTATGGTGCTCGCTTGCAGCTAATTAACCTCCTTCACCGTCATTTTAACTGACTTGCTGTTTAAGACTCAGACCCCTTAATTGTCCCTTTTTTCCTTAATTTGTAGCCAATTAATAATGAGATACAAATCAAGCCAGCAGATGACCAGCTCACCTGTGTCCATCATACAATATCTGAAAGTGCACAAACGTGAAGGGCCACAAAACATTCTGACGGCGCCCTTTGAAATCAGAATCAGAATCCACAGTTTGGGAAATGTCTACTGTGGCAGAACGGGAGCAGCAACAAAGGGTGGAATTAAATAAACGGATTTAATTAACAACAAGGGAAACTGGCTGGACTTTGAGGGCCCGACCTAGCTGGTCATCTCTTGGCTCATTTCCGTTTGGGTGCCATTTAAGAAAAAATAAAATGAAGCAATTCAGAGTCAATTAAAACAAAGGGAAAGGAAGTCTATTAGCAGAAAAACTGATTAAGAAAAGGGTTAGAATGAAAACCTACAGCCACAGTAGCACTCGTGGATCGGTGCTGGGGACCCCTGCCTTAGATTCACAGTATAGTAAAGTTTATTACACTTTCTACAAATTCAGGTAACCCTTAAGCAAATGCCCAGGAATTAACAGACAAGGTACGTTTTCAGGGGCCAAGTAGCATGGCAAGCCATAACAACCTGCTGTTTCAGGATGCAGAGAAATAAAGCATCTTTGTAACGGTCCACATTTGAAACGTTACAAGAAACGTTCAGCTCCTTTGTCCAACAAAGTACATTCAAAATGATAGCATAAGAGGGGTTACTGTGTGAAACGTGACAAGAGGTGGGCTGGAGGTGGTCAGGCAAAGACAGCAGGAGTCTGGGGTTTTCCCTCGAGAGTTTTATTTTCCTTTAGTGGTGTTTACATGGTTGCTTGTACTCTACTTGGCTCTAGCTGTAGATTTTCAACTGTAGTAGAAGCAGAAAGTACACCTGCCCTCTCACCTTAAAATGAATTTCACAGCATATCACGCAAACTCATCTTTCAAACATACTGGCTTGCTGCCACTCCTCAATTTCTTTATTTAAAGAAGTGGTGAAAAAATAAGTTATAAAAGCATAACCCACTGATGCATCATTTCTGCACTTCTCTCAAAAGGCAAGGCAGAGCGTGCAGTGGCACACTAACTACGTCACACTTTAATCTGATTTGCTAATTGTGGTTAAATAGAATTTCGAATAAATACCCTCTTAGTACAGTGTTATAATGGGTTTCGTAAAACCCCCCGTTTCTTGGTGGACTTTATGTATTTAATTATTTCTTTCTTCAATACTCGTGATATTCTGCTATATAAATATCAAAGGTGTCAAGTAGTGACAAGGTTTGTGAACTCTTCAGAATTATTGTATTCTTACAGAATTTTGAGCAAAATGCATCTAAACTCCATTGAACTCTTAGTAAGAGATGAGGAGAGCCGGATTAAGAAGGCACAGCATGAGAAGCACCTGCTCAGAGTCACTTAGTCATTTTCTTACACACGGTGGTAGCGCCGCGCCGGGTCCACAGCCCGTGGGGTTTGCGTGTTCTCTTGGTGCTCCTAGGGAATGATAGGAAACAGAGAACAACATGGCTGCACCCATTTACAGTTATGGAGAAAGAAAAAGGTGTCTCGGTAGTTGAGCTTATTTTTGGGTTTTTGTATCGTATACATTTGAGTCTATTGCTTTGATGTTGTGTAGCTGGTGATGTCCCTTGAGCTCTGAATTTATGGCTTTAGTTGTGAGTCCGCTTCGCAGGATTAATCAGGCTTACAAAATGGAAAGATATGAGCAGAATAAATGAGGATACTGGAAATGTGAAATGGCTGTTTGAGACCTAATAGGTCAGTGATGAGTAAATACGTTTTAAAAACTCAATTTTAAAAACACTCACATTTTTATGGCCTCTTTCATTTGCATGTACAGGACATGTGGCCGTTTGTAACAATTGAATAACCAGGAAGGAATAACACGGTAGTTTTAGCAATCTTTCTTTCTTTCTTTGTCCTCATTACGACTTGCACTGCTTTGTGTTCAGTAGACACGGTTTCTGTGCGTTTCTGCAGACAGCCTTGAGCCATGATGGAGGCCTGTAGTTTGAAGCGAAGTTTGATCATTTGCTCTTTCCACTTAGAATTTCTATAAAGATGGTAAACTGGACCCCTGAAGTGAGGTATTTTGCTTAATCTTCACGTATTGTTTGTTGTGCCAGCCAAAGCTGTTTTATTTTGCTCATATTGTTCTATAAACAGTGCACATTCTTTTATTTTCTTGCGTTTCATGACAAAGTGTTGATTGGATGTTTTGCTACAAAATGGCCCTGCTTCTCATAGTGCTCTACCTTGGAGTTATTTTATCACGCGGGAGCTTTGAGTCACACAATGAAAGAAGTTTTGGGATAACCTCATCCCATACATACGTGAAAATATCTTACTTTCACGTGCATATGGGATACTGCCAGACGTTTTCACATACGTACAAGATACTTTTATGTACATGCGAGATGTTTTCGTGTTCATACGGAATACCCAAAGCTCACTTTTGTAATTTTTCTAATCTAATGTTATCCCATACGTATGTGAAAGTATCCCGCACATACATAAAAGTATCTTGTACGTATGTGAAAATGTCTGGCAGTATCCCATATGCACGTGAAAGTAAGATATTTTCACAAATGTACGAGATATTTTCTTGTACATACAAGATATCCCATCATTTTTTTTCACTGTGCAGTTTAGCACTTCCACCGCTGTCTCTTTATGTATAAAATCCAACATCCGTCTGTCTGTCTGTCCACTTGTCATGAGAGGATTACTTAACGGATTTAGATTGCATTTGAAAATCTGATGTTTTAGGTCATTTATGCAGAAATACAGAAAATTCTAAAGGGTTCACAAACTTTCAAGCACAACTGTATATAGGGACACTCAACAAAGGAGTGCTCAGCGCTTGTAAGATGGTCAATTGCTTCTTGGCATTTGATATATGAGAGGTATGTGCCAGACATGTAATTGAAGAACTGCTTCACTCCGAGTTGCACAAATAGGTCAGTTAATGGGGTCATGTCTAGCTGAATCAAGCTTACCTCATGCACCATTCAGATTCCTTTCCACTTTTTTTTTTTATTGATTTTGCCACTTCTCTAGGAATCATAGTTCGCTTGCAGGAGCGATTCATTATTTGCACTAATCTGAGGCAGAGGCGGCGAGCCGAGGGGAGGGGGTAGTGTGACGTCAGCAGTGGAGACCCGGGCAGCGCCCGCCTCACTCACTCGCCAGCCTCTGTCCGAATTGCTCTACCTCGGCCACGTTTTGCAGCGTATCTTGCCTCCGCTTAGCTAGCGATACCTGTTTGTTTATTGATTTTTAAAGTTTGTCCTGTTTCACTACAACACGGGCAGAGTCGCGGGGGACGACTAGTAGAATATATTAGGATGGGATAGTTTGAAAAATATTCATCAAAAACAAACGTACATTCTGGCACTACTGCGTAGTACGATTGTAAAAATGAAGATGAGGGAAGACGGTTTTAGTTCAGCAGTTGTTCCGTTGCCATTCCTCCTCTGGGACCCTGTGAAGTTTTGGCAGTCGTTTATACCCACAAGGCAGAGGTGTGTATGTTATTGTCACCCAACTACTATTAGTGGGTACCCAAACATTGTGTTACCTGCTGCCTTGCCCCATGTGTTGCTGGTCACACAGCTGGTACTCCAACTGGGGTCAAACATGAAGACCGAAGGTGAAAGAAAGACATGCAACTCATACAAGGCCCAGTATGTGCTTTATAACTAAAAAATGTGGTGGGCAAACTGAACCAGTTGGGCCCACAAGCTGGATGTAGATGATGAAGTCTTTTCCTCCATGTTGTAGGTCATTCTACTTGAGGAAGCATGGAGTGAGCTGTTCCTGCTGTGTGCCATTCAGTGGTCTTTGCCTTTGGACAACTGTCCCTTACTGTCGGTGCCTGAACTTTCAGCAAGCCTGCAGGGAAAGACCAGCTTCTCAAGTGCTGACCTGCGTGTCCTCCAAGAGATCTTCAGTCGCTTCAAAGCTCTTACCGTTGACCCGACAGAATTTGCATGTCTGAAGGCCATTGTCCTTTTCAAACCAGGTATTTTTCTTTCACAGTTGTCTTTTTAGCGCTGCCAACGCCCACCCCGTCCCGTAAAGTAATTGTGATTTGTTTTTTTTTTTTTGTATTTAAGTGAACTGAAGGCATTTTATTTGAACAAAAATACAGTTGGTGAGGTAACAAGAAGGAGATGCCAGTCTCCATTTAATGACTGTACCTGGCATTTAACTGGCTTTCATGGACAGGATATCAGGGCATAGCTGAGGTGGTGAGGGTGTCCAGTCGGGGTAGCAGTATGTGCTTTATGCAGATGATGATGAAGATGGTGATGATGTCCTCTTTGCTTCATTTGATTGTGCGTTTGGCACACACTCAAGTGATTTGTTGCTGAGTTCCAAGTGCCAGGGATGAGGATCAGCACCTCCAAGTGTAAGGTCATGGTTCCACCTCAGAAAAGATTGGATTGGTGAGGGGGCAACATCTGAGCAGTGAAGGAGTTCAAATATCACAGGATGTCAGTCGTGAGCAATGGAAGAAGGGAACGTGACGCTGACAAGTGGCTTCTGCGGGTGCTGTGCCAGTCTGTGGTAGCAAAGCAGGAGGTGAATGTAAAGACAAGACACGTGGTTTACTGGTCGATGTACATCTCTGTCTTCAGCTACGGTCCTGAGCTGTGGGTGATCACCAAGAGAATGAGACCAAGAGTACGGGCGACAGAAACGAGGAGTCTGTGCTGGGCAGTTTAGTATTTCAGGAGAGTCACTGATCCTCCAGATCGAGAGGAGCCAGCTAAGGTGGTCTGGACTTGTTGTACGGCTGTCCTCCTATTGGCTCCCCCTGGAGCTCCTCTGGGCGGAGATTCTGCGGCAGACCCAGGACACCCTGCAGGGATTTTAACTCATAGCTGGCATCTGTAGCTGGGGACAGGGAAGTCTGGGCTGACATGCTTGGCCTGCTGCCACCACGACCTTCACCAGTCTGTTCTCCAGAGGCCCCCCTAACACCTGCTGATACCCTCACTGTGTGGTAGTTACGGCACCTTGTCCAGGTTTGCCCACTAAGCCTAATACTTTACCTCAGACTTGTGGATCTCGTTCTTCTCCATGCTCGGCCCAGTGGCACAAGTAGCCATGTGCGTCTTTCCCAGGGGTTCTCATCAGGTCACATTGCTTCATGGTAGTCCATTGATCTCCAGAACTTACTATGCAAGGGCCTGCTCAGAGTTTTCCTTGACATTGAAGTTTGTCTTTTCATCTGGGGGTGTAGCAGTTCAACAATTGCAACATGTCAAACAGTTCTAAAAGTCTCCTTTTGTCTACAATATTTGCTTCTCAAAAGCTTGTATCACCATCTTTAGGTTAGCACTGCAAGTAAATCTTTGTTTTCTCTGTAGAAACACGAGGCTTGAAAGACCCTGAACAAGTGGAAAACCTCCAAGACCAGTCTCAGGTGATGCTAGGACAACATAATCGTACACACCACCCCTGCCAGCCTGTCAGGTAACACTGGGCTTTGACGGTTCCTGTCTGAGAGGCAGCACGTGCTTTAGTGTACCGTTGGTACAAATGGTGTGAATGGCTTACTGTAGACACTCTCATTTATAGTTTACTTACCAGGGCTACGAACGCAGATCAAGTCTGGTGGAGAAATAACCAAAGGAAGAAATGCTAGCAAGATTTGGAAATGAGTAAATAACATGGCCAGTATCAGCAGACATATGTCACAAGCACATCAGATACACGTGTAAAATATTATCTGTGTGCTGTATGTGTCAACATGGCTGCAAGAATAAAAAGGCCATTCATGGATTAAGTGGTCTAGTGGTTAGTGCTGCAAAGTCCTGGATCTTCAGTTCAAATCGTAGCCCCATCGCTGTTAGCGCATTGCATTCTCTTCCCATATTTAGGTGGGCTTTAACTGCCCCCAACACATCCACTTCAGTCCTCCTGGCTATGGGAGTGTGCCATGTGCTCAGGACAGGGGGGCTGGGGGGCGGGGGCTAGTCAGGCCCCTCCCACACAAGCCCGTTCGTGAAAATCGGTTAGTGAGCTTTCAGTGTATCGCAAGTCACTCGTAATCAGAAGACGTGGAATTAAAAACTGTAGCATATCATTTGTTGATTTCCCGTTTAGTTTCAGTAATATTATCAGCTAATTTGAACTATAAAACCGAGTCCTCATGAACAAATTACATTTAAGAGCTCCAAGATCTCCGAAATACTCTAAATGGATCGCAAGTTGGAAAGTGAATGGATGTGTCAAATCTGACAATGAAGCGATCACCGCGACCCCAGCTGAACGATGTGTCGAGTGCCACCCGCTTGTTGGCTCAGTACAGAAGTGAAACCCGCAGGCCTCATTGACGTGTTGACGATTGGGTAGAAAGTAGGAAGAGCGCGTGTAACCGACGAAGCTCCATCTGGTCGGCCATCGGCAGGGCGAATGCTTTCATCAGACAAGACCGATGGGTTGAGTTGTCCACTGTTGCTGCACATGTGGGTATCAGCGGTGGACCTGCGCCTACCGTAGGGTACCGTACAGCACATGCAAGATGGGCACCCAAACAACTCAATGGTCTGCACAAGCTGACATCCTTGGAATTTCAGCAGACGTCACTCCTTCTGCCCAAAGAAATCGCACTGCGGCACGTTTGTTCAACAACGGCGCCATCCAGCAGAGGAGTGTCCGTGTGCATTTGGCCTCCGGTTCAGCGAGACTAACAGCCGAGTGTGGCCTACCCATAAGCCTCTGCAAATGTGTTGTGTTGCTTCAATGTCTATCCATCTATATTCAGATTGCCTTTACTTTTTTGGTTAATCCTAATAATTTATGCCACAGCACAGGTAGGAATAAACATTATAAGAGAGAAATTGATGGCACATTTTCACAGCCACAGGGAAAACATGCAAACTCCACATGGACCCTCATCAGGCTAGCAATCGAACCTGAGCCCCCAGCACTGTGAGGCAGAAAAAATAGAATTAATGACATTCAATTAGATAGAACTTAACTTGTCTTGAGGGGGAAATGTGTCGTTTTACAGAAGCTCAATAAATAAATAAATAAGCAGCTAGATACACGGTGGTCTAAACACACACCAGAACGACTAAATAGGAGGAAAACTAACAAGAAAAAAGTCCCATGAGGCCTGACGCAGAAGTATAAAGGACCCCCCTGGTGTTTCCTGCTGAAAGTCCTCGGTGTTGGTGTGTCAGAGAGAGGATGTGCAGCATTGTTCATAATGGCACTCAGTTTTGTTTTAATTCTCTCCTTTGTTACGACCTCCTGGGGGGTCCAGAGCTTTTAGTTAGCTGGTTGAT
This sequence comes from Polypterus bichir lapradei, assembly GCA_026402145.1. Lineage (NCBI taxonomy): Eukaryota > Metazoa > Chordata > Cladistia > Polypteriformes > Polypteridae > Polypterus > Polypterus bichir. The sequence goes on along the minus strand of JANRMT010062828.1, from coordinate 4,549,063 downwards.
TCGGTGGGCCTCTCTTGAAGTGAAGATACCAGCCCAGCACACCACAGTGGCCATCACAGACTTGTAGAAGATGTGAAGGATGTGTCTACTCACATTAAAGGAGCACAGTCCTTAAGGAGAAAGAGCCTGCGCTGACAGTCCAGCCTGTCAGTGATATGGACCCCCAAGTACTAGTAGGAGCGGACCACCTTACATGCAGTCCAGCTCACTGCCAGTCACATCAGGAGGTCTTCAAGGCTCTTCTGTATCTACATGCTTGGCCATATAATCCATAGCTATGGACTGGGTTATCATTTTTATGCAGACGATACTCAACTCTATTTCAATGTTAAAAGTGAAACTTCATCAAAACTTCCCTCAGTGAGCAGAACTCTTTAAATTTAAACTGCAACACAACTGAACTCCTGCAAATTGGGACTCAACTTAATAAAATGAGCTCCTTCCCAGTCCATCTTGGCGGTGATCTCATCACACCTGCCTCTACTGCAAAGAATCTTGGTGTCATTTTTGATTCCTCCCTTTCTTACTCCGCCCACATAAATCACATTAAGAAACTTTCTTACTTTCACCTCCGTAACATATCCCGTGTTCGCTCCTTCCTCTCCTTTTCTAATGCTGAGAAACTTGTCTATGCTTTTATCACATCCCGCATTGATTATTGTAACTCGCTGTTGGCAGGTGTCCCTTCTAATCTTATATCACAGCTCCAGCTTATTCAAAACTCGGCTGCAAGAGTCCTTACTCGAACCAGCAGCAGCGAGCACATCACACCCATCCTGCTCTGTCTTCACTGGCTGCCTGTGTCTTACAGAATTGATTATAAAATTCTATTATTAGGGGTGGCATGGTGGCGCAGTGGGTAGCGCTGCTGCCTTACAGTAAGGAGACCCGGGTTCACTTCCTGGGTCCTCCCCATGTGGAGCTTGCATGTTCTCCCCGTGTCCGTGTGGGTTTCCACCCACAGTCCAAAGACATGCAGGTTAGGTGCACTGGAGATCCTAAATTGTGCTTGGTGTGTGTGCGCGTGTGTGCCCTGCCCAGGGTTTGTTTCCTGCCTTGTGCCCTGTGTTGGCTGGGATTGGCTCCAGCAGACCCCCCGTGACCCTGTAGTTAGGATATAGTGGTTTGGATAACAGATGGATGGATTCAATTATTAACCTACAAAACTTTAAATGGCCTCACACTGGACTACATCAGTGATCCTCTTCATCACTAAGGTCCTCTGATTCTGGTAATCTTGTTGTGCCCCACACTAATCTTCACTCCATGGGTGACGAGGCCTTCAGCTCCATAGCGCCCAGACTCTGGAAAGACCTCCCGAAATGAATGAGATCAGCTAACTCTGTGAATTCTTTTAAAAAACAACTCCAAACTCATCTGTTCAGGAAGGCCTTGAACTTCACCCGCCATTCTGCCTCCTCTCTGTGCAGACTCTCGGGATCAGGACGCAGATGATGGGATTTGTTCAGACTCTTCTTCTTCTTGTATTTTCCTGTAGTTTATTGTCTTTGATTCCATTGTGTCTCCTGTATTTGTCTGTTTGTGTTCCTCGCAGTCCATGTTGGTATCCCGTGTTACTTACACCTGCTGTTCTTTCTGATGAGCTTGAGAAGGGCGCTTTAGAAACACTCCGAGTGCTGACGAGGCTCTTTGTGGCGGTGAGCGTCAGTCCCCCCCGTCCCCGACTCCTGTCCTCTGTCTCGTCCCCCAGCCAGTGCAGATAACCCTCTTCAAACCAATCACGCCTGATGCTAGAAGACGAGAGCGCCCTGCCAGCAGGCGACGTTATGGGGGTCGAGCAGGCACCACCTTCATGGCAGATTTGTGTCTGAGCGGCGGAGGGCGGCGGGCTGCAGTCGGCACTTCAGTGCGTCTGGGCTGACACGCTAAGGGCTGCGTTTTTATCTGCCTTGTGTAAAACGTATAAAGCAGTACAGAAGAGTGGGTTTTATGTGCTTTTGGCGGGGTATTCTCTGTCGTAGCTGTGATATCCGCCTGAGTGATAAAGTCCTAAGCGCAATGGCAGGGCATGGGAATGTTGTTTTAATTCGGCTCTTTCTCTTCGCTTTCTCACAGGTTTGGGAAGCTCCTGCTGTTACTTCCTTCACTGCGATTTGTCAGTTCTGAAAGGATAGAACTGCTCTTCTTCCATAGGACAATTGGCAATACACCAATGGAGAAGCTCCTGTGTGATATGTTCAAGAATTAGTGGACAACACGCTGCATGAAGACGAGGAGAGAACGTCACTTTTCTTAGGCTGCGGGACCCTCGGCAGCACACACGACTGGATGGTGTTCAGCGGAGCCCATCATCATGCGGCCCGTGGAGCGGCTCTGTCAGCGGCCCTCTGAAGACACCAGACTGCCATTTATGAAACATTTATTACACGTAAAGGGGCTCACACTTGGCATTTCCCTCGGCACCCTAATTTAATGGAGCTGTGATGCCCATCATCTCCTCTTGGAAAGTGAAACACATTGCAGAAGAAGACAATATGGAGACGGCGGCAGTGAGCACAGCTCTGGTATGTTATTCTGTTTAACCAGTGGGTTGTTTTTCTTTCATTTGAATTAGGAATAAAGCGATCGCATGCGTGTTCTTGATCTCTGTAAGCACAGCTTAAAGCATAGAAACAGTCCGTGTTGCTCAAATGCAAGGCACATTTTAAAAAGGTTCAGAAACTTGTGTTTGGTTTAAACGTTGGTAGTGTTTGAGTGTCTGAGTTTGTGTAAATAAATGACGCCTTTCTTACCTCACTTTGCATTTGTCTACTTCTGGGCGACGGCGGGTACGAGGGCACCAGAGGGATTTTACCAGAGAAAACTAAAAGGCCACCAACCTCCTGGAGGAAATTAGAATGGCCACACGGCCTCGGAGACCACATACGTGCTTAGGGGATCATCAGCCAAGAAAGTTAGCAGCGCTCAGTGATGACGGCAAAGTGAAAAGAGCGCACAGAATATTCAAAACCAAAACCGAGCAGTGGGAGCTCATTGGCTCACGTTGACAGCCAAACCCGCCCTTCTTACTTCATTTGTCAGATTTTTCTTGACGTAAAACAAGAACAACAGTGATATTGTAAAATATCTGGCTGGAGCGACACAACAGAGGTCTGCTAAAAGTCGGTCAAAATTAAAGCACAGTTTTATCTGGAAAAAAAAAAAAGTCTTCACAAAAGGCATGTTAACCAAGTTAATGCCACAAGTGCCCGTGTATCCAGCAGGGCTCATATGTATGCCCTTCTTTTAGAAATTGCAGCTTTACTAAACCGAAAATCTATACACAGTATATACACATTCACACTGTCTCCAGATCCAGCCATCCATCCATTATCCAACCCGCTATATCCTAACTTACAGGGTCAGGGGTGTCTGCTGGAGCCAATCCCAGCCAACACAGGGTGCAAGGCAGGAAACAAACCCCAGGCAGGGCACCAGCCCACCGCAGGGCACACACACACACACACACACACATACACCAAGGACTGTAGGAGGAGAACATGCAAACTCCACGCAGGGAGGACCTGGGAAGCGAACCCGAGTCTCCTAACTGCGAGGCAGCAGCGCTACCCACTGCGCCACCGTGCCGCCCGTATCTAGATCTATCTGTCTAAATCTATATTACACATACACACACACACACACACAACTGGTCAAAAGTTTAGAACACCTCAGTTTTTCTTCAGATTTTCTCAGTTGAAATGCAGTGAATGACCTAAAATGGTGAAAAGGTAAGCAGTAAACTGCCAGAGGTTTCAATTTAAACTTTAGCTTAGCAAAAATTGAAAAAAAGGAAATTTCAGAATGTTACAAATGGGCCTTCTTTAGAAGGTGTAGTAACTCAGGTGAGTCCCAGGTGAGGTGCGAGGAGGTCTTGGCGGTGAACGAGGCTGTGGAGGACAGCAGTGGTGGTGTTGGGTGGTCAAATAAGGAGACAGCATATGGAAATAGCCTGCTGCACCCCCACCTGGGTGGTCACAGTACGTATCCTTATCCCTTTTATGTTCAATTTAACCCTAAACCCTCGCATGATGAGCTAAACTCCCAGAAGGTGCCTCCTTCATTCACAGATTATTATGAATTACTACAGGGTGGTCTATCGACAGAGGGGCAGGTGACATGAACCGAGGTGTGTCAGTTTCCAGGAATGTGTGTTCACTCTCTGGGACCCAAAAGAGCCGTCACTTTGAGGGTATATCTGGGGACCCCCTGTGTGTTGTTCATGGCGAAGCCAGCAAGTCGCCGTGTGGAGTGCTGAGGAGTGACGGGCTGTGCAGGCATCGCTTATCAGCTGTGATTCATTTCATGGCGTCCTCCGTGCGTGTGTGTGCTAAACGTATGCTGTCAGAGTAGGCCGATTTCACTGACCCCCTGTGATCTCCGGAGTTCTCTGCTACACTTTGGGGTTATCTGCACAAGCAGAAAAGAGAAGAATACAGCAACGACACCTTCTAGTACTAACGGTAGTTTTGTGCCAAATTCAACTTGTTTAAGAGTCGTCAAGTCTTGTCATCTGGAATTTGTAAATTAGCTTTCCAGCTCAGGGTGGGCTGGCCAAACCAGAAGGCTGAGACTAAAATATGTGAACTCTGAAAAATGAAACAATACAGCAGATCCACAGCAAAAGGGGCGCACCATTCATCGTGAGCCGGGGGGCCAAGTGACACAAACCTAGGAGATGGGGCTTTACTGTCAGGAATGAAACAGTGGGTCTCAACAGCCTACCTGCCATCTTTTTGAACATTAGAACACTCTAGACGAGAACAGGCCATTCGGCCCAGCAAGGCTCGCCAGTCCTATCCGCTTATTTCTTCTAAACTAACATCAAGTCGAGTTCTGAAGGTCCCTAACATCTTACTGACCACCACACTGTCTACTCACTTATTCCAAGTGTCTATCGTTCTTTGTGTAAAGAAAAACTTTGTAATGTTTGTGAGAAATTTACCCTTAACAAGTTTCCAATTGTGTTCCCATGTTCTTGATGAACTCATTTTAAAATAAGTCTCGATCCACTGTACTAATTCATAATTTTAAACACTTCAATCGTGTCACCTGTTAATCTTCTTTTCCTTAAACTGTATAGGCTCTCCCCCTTTAATCTTTCCTCATAAATTATCCCCTATAGCCCTGGAATCAGCCTAGTCGCTCTTCTCCGGACCCTTTCTAGCGCTGCTATGTCCTTCTTATAGCCTGGAGACCAAAACTGCACACAGTACTCCAGATGAGGCCTCACCAGTGCATTATAAAGTTTCAGCAGAACCTCCTTGGACTTTTACTCGACACAAAAGGGGCCTCACGTATAACGCACTGTGCAGAATTCACACTGAAACATGGTGTACGGCCAAAAGTGGAAATGTGCGTACCCACAAAAAAATCCAGATACATAAATCTGTGTGTACGCCAAGTTCCACGCACTTCTCCTTTACAAATCCCAACGACCTTGAAATTTAACACACATCTACAGCCTCACCCAGACTCCTCCCAGAATTCTGCATATTTTAATATGCAAATCAATATAAATATGACCATCCTATCAGAGTTTGGGTACAAAACAATGGAAAAAGCAAGTGAAAAAAAGAATTTCAGCGAATATGAAGTGGCGACGAGGAAGAACGTATTACTTGTTGGCTTACGCATTGGTATAAGAACCAAAAGTGTGGCGGAGACACTCGAAAGTTCAAGTTCAGAAAGTCACACCATGCCTGAAATAAAAAAGAAGTAGTGGTCAGATAACACAGTCGATATGAAAAAGCAAATTGCAGCCCACCACCCCTTTCTTCTGTTTCAGACAGTATTACAAACACAGACCCCCATGCCGATGCTGCTGCTTCTGGTTACCTGCTTTTACATTCAAATGAAGTTGTCCGATTTGGCTGATCATTTGGTGGCTCAGGGTCATCATACCGTTTCTCTTCAGGTACGGCCAAGCCACGATGGTGTGGCACATTATGCAGGATGCTACATGCCAGCACAATGCGACACACTTTCTGTGGACTATAGTGCAGCACTTTAATAGAGTGGAAATGCATTCCATTTACATAAGCAAATTCATTCTCTGAAGGCGCCTTTATAGTGTAGCACTGGTGCAGAGTGCCACAATGGATCGATTATCTTCTCTTTTCATGGCTCTTTGTGGTGACATTTTTAAAAGATCTGCTTGCCTTTTGCCGCACTAGTTAGAAAAAGCACCTGTGACTGTACAGAGCTGCCGTTTTTATAGGTTCTCCAGCTATATATGATGTTATGCCAGCTCATTCTTTTGGTGATTTGTTCCTGGCTGATGTAACTTATCCAGCGCCATTGCAATAGCAAAGTGCATTCAGCTGACCACTCTGATTACTTTTGGAAAACCAGACAATGCTGTGAATTGTGATTTGATGTTTCCCAGTTCAACCACAGTGTAAGAAAATCTTACATATCTGGATGGCAAGCGGATAATACCATCCTATACAGCTGGCATGGCGCAACTCAGTGATTTCTGTGAAATACCCGATCAGTCAGCAAGTTCACGTTGAAAAGCTTCTGTGGCTAAAAACCTGAGAGTGGACAGAACTTGCAAAAGAGCAGGTAGAGCACAATTCCTCAAAGTCTGTCTTTGTAAAGCCAGCGCCAGTTCAGCACACAGCTCCTAGAGGATAACTCTTGGAAATCAAAATCGACTTAGAAGCCAATCATCATCATCATCATCTATAAATACTCACTCTCTTCTAATTCTTCCATTTGCAATGTCTTCTAACAATGCTAAAACAGCTACGGTAATTGGAATAGTTTGGCCATTCCATGCACCATTATATTGGCACAGAATGATTACAATCAAGTGAAATAAATTTATAGACGATATGCAATTAATTTAAGTGTATTTGATAAATCCTGCATCATTGATGCGAATATGAAAAAGGCAAACAACATTGAAACAATAGCACTGCTTTGACGCTGGATGCCGCCAGTTGGCAAAACTGAGCAGAAACGTGCGTACGCAAGGTACTGGGCCCACTGTGAAAATATGCATGGCTTTATGTCAAATTTAGTTTTTATAGATCTCAAAGTGTGCGAAGAAATGGGCGTATGCAACATTTCTTTGCATTTATACCCGAGGACGCTTTATAAACTGACATTCTGTTTGTCTTCTGAACACGGTCTGGAAGTTGATGATGACGCGACTCCTAAATCCTTCTCATAAGCCGTACTTTCAAACTTAAATGATAAGTGAAAGTGACCTCTTCACATTCATGGTGTTATATTAGTTTGCCACATTTATTCGTGTTTTAAGGTGAAGCATTTTGTATACATTTTTAAAAACGAATTCTCATAGGTGAAAATCGAAATCAGGGGGCATAGGTTCAAATGTGGCCCACAAAAGCCTTAAAAGGTACTGAATATGCCCACTTTAAAGAAAATGTGCCCCCCAGGTCACTGAGCACGCATCTGCCAACAGAGGTGAGCTGGAAGTAAGACATTTTATCAAAGAGCTCCCTGGCACTTTTCCAGTGCACTTTTGGTCAGGTTTGGCCCAAACTGAGTCCGCCCTTTAGATTTGCGCAGTTAAATCCAGAACTGAAACTGACAAAGGAGGAAAGGTGACCCACAACTCTGGGCGAGTCCCTGCGGACCCAGAGGGATGGCGATGACGGACACAAGTCCAACTGTGGGCACCCCAATGGTGACTGACCGAGGTGGTTGGGGTGCAAACCCCTGTAAGGGGTGACTTGGTCTCCTCTGGCTTCAAGACCCCTTTAGGGGAAGCAGAGAAGACATTGATTTATGAAGGGAGCAGACTGTGGCTTGGGACAGTTTAAAAGAAGGAACCTGCCTGGGATTTGAACCTCATTTTTAACGCATTATTTATTGATTTTAACCTCCACCAGTTCCCTTTTAGAATGTATTGACATTTTTTGAAAAACTGCGCCATTTGCACTTAAGCACTTTATACCAACTCCTGCCGACTGTGGGTGTCCCCTCATTCACCCAACTCATGCTCGGATTCAAGCGACCAGGGACCGTGGAGCCAACCCAGATTGTTACAAACTTAAGTACTGAACTTCCTTCAATAAAATCTTTTCACTTTTGAACTGAGTGAATTTCATTCAATCTAATGGGGCCTAACAAAATGTCCTGCATAGAGTCCAAGGCCCCCACATCCAGTAAGAGGCTACACCACCTGTGGAGGAATTGTGGTCAAAGCTTTGGTCACCCAGGAAGAAGGCAGAGTGGCACTGCAGTCAAGTATCGGGCTTGGCCATCACCCTCCTGCACTGTCACTGAGCATTCCATTCAAGATGGATTCACCATCGTCCTTATAGATCTTTTAGCATTGGGAACAAAAACAAATCCTCCTGACATGGTTTGCTCCATTTCTGTCATTTAATAATCCTACAAGAACTTTCTTCATAAACCTGTTTGTATATCACAGACCGGAATCATCTGTTGAAAGAAATGTTACACACACACCGCCATTTATACATCTGAAGGCGTCTCGAGAAAAGCTCACACTGAAGTACAAAGCTGGAGTCGGAAATACAATGACAGTGGCCGTGTGGCCAAATGAAAGTGTTGATAGGATTTCTTTCTATACTGATATCTTATACAGGTGCCGGTCATAAAATTAGAATATCATGACAAAGTTGATTATTTCAGTAATTCCATTCAAAAAGTGAAACTTGTACACACGTGGACAAAATTGTTGGTACCCTTCAGTCAATGACAGAAAAACTCAAAATGGTCACAGAAATAACTTTAATCTGACAAAAGTAATAATAAATAAAAATTCTATGAAATTTAACTAATAAAAGTCAAACATTGCTTTTCAACCATGCTTCAACAGAATTAATAAAAAAAAAAACTCATGAAACAGGCCTGGACAAAAATGATGGTACCCCTAGAAAAGACTGAAAATAATGTGACCAAAGGGACATGTTAATCCAAGGTGTGTCCACTAATTAGCATCACAGGTGTCTACAATCTTATAATCAGTCAGTGGACCTATATATAGGGCTCCAGGTAGTCACTGTGTTGTTTGGTGACATGGTGTGTACCACACTCAACATGGACCAGAGGAAGCGAAGGAAAGAGTTGTCTCAGGAGATTAGAAAGAAAATTATAGACAAGCATGTCAAAGGTAAAGGCTATAAGACCATCTCGAAGCAGCTTGATGTTCCTGTGACTACAGTTGCACATATTATTCAGAAATTTAAGATCCATGGGACTGTAGCCAACCTCCCTGGACGTGGCCGCAGGAGGAAAATTGATGACAAATCAAAGAGACGGATAATACGAATGGTAACAAAAGAGCCCAGAAAAACTTCTAAAGAGATCCAAGGTGAACTTCAAGCTCAAGGAACATCAGTGTCAGATCGCACCATCCGTCGTTGTTTGAGCCAAAGTGGACTTCATGGGAGACGACCAAGGAGGACACCATTGTTGAAAACAAATCATAAAAAAGCCAGACTGGAATTTGCCAAACTACATGTGGACAAGCCACAAAGATTCTGGGAGAATGTCCTATGGACAGATGAGACAAAAATTGAACTTTTTGCCAAGGCACATCAGCTCTATGTTCACAGACGGAAAAATGAAGCATATCAAGAAAAGAACACTGTCCCTTCTGTGAAACATGGAGGAGGCTCTGTTATGTTCTGGGGCTGCTTTGCTGCATCTGGCACAGGGTGTCTTGAATCTGTGCAGGGTACAATGAAATCTCAAGACTATCAAGGGATTCTAGAGAGAAATGTGCTGGCCAGTGTCAGAAAGCTTGGTCTCAGTCGCAGGTCATGGGTCTTGCAACAGGACAATGACCCAAAACACACAGCTAAAAACACCCAAGAATGGCTAAGAGGAAAACATTGGACTATTCTAAAGTAGCCTTCTATGAGCCCTGACCTCAATCCTATTGAGCATCTTTGGAAAGAGCTGAAACATGCCATCTGGAAAAGGCACCCTTCAAACCTGAGACAACTGGAGCAGTTTGCTCATGAGGAGTGGGCCAAAATATCTGCTGAGAAGTGCAGAAGTCTCATTGACAGTTACAGGAATCGTTTGATTGCAGTGATTGCCTCAAAAGGTTGTGCAACAAAATATTAAGTTAGGGGTACCATCATTTTTGTCCAGGCCTGTTTCATGAGTTTATTTTTTTAAATAATTCTGTTGAAGCATGGTTGAAAATCAATGTCTGACTTTCATTGGTTAAATTTCATAGAATTTTTATTTATTATTACTTTTGTCAGATTAAAGTTATTTCTGTGACCATTGTGAGTTTTTCTTTCATTGGCTGAAGGGTACCAACAATTTTGTCCACGTGTGATTTCATTCATTACACACAGACTGATGTATTTCAAATGTTTATTTCTTTTAATTTTGATGATTATAACTTACAACTAATGAAAGTCCCAAACTCAGTATCTCGGAAAATTGGAATATTGTGAAATGGTTCAATATTGAAGACACCTGGTGCCACACTCTAATCAGCTAATTAACTCAAAACACCTGCAAAAGCCTTTAAATGGTCTCTCAGTCTAGTTCTGTAGGCTACACAATTATGGGGAAGACTGCTGACTTGACCGTTGTCCAAAAGACGACCATTGACACCTTGCACAAGGAGGGCAAGACACAAAAGGTCATTGCTAAAGAGGCTGGCTGTTCACAGAGCTCCGTGTCCAAGCACATTAATAGAGAGGCGAAGGGAAGGACAAGATGTGGTAGAAAAAAGTGTACAAGCAATAGAGATAACCGCACCCTGGAGAGGATTGTGAAACAAAACCCATTCAAAACTGTGGGGGAGATTCACAAAGAGTGGACTGCAGCTGGAGTCAGTGCTTCAAGAACCACCACGCACAGACGTACGCAAGACATGGGTTTCAGCTGTCGCATTCCTTGTGTCAAGCCACTCTTGAACAAGAGACAGCGTCAGAAGCGTCTCGCCTGGGCTAAAGACAAAAAGGGCTGGACTGCTGCTGAGTGGTCTAAAGTTATGTTCTCTGATGAAAGTAAATTTTGCATTTCCTTTGGAAATCAAGGTCCCAGAGGCTGGAGGAAGAGAGGAGAGGCACAGAATCCACGTTGATTGAGGTCCAGTGTAAAGTTTCCACAGTCAGTGATGGTTTGGGGTGCCATGTCATCTGCTGGTGTTGGTCCATTGTGTTTTCTGAGGTCCAAGGTCAATGCAGCCGTCTACCAGAAGTTTTAGAGCACTTCATGCTTCCTGCTGCTGACGAACTTTATGGAGATGCAGATTTCATTTTCCAACAGGACCTGGCACCTGCACACAGTGCCAAAGCTACCAGTACCTGGTTTAAGGACCATGGTATCCCTATTCTTGATTGGCCAACAAACTCGCCTGACCTTAACCCCATAGAAAATCTATGGGGTATTGTGAAGAGGAAGATGCAATACGCCAGACCCAACAATTCAGAAGAGCTGAAGGCCACTATCAGAGCAACATGGGCTCTCATAACACCTGAGCAGTGCCACAGACTCATCGACTCCATGCCACGCCGCATTGCTGCAGTGATCCAGGCCAAAGGAGCCCCAACTAAATATTGAGTGCTGTACATGCTCATACTTTTCATGTTTATACCTTTCAGTTGGCCAACATTTCTAAAAATCCTTTTTTTGCATTGGTGTTAATTGATATTCTAATTTTCCGAGATACTGAATTTGGGACTTTCATTAGTTGTCAGTTATAATCATCAAAATTAAAAGAAATAAAATATTTGAAATACTGTACATCAGTCTGTGTGTAATGAATGAATCTAATATACAAGTTTCACTTTTTGAATGGGATTACTGAAATAAATCAACTTTGTCAGGATATTCTAATTTTATGACCAGCACCTGTATATAAACATCCGTGTGCTTGTGTGTGTGTGTGTGTCTCTCCGGCCTGGAAGTGCAAGGCTACAGCATGACGCTCAAAGAAAGCGACTCTGTCGCCAAAGAGAAACTCACTTAGACACTAATACACACGCAAAACTGCAGAGAAAAGAGAACTTCGCTTAGTTGCTAATGCACAACCGATGTGTTTGATTAATTGAAGTGCCAGAATCCATGGTTTCTAGGAGCCCAGGCCTTTTACAGCACAGGATTATACGGCTAATATATACATAATTATTCATATACACTTACTGGCCACTTTATTAGGTACACCTGTTCAACTGCTTGCTAATACAAATATCTAATCAGCCAATCACATGGCAGCAACTCAATACATTTCTGCATGTAGACATCGTCAAGATGACCAGCTGAAGTTCAAATCGAGCATCAGAATGGGGAAGAAAGGAGATTTAAATGACTTTGAATGAGGTGTGACTGTTAGTGGCAGATGGGCTGGTCTGAGTACTTCAGAAACTGATGATCTACTGGAATTTTCACACACAACCATCTCTAGGGTTTATGGAGAATGGTTTAGAAAAATAGGAAAATATCCAGTGAGCAGCAGTTCATTGGACGAAATTGCCTTGTTGGTGCCAGAGGAGAATGGCCAGACTGGTTCAAGCAGATAGAAAGACAACACGTAAATCAAATAACCACTTGTTACAACTGAGGTACACAAATGAGCAACTCTGAACACACAACACATCGGGTCTTGAAGCAGGTGGGCTGTAACGACAGGAGACCACACCGAGTGCCACTCCTGTCAGCTAAGAACAGGCAACTGAGGCTACAATTCACACAGGCTCACCAAAATTGGACAACAGAAGACTGGGAAAACGTTGCCTGGTCTGATGAGTCTCGACTTCTGCTGCAACATTCAGATGGTCAGGTGAGAATTTGGCCTCCACAACATGAAAGTCCATCCTGCCTTGTATGAACGGTTCAGGCTGGTGGTGCAATGGAGTGGAGGATATCTTCTTGGGATCCTTTGGGCTCCTTAGTACCAACTGAGCATCTTTTAAATGCCACAGCCTACCCGAGTATTGTTACTGACCATGTCCATCCCTTTATGACTGCAATGTGCCCATCTTCTCATGGTTACCTCCATGAGAAGATGGAGGTGGTTACCCACACAGAGCTAAAGGATCAACACCCGGCGTAACACAGTAACTGGCAGTCATTGCTGTAATACAGTTTTGAGTTTTCCCTCATTTTCGATCATTAAAAATGATGACGGAGCTCAGAGCCGTATCGTCATCATCTTGTTCTAGTTGGCCACTGTTTTCCAAATGCTTTCTATTAAGACAGCATCACGTCCTGCTCAGTCACTTTTTACATTTCTTTGCACGTTGAAATGCGAGCACAAAAGGAGTTCCATACCGTGTCCAAATATTTACACATTTTTGCATACACCCTCCACTGCGATTTAATACGTCATATTTCACTTTTTATATCCGATCCCATAATCCCATAATGGTGACACCTTTCAGTGTCATCTGTGTAAACAAGGTGGCCAGCCTGAAGCAGGAGGAGCTTAGAAAAATTTGAAATGAACTGGCCACACAGCATTAATTATTGCACATTATAAGAAGAAGTTACAGAAATTCAAGTAGTTCCAAAAATAAAAGCAATATTCATTTATATGTGGGCTAAACCCCAACAACAAGAAATGGCGCCAGTGAGCACACCTTCATTAAGTGGATGTCATTTCTGGCAGTCCTGCCAATCCTTGCGAGAGCATCTCATAACTTGCGATACATTTGTGTCACCACAAAACTCTCCCCGTCCTTTGTTTCTCCGCTCATATCTCATTGACTTGGCTACACAGTAGCTCTCAGGCTTTACTGCTTACATGTGAACACTTAGAAAATCCATTGTGTATCAAGATTATCACTAGAAAGCACAACATTTCAGTGTGTAACTTCACTCCATTTCAGAAGTACAATTAGTCCCTACAAAAATTCTGTTGAAAAATGTGACACATTGATGACAATGGTGAGTATGTAACAACAGCTGAAAGGAGTCCAGCCAGGGGGTCATTCATTCGATACAAACTGTAACCCTTTAGAACTGTAAATTAGCATTCAAGACCACCAACATTTGAGGAGAAACCCGAGCCTGAGGCTTGCTGCCTCGTGTTTTTACTTCTAGGAGAAAGTGGAGGCCAACTCTCTGTACAGATGGCATACACCATACACCCTGATGACACAAATCAGACACGGCTTCTTTGGATGGGTACAGATTCAAAAGTGGGATCATTCCTGCTCCGAACAAGGACTAGTGGTCAACATAATTTTATCCCTTTGTTTTAATGCCAGTCCATGAGAAAGCAAAGAGCAGCATTCATATTGAACATAAAGTGGTGTAACAATAATCCTCCCCACTGTACGCACCATTCATAAACTGCTCAGAGATAACAACAGACATAAATATTTGGCTTTATCTGGCCAGCAGCCATCACTGTTTTGCTTCTATACATTTTTTCTATATTTATATTTATATATATATATTTATATATGTATACATATGGAACATTAATTAAAATTTTATCAATGGAAAAAATAGAACAAAACAAAAACTCTATATAACATGCTGTGTGATTGTTCTAAATGTAAACCACATTGCAGCAAATAATTTATATTAAGTTAATTGACTTTGCACTGTGGCAGGCTCATATTTTGGGAATCATCTAAGCCTCTTCTCCACAGTCCTGCATCAAAAAGTAACAATGTCTCTTTCCATCCCATCACAGATCTGGACAGCCAAGGCGTGATTCATTTTAATACCGAGGTGCAACAGAGATATTGGACATGTAGGCAAAAGCACCGGCCAGGTGGTCATTTCCTGACAGGTACTAAAAAAAAAATGGAATTCCTTCAATATCTTCCACATTATAGGCTTAAAAAATACAGAAGAGAGTCACACACAGAGGAAAAGGGGAAAAAAAGTAAGGCCCCAAAAACAAAAGTCTTTTCCCAAGTCGTCTTGGTGCATCTCGACATTCAGACTCTTGGCTAACAATCAATGGCACTGTGGACCAAAGATGAATGAACGATTCCTGCTGTCACTGAGGGAAAGAGGTAAACGCCACACACAATGTAATTAGGAGTACATCAACAGTTTATAAAAACAAAAAAAGACCAAAAAAGAAAAAAAAAAACACTATCATGGCTTCATACCATAAATTCATTCTTCCCATAGACAACAAGCTGCTGTGATGAAGGCAAGTCTGAATCCGTGTTCTTCTTTCTACCCGCACCTTTTCCGCCCTCATCTGAGGGCTCCTTGGTCTTTTGTGGGGAGCTTTTCATTGTCTTCAGTTTTAATTTGCCCTTTTCTGGGTTGAAAGTCCCCCGGCTGGTAAACTGAGGCTGCTCTCCAGCATCCTGGTTCAGTCTCGAATCTGTAGACTCATTTGGCTGAAACGCTAGGTGGGAACGGAATCGTGGGGCGTGACCCCTTCCCTGATAGGCGCCAGTGCCGGACATAGAGGACACAGTGGAGGCCGAATCCACCGAGTCAAAAGATTCTTGTTGCTTCCGCAGTGTCCTTCGAGCCTTTCCGGAAGATTCCTTCTTATTCTGTCTGCATGTGACCAACACTGCATTTCGGTCTAAAGAAAAAAAAGAAAACTTAATGTAAAAACATTTGACATTTACTTAAAAATCTGCTTCAGATGCCATCTGTAACTCAAAGGAATGCCTCCAGAATACTTCCAGTGAAACAGTGAGGAGGCTATTGCTGTATTTTTCAATCAAAAAATGTATGATATTAGAAATAATATAGTATATCCTACCAACACTGCAGATCCTCCTGAGCCCCAGTATTCCGTTATAAACAAATTAAATTCTTTCACCAGGATAGATTTACCTGATTTATATAAAATAATTTCTCAACTGAGACCCTCCACCTGCGTCCTCAACCCAATACCAACAAGTTTTTTCAAAGAAGTATCGGGCGTGCTAATTGATAGTATTCTTGACATTGTAAACTCGTCATTAGATACGGGGGTCTTCCCAGACTGTCTTAAGACTGCTGTAGTTAAACCCCTACTCAAGAAAAATAATCTTGACCCCTCTGCTTTTGAAAATTTTAGACCCATTTCTAACCTACCTTTCTTAAGTAAAATTCTAGAGAAGGCAGTCATTATGCAGCTAAATGACCACCTCAATAAACATGCTATTCTTGATAAGTTTCAGTCGGGTTTCAGGACAAATCACAGCACAGAAACTGCACTCGTTAAAGTAGTAAATGACTTGCAGGTAAATGCAGACAGAGGCCATTTATCTGTTCTCATCCTCTTAGATGTGAGTGCCGCATTTGATACCATTGATCACAATATTCTTAGAAATCGCCTTAGTCAGTGGGTGGGCCTCTCTGGCAGTGTCTTAAATTGGTTTGAGTCCTACCTGGCAGGTAAAAAAGTCTTTGTTAGTTGTGGTAATTATAACTCAAAAGACACATGATATTCTATATGGTGTTCCACAAGACTCTATGCTGAGTCCGCTGCTCTTTTCAATCTACATGCTTCCGTTAGGTCAGATTATCACGGGGCACAACGTAAACTACCATAGCTATGCTGATGACACACAGCTGTATTTGTCAATAGCACCTGATGACCCCGACTCTGTTGATTCACTAACACAATGTCTTACTTGTGTTTCTAAATTGATGAGTAGTAATTTTCTCAAGCTAAATAAAGAGAAAACAGAAATTTTAGCGATTGGCAATAATGGATCTGATGAGGTTATTAGAAATAAACTTGATGCATTAAGATTAAAAGATGGAGGGTAAAGAATTTAGGGGTAACTGTTGACTGTGACCTGAATTTTAAATCGCATTTTAATCAGATCACTAGGACAGCATTTTTTTCCCTTAAGAAACATAGCAAAAGTTAGACCTCTTAGATCATTGAAAGATGCTGAGAAATTAGCCCACGCGTTTGTTTTCAGTCGAGTAGATTACTGTAACGCACTCCACTCAGGACTACCCAAAAAAGACATCAATCGATTGCAACTAGTGCAGAATGCAGCTGCTAGAATCCTAAAGAAAATCCGAGCACATCACCCCAGTTTTGATGTCACTACACTGGTTACCTGTGTCATTCAGAATTGACTTTAAAATACTGCTTATGGTTTACAAAGCCTTAAATAATCTTGCCCCATCTTATATATCGGAATGTCTGACACCTTACACTCCTAATTGTAACTTTAGATCTTCAAATGAGTGTCTGCTTAGAATTCCAAGAGCTAAACTTAAAAGAAGTGGTGAGGCGGCCTTCTGCTGTTATGCACCTAAAATCTGGAATAGCCTGCCAATAGGAATTTGCCAGGCTAATACAGTGTAGCACTTTAAAAAAAAAACTGCTGAAAACACATTACTTTAACATGGCCTTCTCATAACTTAATTTTAGTTTAATCCTGATGCTCTGCATATTCAATTAGTTATCATTACTATTCACAGTGGCTCCAAAATCCGTACTAACCCCTTTCTCTTCTGTTCTCTTCCCGGTTTTCTGTGGTGGCGACCTGCACCACCACCACCTAATCAAAGCACCATGATGTTCCTACATTGATGAATTAAAAGCCAGAAGTCCACATGACAGTCATCATCAAGTCCTTTCATGAGAACCATAAAAACAATGAGGACTGTTTCATTTATGTTAGGTAGAATGCCCAGAGGGGGCTGGGCAGTCTCGTGGCCTGGAACCCCTGCAGATTTTATTTTCTCTCCAGCCGTTTGGAGTGTTTTTTTGTTTTTTCTGTCCTCCCTGGCCATCGGACCTTACTTTTATTCTATGTTAATGAGTTTTGTCTTATTTTAATTCTTACTTTGTCTTTTTTCTCTTTCTTCATCATGTAAAGCACTTTGAGCTACATTATTTGTATGAAAATGTGCTATAGAAATAAATGTTGTTGTTGTAGTGTTAACATCCCATGAAAGTGTTCTCTCAAATCCAAAAAAAAGATAAAATTGTGGAAAACTGAAATCCTTCATTTTACTTTCAAATTAGACTTTAGTCAGGGCAGAACTTCATTTGCAAAAGGAACTTTCAAAATTAAAGCGAAAAAATGTTTTGGATTAATCCTACCAAGACTGCAACATTTGGTGAAGTTGAAGAGTTTGTACTCCAAAGGAGCGATCTGGAGAGCCATGGTGTTGGGAGGCTGACTGGCCACAACACGATCCAAAACTGAATCTCACAAGCCACCCAAGAACTAAGAGATGTTCATCTGAAATATACCTGCTGGAGCCATCAATCATGTGTCTCATGGCCAGGAGACCCACATACACACAGGTATGCCTGTTATGGTAACATCATGGTGAGTTTTTAAAGTCCCTAAAGTCCTACGGTCTACCACACTACTTGGTAGCTTATTCCATGTGTCTATGGTTCTCTGTGTAAAGAAAAACATTATAATGTTTGTGTGAAATTTACCCTTAACAAGTTCCCAACTGTTTCCCCTCGTTCTGGATGAATTAATTTTAATATTACAGTCTAGATCAACTGAACCTTCATAATTTTAAACACTTCAGCCATGTCGCCTCTTAATCTTCTTTTGCTTAAACTGAAAAGGCTCAGCTCTTTGAATCTTTCCTCATAATTCATCCCCCTTAGTTTTGGAATTAGCCTAGTCACTCTTCTCCAGACTTTTTCTAGAGCCGCTATGTCTTTTTTTTGTAATCTGGAGACCAAAACTGCACACAGTACTCCAGATGACACATCTACACACCACAGCCTGAACTCCCACTTCTTTTAATTTGATGCCCAACCTCTCTCATGGCTCCTTAAGAAATGCTTTCTGAAAGTCCAGATACATAATTTCATGTACACCACTTTGATCATATCTTTTTGTTGCTTCCTCATAGAATTCCAACATGTTGATTAAACCTGACCTCCCTTTTCTGTACCCATGATGACCGTTCAGTCAACTCCTGTACTTTCCATGTGTTGCTCAGTTTTATCGTTGAATAATTCCTTCCATTAATTTACCTGGGATGCAAGTTAAGCTTACTGGCCTATAGTTAGTTGGATCTGCCTGATCACCCTTTTTATATAATGAGATATTTAAGATTTTCCAGTCCTTTGGAATTTCCCCAGTGTGAAGTGACTTCTTAAAAATGTGTGTCAAGGGTTTATAAACGTACTTGCTAACCTGCTTAATAACTTGAGGATAAATATTATCTGGTCCTGGGGATTAGTTTGATCTCAGCCTATTTAATCTGAGCAGCATTTCTCCCTCTACAATTTCCAATCCCTCAGTACTTCCTTAGTAGACTCACCTACCACTGGAAGGTTATCTACTTCCTCAAATGCAAAGAACTCAAACTACTGAGTTTAGGGCATCTGCTATTTCACTGTCTGTACTCTTTAATTCCGCTTTACTATTCCTGATGCACTTCACCTCTTCCTTGAGTGTTCTTTTACTGTTATTTTAAAAGGAGTTCATCAAGAACACAGGGACACAGTTGGAAACCTGTTAAGGGTAAATTTTTCACAAACATTAGGGAGTTATTCTTCACGCAGAAAACCATAGACACTTGGAATAAGTGAGTATACATTGTGGTGGGACTTTCAAAACTCAACTTGATATTTTTTTGTAAGCTTTGTTGGGCTGAATGGCCTGTCCTTGTCTAGATTGTTCTAATGTACTAAAATACTAAAAGAATCTCTTTGGGTCATCTTTCACCTTATCTGCTATATTCCTCTCCAGCTCCCTTTTGGCCTCCCTAATATCCTTCTTAATGGTTGCCCTCATGTCCTCATACTCCCCATGATTCATATTAGACTTATACGCCTTATACAATAGTTTTTTTCCTTTACAGCTTTTTGTCACCTATTCATTACCCCACTGTGCAGTTTTTCTTTTAATTTCCTACAATGCCAAATTATTACTTAAAATAAATCTTTTGCCTGTTCTCTTTCATCAATAAAATATGTGACTTGCATATGTAGACTATAAGGTGAACAGCGCGTCACAGTTGAGTGAATCTGCTTTTATCAAAGATCCCACCTACAGTAAAAGACTTGTTACTGCTGGGCAGCTGAGGCTCAGAGCATCCAATGATGTATAGTTGTCTATGACTAGCCATTCATATTACATGTTGCAGCTGTGTGTAAGAGGCAGAAAACATACTACGTGTGTGACAGCCCATCTTCATGGGCTCTGATTCCAGTTCTGACTCTGTTGTGAGCAACGCATTTGCTGAAGGACTCAGTGCCATGCTTGATTTGTAAGTATAGCCCATCGACTAACTTTGAAGCATTCCGGCGGGTAGTTTTATAGTTCAAGAAACATAGGCTCAATTACCTGGACACTGTCTGCTGCATCTTCTCCCTAGATGACTTTATTGAACAGTGCTCTTTCAATTTAGCCTACTGGCAATGTATCTGAGCGTATCCGAGAGAACTCTTATATTGTATCATGCTGATCACATTGATGTGCTGCAAGCACATAAAACTTTAAAAAAAAAGGTCATGACTTGTTCATGATATAATTATCCACCAAAGACACAAGACGGTGACTTGATTCCAGGGTTGGTACTGATTATGTACTGTAAAACTCAGTTTTATGAACAGAAATCCCATTTCAATGCCATATTTTACTTTGTGTTTTATTGGACTCTCCTTAGTAATGCTACAGGAGTGGCACTCTCTGCAGCTCACCTTCGGAGTTATGTAAAGGCTGTGCCGTACATCAGCAGATTATACTACTTGTGTAAGCAAAACTCTGCCAGCACTCAACAAGCTATCTCCACTATTTGTAGGCTTCTTTCTTTATGCAGTTACTCCATTAGTGCACACTGCTAGTGCTTATAAGCAACACAGTGTTATTTTAGACTAGGGGGCTTTGCCCATCCCCCATGAAATCTCTCCTTCATAAGTATCCAGATCCTTTGCTAATTGTGCTTAGGTGAGTCCGGTTTGTTTTAATTCCCCTTGAGATGTATCTAGAATGTGAATGGAGTTCACCTGTGAATTGTCTTGACATCATGTGGAAATGCATACTCCTGTGTTAATAAGCTCTCACAATTAACAGTGCATGTTGGGACAAAACCCAAACCCTGATGTCTGGGGAACTCTCTGTAGTGCACTGCGATCAAATTGTGGTCAGGCATAGATCAAGGCGAGGGTATAAGACCATTTCTATAGCTTTTAGTGTTCCCAGAGGCACATTTGTCTCAATAATTGTAAAACACAAGAATTTTTGAAACACCATGCCAAATAGAGTTGGCCATCTGGACCAAATGAGTAACTGGGCAAGAAGGGCCTTAAACAGTGAGGTGACCAAAAAGTCCTCTGCTTAGATAGGAGAACCTGTCTGAGGGACAACCATCTTAGCAGCACACAGGAACCTATGGTAGAGTGGCTAAATGGAGGCCACGCTTAAGTAAAAAGAATATGACAACCCGATTAAGCTCAGAGAATTAGGGGGGGGAGAGACCAGGCATTGCCTAATACAATCCCTACAGTGAAGCATAGTGGTGGCAGCACCATGTTATGGGGTTTCTTCTCAGAGGCAGGGACATGGAGTCTGGTCACAACTAATGAAAGGATAAAATGCAGCCAAATACAGAGAGGTCCTCTTGGAAAATCTATTCCAGAGAGCACACAATCTCAGCCTGGTGTGATGGTTCATCTTTCACTTTAACAATTGCTCAAATCATACAGCCAGGACAACACAGGAGTGGCTTCAGGACAAGTCTCTGACTGTCCCTGAATAGTTCATTCAAAGCCCAAACTTAAACCCTACTGAACATCTATGGAGAGACCTGAAGATGGCAGTTTACAGACACTTCCCATCAAATCTAACAGAGTTGGGAGGATATGCCAGAAATGGGGGATACACTGCCCAAAAGTAGGTGTGCAAAGCTTATAGGGACTTAACTACGACAACTCAAAGCTGGCATTGCTGCCAAAAGTGCTTCTACAAACTACCGGAATAAGGGGTCTGAATACCTATATGAATGAGAGATTTCAGTTTTTGACTTTTAAAAACTTTACAAACCTTTCTGAAACCATGCTTTCATGTTGTCATTGTGGGTTACTGAGTGTAGATTCATGTGCAAAAACAGCAAAGTTATTCAATTAAAATTAAATCTAAAACACAATAAAGTGACGGGCTGTTAATACTTTCTGGATGCACTGTAGCTCCAGTCTCTGAAAAAATACTGTAAAATGCTGTTCATACTAAAAGGCAAATCTTTATATCGATTCTGACATTTTACAAATGGACTCTTCTAACATCTGACCATCTAGCATTTTCTCCTTGACCATCATAATAAAGGTAAAAAGTATATATATATATATATATATATATATATATATATATAAAAAAAAAAAAAAAAGCTGGCAAAATTTAAGATTAGTGGCATATTCTACAGCATTAACATATTCACTGGTTGGAATGTTTTCTTTTTTGTGAGTTAGTATGCTATGCTGGCACAGTGGTGGGCACTGCCTCCTCATAGCTGCACAATCCTGGGTTTAAATCTGCGTCCAGGCACTGTCAGAATCATCTCAGCTGATGACCGCTGCTCATGTCAGGCAGACCTTAGCCTCCACTGCTGCACAAACTTGGAATAAAATGCATCACAGAAGTAGAGTGCACACACTACAAGTGTGGCAGATTTGTCCAGATTACTGCCAAAAGCCTGTGGGTATTTGAAATGTCTTTTGTATTCATTCAAGACATTTGTGTGTGGAGGAAACAGAAAATGAAAGGAAATATGAATTACATAATGCAGGATGTGTTTAGATCTTTATCATTATCCTTCTGCATAGTCAGTTTGTGTTCCAAAAGGATGCAATCAGACAGGAGATTGTATATCCTGCATTTCAACTTATTTTCTGTCCAACTGACTTTAGTTTAGGATGGGGGCACAAGGCAGTAACCATCCCTGAGATGGCTGACAGTTCAATGTAGCGTACACACATGCATCCATCTACTTTAAAATTCTTATTAATAATACTTGCAAAAAAAATATATATCCATGTCTAAAAGAAGAATAAAGATGATGATTACCATGGGGCATTATTTTCAGAATACCTCATTTATTTCAACACCACCAAAAGGCTTTAACATTTGACACTCTGTTAAGTTCTTGCACTTATCATCTTTGTTTCTTTTCCTTCATCATCATCAGTTTAACAGCCATTTTCTGGGTTTACCCAGGTTAGCTGATTGCCTCCCAAATCGTCTTCCTCTACTTTCCTCTGTCCTGGGGATCCTTTGAGGTGAGACTCAATCTTTTCATATCATCTGACACCACCTCCAACCGAGACCCTCCATATCGAGATTATTATTGTAAATGAAAACTAAAATGAAGATGAAAACTAGTGATAAAAAAGGCTTTTGTAAACTGACATAAAGTGATGAAAGAAACAAACTACAGTATATCAAACTTCTTATACCAGCTGAAAAGACTAAAATAATAAATTACAAGAAACATGTTTTGTCACAAGCTGGATTTATACACGGGCTAACCTGGACTGTAGTACACAAGAATAAATATTTGTTATTTGCTTTTCAACGAATTCTTTCTGCCACTAGACTGGTCGTTTGAGGCCTCTTTTACCCCTTTACAGATACCCCTAAGGTAACTCATCCACCGTTACCTGCAGGCACACTTTCATTCCAGAGTTCACTGGTCTCTAGTGAACTGCAGCTAGTGACAGAGCTAGTGGCTAGTGGCTGTTTGGCTGTTGGAACAGAATTTGACATAACTGGATGAGCTCAATATGGGCTGTTAACACGAAAACGAAGAAGAAAGAAATATATCATGCAATGATAGTGACAGTTCTTTAGAAATGGACATTGACAATGAGAGGTTCTAGTGGCAATAAAGCATACAAAGGTGATGATTTTGCTCAACCGGTAAACTATGATGTCACATCTGAATATATATTGTATCCTAACAGTATGAACATGTGGCATGATATCTGTGCTGACCAACAAAACCTTAAAATAATGAAACAAAATTAGTGCAATGGCCGACACTAAGTAGCCAACATAAACAATTCAAAAAGACTTGGTCAAGCTTCCAACCTGGGCGCGCACTTGGAGAATGACATTTAATAGAGAAAAGTACAAATTGCTACACTTGGGCAAAAGGAACATCAATTATAAATACAAGATGGGAGACACCGTCCTAAAGAAAGAAACCTGTGAAAAGGAATGAGGGGTTTATGAGAACACAACATTTTTATCATCTAAGCAATGTGCAGAAACACATTTAGGTTATATCGTAGATACTGTTGAATATAAATCACGGGACGTTATGCTTAGATAAAATAACATACTAGTGAGACGACACTTAGTGCAGTTCTGGTTGTCACCCTACAACAGAGCAGCACTTGAAGCTATGTAGAGGAAAATAACCAAGTACATCTCACTCAAGGACATGTCATACTTTGACACATTTGGAGAATTAACCCTCGAGCAGAGGAGACTGTACGGGGACCTAAACCAGGTCTTCAAAATTCTCCAAGGCATTGATAAATAAGGTCCAGTAGAATTCTTTCAATTTAATGGTGAATCAAGTACATGAGGACACCCAGTGGGAATACAGGGAAAGTGCATTTAAGACTGAAACCAGGAAGCACTTTGTTGGAAGAACCTGGAATAAACTATAAAGATATGGAGTTGAAACAGAAACCTTGACAGCCTTTAGGAAGTATCTGGATCAGATACTGGGACAGCTAAGTTATTAGCTA
Organism: Polypterus bichir lapradei; assembly: GCA_026402145.1. Taxonomy (NCBI): domain Eukaryota; kingdom Metazoa; phylum Chordata; class Cladistia; order Polypteriformes; family Polypteridae; genus Polypterus; species Polypterus bichir. The sequence goes on along the minus strand of JANRMT010062828.1, from coordinate 4,524,480 downwards.
AACAAAAAGTCTGAAAAATGAGAGGAGACCATTCAGTCTGTCATATCTCTTATTATGTTCTAATGTGAAACCTTCTTAAACGCATCAGATCATGGGTGAGAAATGTTTTAGTTTATGACTCACCTGTCTATATTACCAGTTACTTCACAAAGTGATAAGACTTTTTTTTTGGATTAAAACCATTCGGTGGTGCACTGAGAGACAGAGATTGACTAGAATTTACATAGATGAGAAGAATGTGTTTGTTGATGAAGATGATTTACGAAAGAAATGATACAAACCGTACAAAGTTATTGAGCTGGCAGGATTTCTAATGAACAATTGGTAAAGTTTATTAATATCTTCACAAAGTGCCCTGAAAAACTAAATCTGATAACTTTTTATTTGATTTACTGTTTTCTTAGTTTACATTTATAACTGACAAAAACTGATACTGTGAAAATAATGAAGTTTTAAATATTTTTTTCCTCCAGCTCAAAATAGACAGTTAAAGGATCATACTCTCTTAGTTTTTAACACGTGATGTGGTATATTATCTCTGCTGAAGGACCACTCTCGCTTTTCTGGTGTTGTGCTCTGATGGCTATTGTAAGAGTCAACACGGCCACCTTTCTTTCTCTTGGTATGCCCACAGACTACTTGCTGTTCCTGTGTAGTAGCTACTTAAGTTTTGACGCTACTCACGAAGCTTTCTGTTGTTCCCTCAGTACATATATCTAGGTTGGGCCCAAACAGTGATCTGTAGCTGTTAGACCAGGTGTCTGTGAACACATGGGGAATTATTAAATTAATTGTAGAACCAGTATTGCTAGACTGCACCTCACGAGAAAACGTTTTTGATTTTGAATGCAGACAGATAAGGCCCAAAATCAGTATAAAATGGCTTTGTATCTCATACCAAAGGTAATGTGCAGTCTCATGATAAGAACACAATTCACTTCCAAAAGTCTACACTGTGAAGAGTGGACTCTGGCAGTCTTTGTCTTTTTATAGGTAGAGAACCCGAACTGAAACCTGACGCTTCATTGAATAGATTTTTGATTATAATTAGCAATTTAGTTGTGCTAATGTCTAACCTACTTAGACCAGAGTCACAGGGAGCTAGCACATGGTGCAAGGCAGGAAAAAACCTTGGATAGGGTGCCAAGCCCATCGCTGGGCAAACACACACACCTGCATACCAAACACACACTGGGGCCAAGTTAATGTTGCCAGTTCACCTAACATGCATGTTTTTGGACTATGGGGGGAAACTGGGGCACCCAAAGGAAGCCCACGCAGACACGGAGAGAACATGCAAGCTCCCCGCAGGGAGGATGCAGGATATGAACCCTGGACTTCTTACCCCAAGGCAGCAGTAATACCGCTGTGCTACCCATTAGTAATTTACTGCATCTAAAAATCTAAGGGGCTCACTTATTGCTTCCATCGAATACTGAATATTAGATCAATGTGCTAAGCAAAGAAGCACAACATTTTCAATGTGTTCATTTGGATAGAACTCTGTGATTAAAACTTCAATTACAATTATACAACATTTCATGTCAAAATAGTGCAGAAAATACAAATTATGCAAAAGAGCCCATAGACTTTTTGTATCACTATTTATTGCAACATTATTCATGCTATTAATTTAAAACACTGTAATGTCCAGTTCTTGGCTTAGAGTCACAGTGCCATGATAGGATGGTGCTGAAGTTGTGGCAACATACCTGAAAAATCCGATATCGTGCCCTCCGAATCCATGTTCAGATTCTCAGAGCTGTCAGCTGTTCCAATTGACGCTTCAGACTCTAAAGTTTCATCATCTGAGGCTCGAGGTTCCAAAGTCAGCATTTCGTATGTCAGCTCTTCCCTGCAAATATTTAAAATTGTAGTTTTAAAAAATTGTACTAAAAAAACACTAGAAAATCATAACAAAAAAAAACAGATTTAAACAAATAATTTAAAAGGAATGCCAGAAGCTGCAGCACATTGTCAGTTTTCTATATTTCGGCGCAGGAACTTGCAGATATATAAGGAGCTGTGGAAATGGCACGTAAGGGGGGACTGAAACTTAAATCGTACCACTTACAAGAAAGATCTAGGAGTCACAGTGGACTCATCACCACCTACATCCAAACAGTGTAGAGGAGCTCTCAAAAAGGTTAATGGGGTGTTAAGTTTTATATCACGATGCATGGAGTGAAAGTCAAGACGTCTATAACACACACTAGTGAGGCTTCATCTGGAGGACTGTGTGCAGCTTTGGTCTCCAAGTCACAAAAAACACCAAATGATACTAGAGAAAGACCAGAAAAGCGCAAGTAAGCCGATTCTAGGACTGTGAGGTTTGAGTTATGAAGAAAGACTGATGGAGATTAAACTTTTTCAGCTAAAGTAAATGTAGATGAAGAGAAGATTGAACCATTTAAAACTACAAAAAAAATCAGTGCTCCAGATCCGAGCTGTTTCTTTAAAATAAATTCTTCATCAAGAACTTGCTAAGGCCAAACTTGTCAAAAGTGTTGGATATTTTTTTTCCTCACACAAGGAGGCATAGACCTGTGGAATTAAAAAACAAGTACCTGGACTCATATTTCAAGCTAGAAGAATAAGATTGGTGAGCTTGTTGGACTGAATGGTGTATTCTCATCAGAATTGTTCTAAATGTCCTAACAAAGATGCCAAAATTCTATGTTTGCTGTAACAGATTTCCTTTTTAAGTGCTTTACTTCATTCATATGATGCAACTAATTCTGTTGTGCACTAACTTTATTCAGATCCCCTTCTTAGCTTCTGTGTTGAATGTCAAGACACAGGGTGGTCAAATAGTGACTTCCACCCCTAACCCTTGCAAGTGTGAAAATTACTGAATAATACTTGGGTCCTCTAACTGTTGTGAGGCGTATCACAGAGGGATACTTTTGTGATTTAATTTATTAATTGCTTTAAGGTTTTTTTCAAATTCATGGGCCTTAATGAAATGATTGCCGTTTAGTGGCGTGTTGAGTACACAGGGCCAACTGGGGCTGGCTGCATGGATAATAAGGAGAGAGGCACATAAAAAAGAGAAAAATATATTAGGAGAAAGGAAACCGTGAAGTGAGTGTGAGCACAAGAAAGACAAGAGCTGGGAAGGATTGACAGAGCTCTACGAGAGAGCGTGCGGAGTACGGACCACCAGAGAGAAGATGTTTGGACCTGCTGAATAACTAAGAACAGTGAAGGTGGAAAGTAGCTAGCATAGATCTAGCAGTTCTTTTCTTATGCAAAATAACTTTTAATATTAACAATATAGTCTGCACTTACATTATTGTATGCCTAGTATGTACTAAATAACACTAATACATATTATATTAGACAAATTATTTTCAATATTTTTTTGGCTTGCGCATTGTCAGCAATCTTTTAGCAAACTCCAAAAAAAAAAATCCTATTTCTGTTGTTCATGGCTTATGAACTTATGAATCACCAAACCCATAAATGTGGAATTTGCAAATCTGGAGGGATGACTGTATACTTGAAGAGTCAATTCAATTCAGTTTATTTTTGTATAGTGCTGTCCACTAAGAAGAAATGACAATATATTAAAAATAAACAAATCAGGGAACTTTAAAAGCTAATGTTACAACTAAAGGTCAATATACTAATCTGGCGGTTTTTTTTTCCATAACAAAGACCTGACAAAATGTCACTGTGGTGTTTATTTTATGAGATCACAAGATGCACGTCTACCTAAAATTTCCAGATTAAATAAAACAAATGAAGTGTTTCCAGTCTACCTGTAGATATTAGAAAGGTTCTGTAACTTCAGCTCTTGAATTGAGGTTGAAGGCAGAGTGTACTAATAATTGGGTGCTTGGGATTCTTCACAACAGACCTCGCATCACTCCTCTGATCTGAGGCTAATTGTTCGTGTGTCAGTTATAAAGTGTTTCTAATTTTACAATCTTCATTTTCTGAATAACTTTGTGTATGGCAAAGTCTGCAAGGGCCATAAGATCCTACGAATGTGCCTGGATCTCAGCAATATGAGGGTTGGTTCATGGTTCTGCATTGACTAGTCTTCTGAATATTGCTCTCATTTTTGTAACTGGCTAACTGTATATTCGACTATATGGGTTGACAGTTTGTTTCTGTGAGGGATGTGTATTCTACAGTATGTAGCTGTTACTGCTGGTCAAAGTCCACATAGGTTTTGGCAGCTACAATCTGAGATAAAATCTTTCTTCAGTTACATTAATTTATTGAAGCCAGTTAGTTATATTTATGGGTTGTCCTTGGAGTCTCTGAAGTAAAACAGCAACAAGTGCACTGGATGGAGTGACAGATCATCACATGGCACGCTTTGCCCACATTCACACCATAACATCTCCTGCATGGGAGAAGACAACCAGGCTAATGGGTCAGGGTTAGGGTTTGGACAATGTGCAAACTCCACACAACTACTGGCCACGCCATGACTGGAACCCCTTTCTAGGACTGCCAGGAGGCAACAGCACTAACCAATTCCAACACAAACAACAAATCTTTTTTTTTTCCTACAGATTTAGAAGTCACTTGTCTGTAGTTCAGCTGGATGAACTCACTTTTCCTTCTGCAAGTTCTCTATCTGCTCAGTCAGGACCTGCTCCTCTTGTTGCATGGCCTTCTGCTGCTGCTCAGACAGCTCCACCTCCATTGCCCCATCCTCGCTTGCGCTCTCCTCTGGCACATCTGACACAGATGGCAGCCGTGTTGCCACAGGAGATGATGGGGTGTGATAACTACTACGTCGTAATCGCCCTTTGCCCTGTAGGGAAGCCAACAAACATCAATTATCTGCTTTAATTGCTGTTATTACAAACATAGAAAATGTCCAGTTAAGTACAATTTCTTAAACCTTAATATTTTTAAAACACAAGATAAATATACCGAAAACTGAGTAAAATGGACAATTTCCACAACCTGAAATACAGAGAAGGGTTGCCACCCACTAAATTGTTTTAAATGCTGAAACATATGACATTAACATTGTATGCAATATTTAAAAATAAAAGTGATATTTAGTGCTTTCACTCATATCTCAGGTTAAAAAGGCAGTGATATTCACCAAGTTTAACACACTTTAAGGTATAATTTTCCAAAATTTTTCATTAAAGTAAATATATAAAGAAAATGTAATCCAAATCAATTCTGTAAATGCAATGTAAAAATACTCATAAAAACATGAAAGAATACAATGGCTTAAGTCCAGCAGATAAGGCACGGGGAGCACAGATTCGGACTTGCGTTTAGTACAGCCGGCTTTGTGAAGAATTGTAATACAGTGCAGCTAGTATAAACATTTTGAATTAACGGTTAATAAGGACATGTCTTAGTTTCGGTAATTTACTTGGAGTCTGAAACCGTTCAGATTTTTGGCAACCTTTCATCAAGTCAAAAAGTCTGCCAGAATGGACCCTACTCCATTGGGCCCTTAACCTGAAAATTGTTCCTGAAGTGCTGTACAATGGCTGACCCTGTGCTCTGACCCTCAAAGACAAAAGACAATTTCCCCTGAGGGATTAACAAAGCCATTCAAATCCAAAAAATTGCAACAAAAATTAACTGAATACAAATGAACCTAAAAAATAAAATGCAAAAATAATATATTTCATATCAGTTAATGGCAATGTTATTTTCCTAAGGAAAACACCAATAGGAATTTCTGAACTAGAAAATTATTATAACAAAGAGACAACCTAGGAAGTAAAGTGAACCTGATAAGGTGCCCACATCTGGTCTGATTTTGAAGGTTCCAAACTCGACAAGGATAAACCTGAATTGAAACACAGGGTTTGAACAGAAGTCCTGCTGATTGCCTCTTGTTAATGTCAGAAGGAGAGCTTCTTCAAGTCTAAACCTCTCTCTCTCAACAGACTTTAACTGCAGATTAACACCAGTAGCATTCCAACACACAGATGCGAGGGAGTCATGAACTGAAGATGTTTAATGGGGTGGGAGGGTGAGAGTGAGTAAGGAGCTGAAAGGTAGCAAATCTGCAAGAGGCCAACACTAAATGGACAAGCAGAGATGATTGTAAGCTGATCCAAGAACTCCTCCGCATTTCCAGGATACATGCACAATAGACACACTAGGCATTATAGTCATGTGCGTATTGTAAGACATACTTGTATATTGTCTGCTAAACCAATGGGGGTGCAACACCACTCCTTCAGCCACTGATGTCTCAACGTTTAAAAATATCTATCTTTTTTACACTATGGGTTCCTGAATTCCACCAAGTACTTCACTTGGATATAATCAAGATTTATAGAATATCATATTGGTGGTAAAATATACTGTTGTATTACTCAAGTACATTATAAAAAAAAACAAAAAACAAAAAAAACAGTCCTCTTAATGTTGTAGATTTGTATACAAATCATTGAAATCTATTTATTAGTGTGGGTGTTTTCATTAATCTCCCATACCCATCGTTCGGTCTTGACAGATGATAATTATTTGCATTTAACACAGTGGTACAGGCTTGACAAGACTTTGTATAATTGAAAACAATTTTTAGAGTCTGAGTACATGCTATATAAATGGACAGATACATTAGTATGATCCAGTACCCTTTTTTTATTAATATTTCAGCCCATAAAATAAGGACAGGATTCAGTATGCTTAAATAGTAGTTCATTTTTGGCAGAATTCTTGCAATAGATCTCGTCTAATTGTACGTGCACTCTTGCTCTTATCGATATTTTTGCATTTTACCTGAATGCTCACAGTTTGCACAAACAGCCTGCCTGAAGAAGCTTTACGCTTGATCCCTTCTGTTATTCTGGCATTTGTAAATAAATGGCCATGTAAAGTTGTATTGTGACAAACAACAACCATCAAAGCTCACCAGTGGCACCACGATAGTCCAACACAAAAAAAACCCAAGTTAAATATAATATGCACTGCATTGTTGTTTTAATGATTCCATTGGTTAATTGCTTTGCAGCAGTGTGCTATATTGAGAAAAATGGAAGCTCACACTTGTAAAAGAAGGACTCGAGCCCACAGTTATACTGAACATGCTCAATGCAGGCCAGCACTCTGCCTCTCTTTAAAGTGTCTTCTTTATGTGGCTTTTGGGAGCGTATTATTTGGGACTCTATGGCGTGTCACTTCATACACAACATGCAGGGGTCAGAAACTAAAAGCCCCTGAAAATGATTAGCAAAAAAAAAAAAAGCAAAACCGTCCTGGGTCAATGTCAAATACAACAAATTCATAAAACTAAGAAACCTGAATACTTTCAATAATTTTTCACACACTCCAATTAATTATCCAGTTTGATATTGACTGGTCTGTTGCTTTAATGGAGTTAACATTTGATTACTGAGAAAGGAAAGCCAAGATAAATAATTAAGCTCACTTCATAGAAAACTGGAAAGCTTAATTGTGTGCATGGCTCCCTAATAGTAATTTGGGTAACCCTTTAGTTCAGGTACTTCAAAAATGCATCTATTAACCATTTAATACTATGTAACAAGACCTTAATAAACAATTCTTTGGGTCTTCATAACACTTAGAAAAAAAAATCAGTAAAGAGTTTATTCATCTCTGCAATATGACCTCAGCACAAAATGCCACTTTGGAGTGGTCTGAGTGGGCTTAACTGAGATGCAATGCTCTTGATATTCCATATTTACTATAAGATTGTGAATCCTTCATATTAACAAGTCATTTTACCATGCTGTCAATATGCCACACTGCACAGTAACAAATAACTGACCTACTGATGTTTTATAAGGGTTATGAAGACCAAAACAAGTCTTGTTACATAAGAGGAAATGAGTAATAGTTGCATTTTTGCAGGACTTAATGTATAGTGTTGCCATATTTTCAAAGTCAACAATCAAGAAGCTTTAACACTAGCTATGGCTGCCTGAAAAAAGCCCAACAATAAAAGTCAAAAACACAAATTCAATAGTCACATACTAAATGCCAAGAAAATGTTCAAAACACTATAGGATAAACATAGTGGTCTCCATGATCTGAATGTGTTCTTCTAATGCTACCTTAATATTTATTTAAACTGAGTTAACTTAAGACTTCCAGTCATCTAACATGGGGAACTTTTACAGTGAGTAGAAAGCACACTCCTCACTGGAAGCCCACATAAAAGACAAGAAGAGTATGAGAAAGAGAATTTCCAGATGGAAACTGAACAGGGCCAGGCAAACACCGTGAGGATGCATTGTCATCTGCTAACATATTATGCTACTTAAGCTAAGTTTCAGAACTAAACAAAATATACCAAAGAATTCATGGAATAGGAAAACCATTGTACAGGCTAGAATGGAACTACATGAATTAACAGTATAAGGCTGGGAGTATCAGCAATTTTAAGAGGAAACAAAACAACACTTACCACACTCAAGCATGACAAAGGTTGATATTGTAGAAATTTGTGTTAGACCTCCAACCATCACTAAACAGTCTAATATGACCAGAACTACATGGTTTGAGAATAGCACTTACCAATAAGCATCTTGAACTAAAGTGTATTTTACACACCACACTCTTGTTTTATTCTTGAAATGACCTGGTTGCTGTATTTAGTTGATTGGGACTAATGACAACTGTTTTCCGTGTAACTGTTGTTACTAGGGCAATATATTAAAACTATAAAAATAACCCATAGTCAAGAATGGTAAACATGGAAAAAAAGGCTATAATAAAAAAAATTAGAAAAAGAAAATCTCAAGCAAAACAATTACAGCAAACATTTGTTAAAAAAAGCCATCAACTTAAAAAGATGCATTCGTTTATATTTTCTAAGCTATTGCAAATTTCGCATTAGAAAATAACAGTCTCAAGCAAGGCTTTACCTTTCTACTGGAGTTTGGCTGCATGTTAAAACAGACAAACAAACAGAAACAAAAAGTAAAAGAAATTAAACAACAAAATTAAAAGGATTAGCAGTAAATGTAATATTGAACAAATGTGTGTTTATTGTAAACAAACAATCTTTCAACACTCAGAATGGTTTTCACACACTGCTGTGACATGAGTGGACAGCCCCATGAACCTTCACCAATTCTAATCTTCATTTTCAGAAGATTTTCTTTTTCCACAGGGGATGATGGTGCCAGAGTTGAAAGTAAAAATAGAAAAGTATTGTTATAACACAATGCTGTGCATGGAAGGCGTAGTGCTGTAAATTAATATCTGACCATCTGGCAGGAGAATTTTTTTTTTGATAAACCAAAAAAAAAAACAAACCAAAGAATATATCCCGAAATATGAAAATAAATGCAAATATGCCAAATGTATGCATTTCTGAATGGCTGCCTTCATTAAATGACATGGAAGCCATTTTCACAGAACTCCACTGCAATCTCAGGATCACAAGAAGAATGAACAGGGTTGGCATGGAGCCTTTCATAGGGAGATTGAGCGGGGCCTACAACCCTGAAATGGCAATACAACCTCTCTCATTTAAAATCATTAATGTGTATGAAATGAAGAGTGTCACGATTATAGGGTAATAATATTAGCATAAAAATATGTACTTAGGAAATATTTGAACTGTAGAAACCAATTGTTGTAATTGTTGTACAGGTTAGAACTAGCAGAGATAAAATAGCTCATCTAGCCTGGGGGAGTACAGGGAGCTAAGGCATTAACAGGATGGCAGATGGACTAGGGGTTGAAGGCTTTGTATCAATCTGTTTGTAACCAGCTTCACAAGGTTAGTTTGTATGCACTCCAAATATCAAAGTACAGGGGTACTTTACATTCTATGAGACCCCCAACCAACAAGAAGGTCTGGAAGGGAGGGATAGGTAGAATTTGTGGCACCACTTCCCCCTCCAGGAGGAAAGAATGAGCTGGAATGGGAGCTAAATCTGCCCAAGTTGAGTTACTAGGAATTAAATACTCCCAATTGTGCAACAGACGTGTCAAGAGCCATTAGAATTGGACAAATGAGACCTGAAAAGGCATGCTGGTGTCTCTCTGCAATTTTCCGTCTTAAGGAGAGGCCATATCTTGTTCTCTACGACATGCTGGATAAAGGGCCACACCATACCACAATGGACCAATTAACAGCCACGTGGTAGCCTGTTAACAGGTTGTATTATTTTACCAACATTCATTGTACTCTGCTATTTTTGCGCATATGATCTGCAGTGTATTAATGTATGAGAAACTTTCTCTCATGCATGTTGGGGTACCTCTGTCTAATTGCTTGATGTTATAGATGTAAAAGAAAGGGGGAAAAATTGAATTACAATGACGGTGTGGTAAGAGAATGGTATTTTGGACATACTGTTATGGTCTATGTAAAAAAAAATGGAGTCTGAAAGGGAAAATTGGTTCACCTTAGGACCCAATCACAATAAAACATTGAGTGATGGTGATGACAAGGTTAAGAGACTAGCATACATTGCTATATGCACATTACTACAAATAACATCAAAATAAAGTCAGTATCTTCTACCAGATGCCCACTACTAGGATTCCTAAAGAAACAACAGTACAATGAACTTGTATCATAGTTACATGAAGAATTGTCATTTAGAAGATACTGGATGGTGGCAGTAGACACCAAAGAAGCGGATTGTGTTGCAAGAAGATATGCAGTACCCTAATCTAGAATACAGATGAGAGGAGTACAAATTTGATCCTGTATTTTAAATATCACCACAACTTACTGTGATCTAATCTGTAGAATACAGATGTTATTTTTGGTCATAAACAGACACTTAGTAACAAACAGTCAAGTTAAATTAAAAGTAAGAGCTTTGCAATTGAAACTCAAATTAAGACAGGAGGAGAAAAAAGTGGATGCAAACTAATTTTATAAAAAGTTTCCTTATAAATCCTGGAAAACACATAATTCAAAAATTTACTCAGAGATGAGCGACAAAGATCTACAGGGCCCATCAAGGCAGATAACAATAACAACCAGAAAAAGAGTAGAAAAGGCAGAAGTGGACAAGAATCAACAAATGTCATAAATGGAAAATTTGGAACTTTATTTTTACTGATGCATACTCTTGTACTGTTAAATGTGTGTTATTCAAATGTTAATGTCTTCAAATGAACATTTGTACAGGTCAGGCCATCTATATACCACCTATATCCCTGGTATTGATTAGAACAGTTCTACAGTATCCAAACCAGACGTTTTTATGTGTGTTTAGAGGGTTGCTGTTTGTTTTATTACTTATATATATTTTGCTCTCTAATTTCCCCTTGGGGACAAATAAAGTACATCCATCTACCTAGCTATGGCTACAAATCTCCTATTTAGCTCATATGCACCCTGAAATACTTTACTGTCTGACTGTTCACTCTTGTTTTCTTCATCCAGGAACTGGAGCACAGAAAATAACTGTCAACAAGTTCAGCACAATACTTCAGTACTTGGGCAGGTCTAATAAAGTGCATTGAATCAGCAAGCTGAAGTTTGACTGCTTCCCAAATGTCACTTCAGAAGAATCTAGACTAGACAGACAGAATTGTCTTCTGGGTCTACTCAATGACTGATTCTGCTTTGTCATCAGCATACTTTTGTATTTATAATAGAGAGACATATTCCTGTTGAAATCTCTTTAGTAAGTGACCACTTGTGACTGTATCCCTGTTAAGCACATTGTTAGCTGGAACACCGATATAAACAGCACATCACAGTCCTGATAGCTTGACTATTGGTGAAGCAAATACATGAAATAAGAGACAGATACTCTGTCTATTGACCAACAGCTAACACTCAGTCAAAAAGTTTATGTCTGAGTCTTTGAAATTCTGATAATCCCTGCCTAATAACCAAACATTAAATATACAGGTGCTGGTCATAAAATTAGAATATCATGACAAAGTTGATTT
>JANRMT010062828.1:4462782-4489561 GCA_026402145.1 Polypterus bichir lapradei | reverse complement strand
GATAGATAGATAGATAGATAGATAGATAGATAGATAGATAGATAGATAGATAGATAGATAGATAGATAGATAGATGATAACTGCTATGTTTACTTTTCTGAACTGCGAAAATGTTGTGGAGAGGGTGACTGCTATTGTCAAGGTTAGCCTGTTCATTCTTTCCCCATATACCTTTCCACCACAATTCTCAGTAAGTCCACAGTCCTGCCCAGCACCGAGCCAGCCTTCTTCATCAGTTTGTCCAGCATCTTAGTGTTACTATCTGCAATACTGTCTCCCCAACAAACATCAGCAAAAATGAGGACACTGGCAACGACTGTCTGATAGAACAAAGACAGCATTTTGCTATATATGTTGAAAGATCTGAATCTTCTAAGGAAAAAGTGCCTGCTCTGCCTCTCCCTGTAGAGGACATCTGTGTTCACAGACCTATCCAGTCTGTCACCAAGGTGAACACCTAGATATTTATAAGTCTAACCCACCTCAATATTCTCCCCTTGGATGTTGACAGGCTGAAAAGGGACCTGAGACCTGCAGAAATTTACATTTATTGTGTTTAAACTAATTCGTATGTGTATGCATTATGTAATTTATAACTTTTGTAATATTATTTTACACATGAACTTATTGATCTGTGCCTTCACTCTGTAAAGAGCTTTTTAAACAAATAAACTGAATTTGAATTGCTGATGAGACGGTTTACTATGATGCAAGAGAGATTTTGCACTGCACTGGCTGCTTCTTCATACTCCTTACAGCATAATCTTTTGTTTTCTTTCACAATTAATATTATTTTTATCTAAGGGAAGAAAAGGCGAAAGGGTCCTCCACTTACAGTGTTACATTAAAGTTATTATTAAATGAACAGAGTTTACATAAATTGCTCTTCTCTTTAAACATGCAATCTTGTCATTAAAATCTGTTGCTCTTGCCATTTCCTATACAACAAATGTTTGGTAATAAAACATCCACACCATTTGTGTGCTCTGGAAAACTCCCTGTCAATGGTCAGGCTTTTTTGATCCTTTGCCTAGTACCATACAGTATGTGCCCTATAACTGCCATCTTCTGACAATGCCTTCTAGCTTCCCTAGCTTGTGCATCCATCCCATACATGATAGCCAAAAATGAAATGAACTTATAATTGTTAGAGATGTCTAGAGTCATGCTAGAAACCCAACACTTACAACCTGCTGTATATTTTTATGAAAGTTCACAAAATTTGTGTCAGATCAGTCTAAGAATATTCAATGCAAATATCATTTAATGAGGTATTCATATTTGATGTGACTGTCCTATACAAGATATGATTTGGGTGCTTTCTGTGTTAAGAGTTGGAATGTAAAACCAACCCATAACTCCAGAATTTAAGCAACAGGTTCCTTATTAGCTTTTTTTTTGTTTTAATTCCCCAGTACCTAATGTGGCGATTACTTTTATTAACTAGTTCTTAATAACAACTCTAAAGCTTTATAAATTTAATAGTTATTGTTACATATTGTTGCTCATCACTCCATTTCTGCAGTGTCCACTGCATTCAGGGCATGTGGTGCTGTTGTGCAAAAAATAAGTAACAATCTCACCTCAATAGTTTAATATATTGCTAAATATTTATACCAAACTCCAACATTATCATCATAATATTTTTTTTTAATTTTCTGTTAGCTCAATGCTATTTCTTGTCTAGAACAAGGTTATTATAGTTTTGCTGTTTTATATTAGTTTTTATTTCTATATTTTTTCTGACCTTACTTGGAAATTCAGTTTAGTTTTAGTTTTCCTTCATCGTGTATTTTTAGTTCTTATTTTACAAAGACATTTCTATTTTATATATATTAGTTTCAGTTTTAGTAATTATAGTAAGGTTAAAGAGCTACTATGGAGTTTTTGTGTCACAATGAGACAGAACTGTACACTTAATGGGTTTGGATATGAGTTTAATGTTAGTAGAAGCTTACTACACTACACAACACAGTTTACTATTTGGTTTTGTTTTTGTCCGATAAAAACAAGCATAATCAAAACCAGGTACTGAATATGAACAATTTTTACACAATTTTATAATTTTTAAAATATTTTCTATGTTATTTGTGCTGAACAAATCTGTGCTGACTGTTTGCCCTTTTTTCTTTTCCTTTTATTGCCCAGAATGGGCCAATTTGTAATGAAATTTAGGTGAATTTTAAGGTGTGAGGGTTTTTTTACTCTAAATGTCTACAGCACACAACATATCTCGCTCCAACGACAATGTGCTTATAATGAATGCCTTCAATATTGCATTCAAATATGTCCCATACATGGCTTTATTTTCTACCTCCATATTGATCTCCGATTCCATCTCAGGCACATACAATTTATAGACAGAATTTTGCCACCTGCACGCCTGAAAAGATATCAAAAATCAGAAAAAAGATTCTACTGTGTTCTGACGGGTATGATCATGAAAATCACAGGGGCTTAGGAAGAACAAGGCTGTTAGGCTTGAATCAGTGTGTAGACCCCACCTAGCTGTATTGAGGGAAACAAAGAAAAACAAGCATGTGGTGTCAAAGTTAGGGGCAGTGAGACTTGAATAGCCCATCATAAGAACAGTAAACCCATAATGAGCAGAGCAAGAGCAGGTAATAAAGAATATGGACAGGCACAAAATGACAGAGACAGCATCTGAGATTAAGAACAATATATACATTATCTAAACTTGTTTCTCCAGAGCAGGATCACAGGAAACCTGGAGCCTACCCCAGCAGGTTTGGATGCAAGGCAGGAAAAATCCCTGGTATGCAATATGTATGATAAGGCAGATGTTAACAAAAAGAATATGATGATTTGAACTATCTATTTTGAGGGAGAGAAACATTGAAAAAAATGGGGACAGATATTTTAAAACATAATTCTGCTATTGGATTATTTTCACAATATCTGGTATTAAGATTGATGAAAATTAACTAAAAAAGATAAATGAATAAATATAGCATAAATACAAAAACACACTAGTATGTTTAGCTTTTCATCACTTGGCAGACTCTCTTCCCCCACCTACCTGAACTTCAGTAGAGACACTGCCAACTCAGGAATTTTACAAGATTTGTATCGCTTTGTTGTTAAACAACGTGTTTAAAGCAAAAGTGATTGGTCAGTAACAATATGCTGATCTTGTATGATGACTCTGTCAGTCTCTCAAACAGTGCCATTTTATTTTCAAAAATCGGGAGTGGTCTCCCCTAGACTTTCTTGTATACTCAGATATGGGGATGGATATTTGAGGAAAAAACTGCACGACAATGATTATATTACGTACATTAAAGAACCATCAAAAACAGATCAAATCTAATTAATAATATATTGAACAATTATTATAAAAGTAAAGTTGAATAAATCGGACTCTGCAGCTGCATGAATAAAAAGAAAAAAAATTGAGTACGTGTTCAGGTAAAGTACCACTTCTGGTTGATGGATTTGGCCCAAAAGTTAATACTGATCTACAATTTTGGTGTAACGACCACATGCCAAATTTCATCCATCTATCTAGTTGCGTTTTTGAGTTATCATGTTTACATACACAGACACACTTCCAAAAAATGATATTTTCGGACACTGGGAGATCTAAAACGTCAAGATTCATCAAAATCTCGAGGTCGATTTTTTTCATGATTACTATACTTTCTCTATGCTTCATGTGTAAGGTGGCAGGTGAATTACTGTCAACAAAAAGCAGGCACCTGAGAAATAAACTGAAACGTTGCTCACTCGTGATTTTTATGTCCATACGGTAAAAGTTTTTGTTGACCAGCACATTGCAGTTTCAGGAATTTGAATTACATCTTGACATACAACAAGCACAAAGAAAGGTGGCACAGTTAAACGCTTTCTCACAATATTCACAATCACAATATTCTTAGAAATCGCCTTAGTCAATGGGTAGGCCTCTCTGGCAGGGTCTTAAATTGGTTTGAATCCTACCTGGCAGGTAGAAAATTCTTTGTTAGTTGTGGGAATTACAACTCAAAGACACATGATATCCTATATGGTGTTCCACAAGGCTCTTTCCTGGGTCCGCTGCTCTTCTCAATCTACATGCTTCCGTTAGGTCAGATTATCTCAGGGCACAAAGTGAGCTACCATAGCTATTATGATGACACACAGCTGTACTTATTAATAGCACCTGATGATCCAGATTCTCTTGATTCACTAACACAATGTCTGACTTGTATCTCAAAATGGATGAATAGTAACTTTCTCAAGTTAAATAAAGAGAGAGCTGAAATCGTAGTGATTGGCAATAATGGATACAATGAGGCTATTAGAAATAAACTGGATACATTAGGATTAAAAGTCAAGACGGAGGTATAAAAACTTAAGGGTAACTGTTTACTGTAATCTAAATTTTAAATCGCTTATTAATCAGATCACTAGGACAGCATTTTTTCACTTAAGAAACATACCTAAAGTTAGACCTCTTATATAATTGAAAGATGCTGAGAAATTAGTTCACGCGTTTGTTTTCAGTCGACTAGATTACTGTAACGCACTCCTCTCAGGACTACCCAAAAAAGACATAAATCGTTTGCAACTAATGCAGAATGCAGCTGCTAGAATCCTAAGTAGAAAAAGAAAATCTAAACACATCTCTCCAGTTTTGATGTCACTACACTGGTTACCTGTGTCATTCAGGATTGACTTTAAAATTCTGCTTATGGTTTATAAAGCCTTAAATAATCTCGCCCCATCTTATATATCGAAATGTCTGACACCTTATATTTCAAATCGTAACGTCAGATCCTCAAATGAGTATCTCCTTAGAATTCCAAGAACAAAACTTAAAAGTGGTGAGGTGGCCTTCTGCTGTTATGCACCTAAAATCTGGTAGAGCCTGCCAATAGGAATTCGCCAGGCTAATACAGTAGAGCACTTTAAAAAACTGTTGAAAACACATTACTTTAACATGGCCTTCTCATAACTTCACTGTACTTAAAATCCTAATACTCTGTATATCCAACTCATTATAATAACTATTCATGGTGGCTCTAAAATCTGCACTAACCCCTACTCTCTCTTCTGTTTCCTTTTCTGGTGTCCTTTTGGTGGTGGCTTGCGCCACCACCATCTACTCAAAGCTCCGTGATGTTCCAACAATGATGGATGGATTAAAAGCCAGAAGTCTGTATGACCATCAATATCAAGTGACTCCGTGAGAACCCTAACTACAAAGAGGACTGGTTCATTTATGTTAGGTAGAATGCCCAGAGGGGACTGGGCAGTCCTGTGGCCTGAAACCCCTGCAGATTTTATTTTTTTCGCCAGCCGTCAGGAGTTTTTTTTTTTTGTTTTTTCTCTCCACCCTGGCCATCGGACCTTACTCCTTTTCTATGTTAACTAATGTTGTCTTATTTTAATTTCTTATTTTGTCTTTTATTTTTCTTTTCTTCATTATGTAAAACACTTTGAACTACTTTTTGCATAAAAATGTGCTATATAAATAAATGTTGTTGTTTTTGCTGTTTCTCTTCCATACACTTTATGCGCGTATTCAACTTGCTCTGTCACCACAAATGCTGTTTGAACACCCGCCCTCCTTCACCAGCCGCCGTTCATTGGATGAATATGTGCGGGTGGCTTGTGGTGGATGACTTTCAGTTTTAGAGTTAAAGGTTATAAGGGTTAAAAATTAACAGCAAGAATATTCCTTCAAAATCGAAAACTAAAATTATTTTTAGAAAAATCATTATTTTATTTCAGTTAGTCTTTCCAGCTACTTTAATAGTTTTGTTTAGTTTTAGTTTTTCATTTTGGAATTATTTCAGTTTCCGAAAATGTTTTTTTTAATAATAGTTTCAATTTTGATTTTAGTTTTTGTTAACTGTAATAATCTTGGTCTAGAACAGGCGTTCTCAACATCGGTCCTGGAGACCCCCTGTAGATGCAGGTTTTTGTTCCAACCAGATTCCTAATCAGTGACAACACCTTATAGCACTGATCTCATTTAATTAGCTGGTATTTTTTTTTCTTTTATTTGACATTCAGAAAAGCATAGCAGCATAATTTTTACATTTATAAGGCATTTATAAATATTTCTGCTTTTGCTATAGATTTAAATGCTTAACTCTATTTTGTTGATTTCATTTTACTTTGCCCTTTCTCTTTGCAGTTTTTCCCCATTCATTGTATCTTAATAATGACAACTTAAAACGAGCAGAGCAGACACCCAGGCAAACAACACTGAATAATCAAAGGCTGCAGCTACTTTAGAGTCAGACCCACTAATTAGTAAATAATGGATTAATTAAACAATTAGAACACCTAGAAAAGGAGAATGAAAATCAAGATGAAAATACTGTTAAAAAGAAAAAAAAAATACATTATTCCTATATAACTGCTTGGTACATTTTAATATATATATATATATTTTTTTTTTAGAAAACTTAGTTTTCTAATTAATATATTGTTCATTAAACATAGAACTTGGGAAATATCAGTTCACTTAATTAGCCCAGTAGTTCAATTAAAAACAGAAGCTGGTTGGAACAAAAACATGCAGCGACAGGGGGTCAACCAGGACCGACGTTGAGAACCCCTGGTCTAGAACATGTCTTTTTGGAGTATGTGAAAAATTTTTTGTGCCATGAGACTGTTCCCAGCTTGCATGAATACGTCCCTTGGCCCAGCATTGTTCTCTCCATAGGTTTGTACAGGTGTGTTTGCATGTGCATCATGTACCTTTTAGATCAGATTAGAGATCTTCATTGTCACATATGCTGTGAGAGCATATTAAAATTACATATAAACCAGCAGGTGGGTACAGTACACAGTACAGGGCAGGTCGGACCAGGTAACTGGGAGTTCAGTGACCTCATGGCCTGCGGGAAGAAACCGTCCCTGAAGTGGAACGAATAGTGAGGCTCAGATAGGCAGAAATGAACACGGGGGGGTTAGCTGGGCGGCTGATATCAGAGATGATGGATTCACTTCTCCTCAAACATCTGGTCAAGTAGATGATATGATGCTGTGGAATTTCAGCCTCAATTATTTTAGAAGTTGTATGAACAGTCCGTTGGAGGAATCTGTGATCCTGGCAAGGGAGGAGGTTACTAAACCACAGTGTGATGCATCTGGTTAGGATACTTTCAGTTGTTCAGTGGTAAAGGTTCACTAGCGTTTTGGTTCTCACCCCAAACCTCTTTAACCTTTTGAGGAAAAAGAGCCTTTGCTGAGCCGTTTTGAGTATGCAGGTGGTGTTGACAGGCCACGTCAGGCAGTTGGCAGCCAGGACACCCAGAAACCTGAAGCTGCTAACTTCCTTTCAGTTCTGTTTTGAGGCTTAAAGGTGTTTTAATCAAACCATTGCTTGATTTTCAATGACACAATTTAAAGAGTGTGTGAAGTTGTACAACTTATAAAACTTGTTATTCTGGAGTAGTTGCCATGGTTACATATTCACAATATGATTTAGTACTTTGCTCAAAGAACACAACTGTAAATTTATGAATATTCATTTGTGTTTCTGCATTTGATATTCATTATTTAATATTGTTGTGGTATCTTTAAATGCTGTCTTTCGAGGTTGTACTATATGACAATGAGTAGACAGATCTTCATTTTGTGTGCGTTTTTATGGCATTATTTACCTTAAATTTCATCATCACTAATGCTGGTAGCCTAATATACATTGTGCAATGATGTGTCTCTCCCTGAGGTTTGCTCAAGACCACTTCATTATTTGGCTACTTTCACCACAACTTGGTGTCATAGGTAACACCAACTACACTCACTTTCCTCAACTCCATGAATTGACTCAAGCCAGTGATTTCAAATATGATGCTGTTTTTAATATTAATTTAAAGAAAGTTTAAATAATAAATTTCTCTATTATAGAAAAAAATCTTGGGATGAGACATTTTCAGAGAGATAATTTCACGTCCCGCAAGATGAGACTTTGCGCCAAGAGATGAATTGAAAACCTAACAGGTCCAAGCGGGGGCAGAATTAAAAGACAAACAGTAGAAGAAAAAAAAGACAAAGAGTAGAAGACAAAGTAGAACATCGTAAAGACACATGCAGAGCAGGTTAGAGATTATGAAAGTACTAAAATTTGAAAGTCTCAAAAAACTGATAGTAAAGATCGCATTAGTGCTAACAAACAGAAATTATTACTCTGTGAAATAACGGAACAGCGAAAAGAGATCGAATATATGGACATAGGTGATATGACAGAGCTACTACAAGTTTAATTTCAAAGAAACCACAATTTGGTCAGGTTTATATTTATGATCACGGAGAAGCGATGCAAAATAGAATTGAAAGAGTTAAACGATCGGACGTATTAGAAATTCTACAGCCAATACAAATCCATACGTCTAAAAGTATCGCAATTTACACTAAATTTATCTGAAAAACACGGACAAAGAAAGATGATGCTTGCATATATTATAAACTAACGTGACGAAATGTAAGCGATAACAGTTTGGAAAGACGGAGATATCAAAGACACAGCTGAAATTCGTGTTTATCCAAAAGCACAGGCCGATTGGTCGCAAGTGGCAGATCTGGGAAATGAGTAGCGTGTAGGGTCCACACAGGGGTTGGCAAGTGAAACGAGCAGGGGGCAGAGCTCCTTAGTATTTCCATATTTTTTTGGATTTGGTTTGGTAATCTGACTGTATGTGTTATATTAAATCATAATATATTCTGATGCCATAATTGCTTTGAACCAGTGTATGTGATTTTTCTGAATATAACCTTCAACAATGGTACATTGTAATCTATTCTGCTCCTTTATACATCACTGGCCACTGAAACTTCTAGACCTACATAGAGAAAGAAAAACTTACAATATCAGCATCTTTTTTTCTTCGTTTTTTGCGTTCCAGTTTCTGCACCTGAAAGGAGTTAAAAGGATATTGCAAGCTTACACATTAAAATTTCCTAAAATTAATTTATTTAAAGTTTTTCCAAATTTATTTCTAGCATTTAGTATTGTATACAATATGGAAATTTGTTTAAATTGTCTACATATATGCATTATTGAAAAGAATACTTTAGAGCCAAAAGAATGATATACTGGCCCTGAATGTTTTTAAAGTCAGAAATGACAATGTATTTAGAAGATATTAAATAAGCTTCTGGAGGCAGATGTCAAAGGCTCTGTTCTGCTTTCAAAAATAAATAAGAAGCCATAGAACTGATAAAAGGTTCAAACTGTGATTAAACACTTGAAATAATTTAAAATGCATGTAGAAATAAACAATCTGCTGATATTCAAATTAATCTTTGGAATAGCACCTTTCATGGCAGACACCAGCATGAAGTGCTCACACCTAAACTAATGCTTCCCGAAACGCCAGTTCTCACATTTGAAAAACATGTAGGAAATAAAATGGTCAGGATGACTCTGAGTGAAAACTTGGGATATGGATCATCAAGCTTTAGGGATTCAGACCAAGTAGATTAGCAATGGTAGGCATAAACTACAATACTTTATCTAGAAAAATGATAAAGTTTGGAACTTAAATGTAACTAAAAAGACAGGCAATTGTTTTAAAGACAATTAGTACTTGTGTCAGGTGCTGCTGCTTCTAGCTTTTCAGCACACTTATAAAATTTACAATCATGTGTTTTGAATGGCTGGCTCTTATGATACAACAGTTTTGCCATATTATTATGATCTTCTTTTGAGATTATTAATTGTTTTCTGACTGAATGAGTTTTCTTGCATGTTGCTACATGACAATCCAGACATCAGTCATTCTATTATATTTCAAGATGTTCACTTGATAATTACTTTATTAAAACAATTATAATATTTAATTTTATTTTAATGCCTATGCTGCCTGTCTTTACCTACAAACAATCTGTGACCTTTTTGTTTGGATTTGTTGCGAATTTCAGTGCCTCCCAAAATGGGACAAACATTTAATTTATGAGTTAACGCATTAAAACCCATTCAAAACTCGACAAACCTTACCTTTCCAGCAGTGCTGTCCAAAGTTTTATATTCTGTCATGAACTCATCCAGAAACACCTTAAATGTGTTCACCCAGACCCTCACCGGCGACTCACTCCAGTCCCTCTGCTCCTGCCGCATTGTCTTTTCCAATATATGTTCAAAAAGAGCATATAGATCCTTGTATCTGACTGTTTTTCCATCATCCATCTGATTAAAAACAAAGTTTTCATATTCATTATTGCTAACACTTAGAATTATTAACTTTTTAGTGGCTTCTAGCAGATCCTGATTTTGTGTGCTTTTCTTTCGATTAATAATATGTTCCCAGAGGGAACTTTAACAAGCTTTCAATAGCCACATTTTTATAAAGTATTTAGGATAAACCATACAAACTGACTTTAGTATTTATTGATTTAATTGGTATATTTTGTTTTATTTCATTTTTTTTCCCAATTTAAATTGTATGCAATATTCTAACGCAAGAAGAGAGTTAATGGGAGGAATGTGGGAAGGAATTGACATGATAATCAGCAGATGGTTGGCTGACTATAAGAAACTGAATTATTTCAGAACTGCGTGATCTACTTTGTCTTAATTAAAGGCTTACCTGAAAACAGATTTCCAGACCAAGCCCCAAAAACCTTTAAACTGAATTCACAATATTTAAAAGATTTGGCAAATATGTGATAAGTACTTACCGCAAGTGCTGTTGAATAGGAGTTGAAGATATTGTGCCGAAATTCTCTCAGTGCTTTTTTAAAGACAACGTCCACCAGGGTATCTTTTTTACCATCCTCAGTGTCGAGGCCATCAATCTGCCACAAATGGAGTAATTTATTTCACAATTCACAGGCTAAGTAGAAAATATCAGTCGGTAGCTATCAATTTACATCAGACGCAGGCATATGAAGACCAGAATTATTCATGGACTCTAGTGATTTTGTGTAGTTACATTATTTACATTTGCAGTTTTATATGCAGGCACAGGACAGAATCTTTGTGTATCTCTACAATACACATTAGGCAAGTGATCCACTTTAAACAAAACAAGTATTATATTTATGAGTTAAAACACTACAACAAATGCCTAGCACTATTCTAACACAATAATGTGAGACTGATGAAAATGCACACATCACAGTGGAGTGCTAGCAGTGCTCACTCACCTTCTTTTGCAGAAACTCATTCATGGACTTGTAGTCACTTGCACTTGTTAAAATCTGCAGACAGTCATTCTGCCATTGGGTGGTGTCAATAGTCACGTTACTGATCTTCACACTTTTTCGCCTCCTCACTTTAGGTGAGGGTTCTTTATTTTCCTTGAACTCCTTTCCTCTTTCTGCTCCAAGGTTGGGACTATGAGGTGGTGTCACACGGTGCTGATTTACCTCCTGACCTACTGGGGATATAATGGCAGTCACCATTAAAACCTAATAAAAAATAATTATAATAAGAAGCCTGCCATGTTTACTTGTCTACTAGTGTCACCTCTGGATTTTCAGAGGTCTTAAAAATATGGAAAAGAATGGAGGATTAAAATTAAAAATAAACTTTTAAATAAAGGAGTCTTTCATAGTAAACTGTTTAATAAATTCACCAAAAAAATGAGAATGTGTAGGAGGCCAGAGAGAGGTGACACGAGAGATGAGCTGCTGTGTTTTATTTCAACCCTGCTGCCTCACAACTCAACAGGATCAGTGAGAGTGGAATATGTACACTGAACAAACTTAGAAATACTGGTTCTTTAAATGGCATTTTATATTTCTTTACTGGGTTGTGTGGTTCCTTGTAGAACCTTTACTTAACAAAGCACCATTTAATTCTATGAAAAGCTATTGACATATGAAGTTGTTTCTTTGTGTTTTAGAAAACTTCCTTATATGTAGAGGAAAAAAATTGAAATCTTTGGGAAACCTGAACTTTGCCTGCACATATGCAGCAGGACTCATTTTAAAATCAGGACCCACTGGTATTTCACAAATCTGTTACCATCTATTCATGGATGTTGTGTGAAGTCAGCTATGGATCTAAATAAATAAACGTTATTTCATGAACCTTCAACTGGATGTGTCTTTTGGAAAACAAAAATGACTCCCCAATGGCACTGCTATGAAGAACCACTCTGTTACCTTTATTATTAAGAGTGCCTGTAAAGAGTTTTTCTTGGTAGTAATATTTTTCTTCCACATTCCCAAAATATGCAGATTGTGTTAATTATTTTTAAAAATAGCCACATTAGTTTGAGAGTGCATGTATGTGTGTTCTGTGATGAAGTGAGACTACATCCACAATTCGTAATCACAAATGTTTCTGGGTGTGCTTCTTCTCCTCCAGTTTCCCTGAAATGAAATGAGAGAGCTCAAAAATGCTTGTGCTAGTAAAAAGTTAATGTGATAAAGAAAGTAATCTGTCATTAGATTTTTTTTTTTACCCGATTATTCAATTTTATCATTGAGTATAAACCCTCAATACTCATTAGGATCCATGGGAATAGCGCTCTAAAAAAGATTGGAAACAACAGCAATATAAAAAGTATAGATGGTTAGGCAGTTTGAATGACTGATGGCACATGTTTTACACAAATCGACTAATTTACATGGATCAGCATTTCCTTGACAGAGCACTCAGTACGACAAAACTGTTTTACCCAAAAAAAAAGATTAAACTTTTGTACAGAATTCCCAAAGGAATGTTTGTTTCTTAATTTTAACTTTACTGATGTGTTATTTTATAATTTGACGAGTTAAGAAATGTACAAAATACTTTTTTTTCTGAAACTTGCTTTGTTGTTACTGTTTAACTTTGATGAACAACAAACATGTTGTGATAATTGTTTGTATATTGTCCTTAAAGAAAAAGTTGTCAGAAAGAAGCACTAAGTTGTTCTATGTATGCCTGTTCTACTTGGAGAATACCAGATCAGAACCAGAATAAACTAAAAATTATGGACCACAATATATAAGTTGTAAATATGAAAAGACAAAAGAAAACTTTGACCTAGATCAAGGGCTACAAGGAGAAGCTGAGTTTTAGAAATTTCAAAGACATAGTATAAGTTGTGCTCAAGCACAATTGGTCAAAGATAGGCCTAAAAATAAAAGGCAACTTGGCTACTATACTATGACACTGCAACAACCCAAGAAGTGCATCAAAGAAGCACTAAAACAGCATAAACTCAGGTTAATATAGAAACCTAGAGTCTCTGTCTTATACTCAAAAACCAATCGGCTTACTAAGCCAAATAGCCACCAGGTAGTTTTGGCATAATAGATGCCTAGGGTCCTGGAAAGATGAGCTGCTATCTATCCAGGCTGTATTGGTCTTATTTTGCCATGCTCATTAATTTGCTTTGGTCTCGGGCACATTTGGGGACCTTTAGTTAGAGAACGTTACTTTATAATGTGTAAAAAAAAAAAAAAAAAAAAAAAGTGTAAAGTTGCTTATCTGTTTATTTTTGCTTTGTAACAGGTTGGTAGGTGGAAATATGTGGGCTATAGTCAGGATTCGGGACAATCTGGTTAGGTCGCCGTAATATAATGTATATGAAAGTGAGAATAAGGTCACCCAAGGACCCCTCCCATAGTAAAATATATTCTTTTGAGTTTAATACTTACATCAACAAATAAGTAATCTGGGTCATTTGTAACACTGTGAACTGTTTTAACAGTTTTTTTGAAAACTGTACCCACTAAATGACTGCAATATAAACAAACACTGGCTAACTATCACATTTCAATAAGTCTACTTACTTATTTCCCATTCATTATTAAGGGATAATGACCTCCAACTAAAGGTGGTTTAAAAACAAGGTCTTAAGACACAACTCTCCATAAAGCACACTGGGAGCCACTCTGACTCCACACGGCTCCAGCTCTGTTGATCCAATCAACGGTCAGCACTGTGTACTTCTGTTACACTATTGGTTTTTATCTACCCTGGAGGCTAACTGTAGAGCTAAGCTTTTTCATAACACATTAATTTTTTTTTTCTTGCTAGCTTTGTACTTTTTGACCTTTGAGCTATTTCATCTGTGTATTGATTTTTGTAAGTTGACTTGGCTAAACAAATCAAATAAAAATATATTATTATAGTGCATTACAAATAATGATACACCAAACTATTAAAACCAGACTCCTAACAATATAATAAAATCACAATAATGCAACGGAAATTGATCATATAAAGTACTTTGTTTCAAAAGCCATCAATAAATACTGAAAACTTATAAAATATCTTCTTTTTCTAAGATGAAAAACCAACAGAGGTTATAGGAAAATGAAATAAAATACCATCATATATCATGAGACCAACATCTGTCTCATCCTGATCTTCCAAGAATTCATGCTTGTCGGGTTGAGTGATCACTTTGTCTCGGAGTAGCTTCTTATTGCCTTGCTTTGCTTTCCCCCAGAAGCGCATCTTTGCTTTCATTCTGTAGGCACAAAAAAAAACATTCACTCAGATCACTGGTTTCCAGAAGAGCAAACCACTGGTGTCAAAAACAAAACCATAAACAGTATTGGTGTCAATGGGTGCGCCCCACAATACTACTGGGCAAACAAATCCACTTTATTTTTGTGGACAACAGAAGTAAAGCTTTCACATCATATTTGGAACAAGCATCTTTTAACAACTTATGGTGCATAGTCAACTTAAAAGTTTTTCCTAGTGAAAGTGCGCATAGGGGACAGTTTAAGTGCTCGGATAATCATAATCTTCCCCTGGAAAGCTAGCGGACGCTGTCGACTAATACTTTTTCTCTTCTTCTTCCCTCAGACAATTGACAACCATGAAACCTCTGATGTCACTTCTGGTTTCCAACTGCCTGGACCCGCCTCTTCCAACCAAGAACCTTTATCACTGGAAGCAACGCCATCTTAGGCAATCTATCTTGGAGACTCATACTGTCATGATGTTTCTCTTTCATTTCAATGCACTACAACTCGCATTTTATTTGAATATATGGGGTTGGCCCTTGTGGTGCCCCAAAGATTTACAATCTTCTTTTGTCTCTTGATTACTATCTTCTTATTAAATAATACGCAACAGTGGCTGTCTGTTTGTCTATCCAGGATTTTAAATCACCTGTATCTCACAAACCATTTGACCTATTGACCTGAAATTTGGTACACATATACTACATGACGTCTTCTATCCGCTTTCAGGGTGATGATTTTTAGTACTCTTTTTATTTTACTTTATTGTAGAATAAACTCTTGGCAGTGGGCAGCAGGATGGCCGTGCAGCACATGCGTACGGGTGCCATTCTCATCCCTACCACCTTCGCCGTCACTTCCTCTACCTCTTCGTATCTTAAATCATTCTTGAGGCAGATTGAAGACTTAAGCGCCAGCTTAAGTGAAAAATTAAGAAAAACGTACAAAGTAAATGCAATACAAACACTGACTTAAATCAGTTTTAATGCGAAAAGATGCTGTCGGAAGAAGAGAAGAAACGGGCTGCTAGGTTGGAGAAAAGAAGAGCTGCTCACTAAGCAGCACGCGCATCAAACTCTGAGCAAATAAATGCTAAACGTACAGAGGAAGAGTATGAAAACTATGAATGCTCAAGTCAAGTGTATTCACTGCACGTTATCGTGCAGTCTGCCGTTACTGGTATATATATAAAACTGTTGGCCAAGCCCAAAGGAATCCTGCACGTCAAACATTAGTATTCATAAGTTGACCACCTCTGGGCATGGCAACATATCCATGAGGGGTAACAAATATTATAATTTAATAATAAGTTTTAAAGTCTTAATAATTTACTATTTAAAACTTGATTTTCTATTTTAAGGACTAACAAAAACAAAGTTATGTAAGAAATTTGGCAGCTCAAGTGCTTTTACCTGCTGTCAGTGTGGGCATTCTTTCTTATACTGTCCATCTTCACAAGATCCCCAGAGGACAATGCCTTGTGCATTTTCTTTGTGTCTTCAGCCAATGATGTTGACTGTAATATGTCAAAGATCAAAGTAGAGATGCAGTTACAAACGTAAAGCAGCTCACTACACAAGCTAAACATAGTTTTGAATTCTACAATGGGTTTATTTAACCACATTTTATGATACATTATTACTGCAGCTCCAGGGCAGAAAGACTAGATTATCCCTTTTCTCAAAAATACAAATCCTCAGTATTTATACCGGACCCAGAACTCTGTTTCAGGCTCAAGTGCTTGATGGGAAGAATCATCGCATCAAAGAGCTCACTTCTAGCTAAATCTCCTTCTCTGGCAAATGTGCCGTCATCATGTTGGAATTTTACTAAGTTAAAAAAAAAACACATCATATGATCTCAGGCAAACCCTTTCAGCCATTTCTTTCATGCTAAGCAATTTCTTAATAAGAGTATAACTTCTTCTGCACTTTTTCACTAAAGTCCTTGATGTGGTTTTGAACAATTTTAGATTTAAAATGCCTCATGTTTGTAAAACATGACATGTTAGTATAAAACTCAAAACCACTGAAGGTCTGCAAGCGGACAATTAATTACTCTCTGTAATGTTTTATGCTTCTTACTATCTATGTTGCAGCAACTTAGAGACTTTTATCAAATAATGAATCCACTAAAAGAAGCAGATAGAGAGATAAATTACATACTTGTATACCCAAAAGACTGACATTATTAGCTACATATATTACATATCCCAAAGTCACACAATGTTCCAGCTAAATAAACTGATTGTTAGATTTTACATGGTATGTGACCATGTCTGCATGTTTGGCATCAAATTTTACTCACAGTATATCCGATATGTATTTTTGTTTACTTGAAAAACTCTACTTACCTTTGTTAAAGTTATCTTTACCAAAAATTATCTTTAAATAATGAAAAAGGATATTTACAAAAATGTTAATCTGTTTTAAGCAAAATTAAAAGAGCAAAAAACTCCTCTCTTCACATTACATTATATATAACTGTCTAGTTATGCAATTCTAAATTTTCAGATGCACTTAAAGTACAAAATTACATTTACTCTAACAAAAAAATCTAAATGAAATTCATATTGTAGATATAAATACTACACATATATAATTTGCACATAATCTTACATAAAAAGTAGGCTTTGTACAAATAATTTAAATATACTACATGAAAAACACAACATAAAACATTTCTTAACAATAAAAAGAAAGAAAACAAGGTAGGTATTAAAACAAAAGTGAACATAACCCAGAAAACCCAAGGCACAGGGTGACAATGAATGTGCAAAGCATTATTTGGTGATGTAGAAAGAAGGTAAAATGAGTCCCATGGGACAGAGTTACAAGCTACAGCATGCAATGATTGTTTGTTAACCAGGCTAGTCAAATTATAAGAGAGGGAGTGAGTGCGGCACGCTTGGCGTACTTCTGTGATGAATGATGCTCAGGATATCATAATTCAGGTGATTGATCCAAGCAGAGTGAAGGTGCACTCAAAAGAATCAGCAACATAGTTGCACGTCCAGTGAAAGCCTAAAATATGGACTAACATTAATTTGTGGGAAACCCTTTTGAACACAGCCTGGATTTTGCTTCACAACATGATTTAATAAGTGTACAGTAATAAAGCATATTATATGAAGAAATAACCTCAGCAGTAAGTGGGCAATTTTGGAGGATTTAAAGGGATACTCCACCCAAAAAGTACATTTTTAAATATATTTCCTACCTCATGTAATTTGTAGTGATGGCCTAAGAAAAAATTTTAATGTCATGTTTGCATTCAGAACAGAAATAAAAGTTTCTGATTGGATAGCTATCTATGGTGACCAACACTTGAGAACAGGAAACAATATAAACAACATGTACAAAAAAACTTCACGTTACTTGTGTTGCATTATGCACATGTCAGTTCATCCATTTGTATGCTCACAATCTCACAAACACATGTATTTTAACTAAAACACTGTTAAACAAACCACTTTTGGAAAGTCCTATTGTGAATGAAAATGGAACACTTTCAGATAGAAACGACCATCTGAATTACAGGCCAGTCTCCCATACTTACATTTATATTTATACGCACACCTGAAGTACCCAGGAATTATTTGGTAGCAGTCAGTGAGGCTGCACGGGTGAGTAGATCTTCAGATATGCACAAGTACGACACATATTCTCTTCCTGATAATGTTAACACTTGTTTTTCTTTCAGCTTTTTAGCCGTACTCGTCTTCCAGTGTTCTGTTTATTGATATCACATGAACAGCAATGTTAGCCAATAAAAATGCTGTTACTGGGCCCCTGTCCAAAGAATGAGGCAGAGAGACCAGGTCCACAATTCAAATGCTCACTCGCGTTTGTGTGTTCCATTTTCATTCAAAAGACCATTTTCAGAAAATAGTTCATTCAACAACATTATTGTAAAAATATAAGTGTTTAGGACATTGTGAGCACATAAACTGAAGTCTGGATGTGTGGTTTATGCAGCAGGAGTAACAAAAATTTTTCAGGGATGTTTTAGATATTGTTTCCTGTTGTCCAGTGTTAGCCACAAGAAGGGCCGGCACCACCATTAAGGTAAATTAGGCATTTGCTTAGGACACAAATCATAAAGGGGGGAAAAGCCCAGCCACATGAGTTAGCTACCGAATAGTCGGTTGACACACTAACAAGTTTGGTCTAGGGCACAAAATAACTCAGTACTGGCAGTGGCGACAAGAGATGTCTGTTCTATCAGAAACTTTGGAACTCAGCCATCACAACAAACTACATAGGGTAAGTATAACATAAAAAAAATATTTTTTGTGTGGATAATTCCTTTAACAAAATATTCTCATCTGTAATGTAATATAACTGACAATAACACACGCAAATCCACTTGATATAATTCAGGTTTACAGAGACTAGAGGTCAACCCGACAACATCAGGCAAATGCAGGAATCAACCCTAAATAGAGTTCCTGTCCACTGCAGTGCCCTCTGTTGTTCAAACTCACGAGGGGCCAATTAAGAATCACTAATTAACCTAAAACACACATTTCTGACAATATGAGATGTTCCCTGAGAAAGTCCCAAATGGACAGGTAATGCTGCAGAAACGGCAACGCTCTGGGTAGTTAAAATTCAAGACACTGGGTCTGGAGGCAGTCACACTATTAAGATCCTTCAATTACGAAGAAAACAAAAACAAAACATATCACACCACAAAGCCTTTTTCTTTCAAGTAAACCTTAACATTAAATCTTAACTTAATTTTGTAACAGAGTAAAAATAACCAGTAACAATGATGTACTATCAAGTACTTTAATTTAAAAGCTCACTGCATATATACATGTATATGTGTGTGACTTTCAATATAGACATCCAGCTCAGAAAGTGGTGTTTGTCTAGCACTTCTGGCGGTACAGAAAGCCATCTTTGCTCACCACAAATTAAATAAAATTCTGCATTATGCTGGCCTGGCACAGAGCACAAAGATGGACTCAGCAGTGAGCCTCTGGCAGCCTCCATCTCAGGGATACAAGCCAGACAGCACTGATGCAAGATATCTGGAGGTGGATAAATATCAGCTGTATGATCATGAAAAGATTGTTTTTTCCAGACATACTGCATAAAAATTAATCAAAACTGTACGTCATCACATAGCCCAATTTTGAATTTATGGCGAACACTTCTGCTATTTTTGGACGAAGAGGTGTTTATTTGCGTAACATTCCAGCTGTGTTCAAAAGAATATTTTCCCATTTTTTAGTTAAAAGAAAAAAAGTGATTTTATAACTAGAGTCACAAAGCAGTAGTAAGGGGTCAGTTTTGCATTTCTAACCATTGCCACTAAAGAATTTAGCAGAAAGAAATGCTCCCAATGGTCAGGCGCTCACCCAGAAATGGCCTACTTGATTGGTTTGTACATTAAGATTACCATTTCAGAGTCACTGTGACAAGCCTGCCCGTCACTAACCACAGGCTCCATTTCAGGGTGGGGCAGGCAGGGGGATAGAGGGGATGTGATGGGGTTGTCATCGTACTCATCATCCTCCAACTCCCCATCCCCTGCAGGGTTTGTACCTCGGCTCAGGAAATCAGAGCGTGTCCGCGCCATGCGGGCTTTCTTTTTTTGGGCTGGTCTCCCAACCTAATTGACCAAATAACACAAGAAGTTGAAAAGGCATTTACTAAACGTATGCCCTGCCTAACACCACTGAAGTCTGCATTACCCTCAAGCATGATTTCTATAAAAAAATGTGCATATCAGAATAAGAGCAGTGCAAATGTAAAAATTAATGAACATCAAAACAACATAATAATGCACTTTTATAATTTACCACTCAGAACAACAAATGTGTTAAAAAGAATCTGATTTGTTCTTTGCTTCCTTAACATTAGAATCTGCTTTTCATCTATCTTTTGCATAACTTCTCCATTCTGTCTCTTTTGTCAGTTTGAATATTCAGTTACATTTAAAAGTTCCAAGTAATTATCTACCTGCCTCATTCATTTTTAAAGAAACTGACATATTGTCATACCTCCAAAGTCATCTTTGCATGCTTTGCATTAAAAAATGGCTCTTCTTTCTGAATGGCAGAGGACCTCTCTTGGTTGGCTGATTCCTTCTCAACTCTACAAAGAGAAATTTGCCACTGTAGTTTACTACATAATACATCCATTCAAAACCCTAATTACAACTGTGACTAAATAATATTATTGTGTTAACATTAGTGTGTATCCTGCACCCAGTGCTGATGGGACAGGCATGTCAGCCCAAAGCCCTGGAAGAGTGGGTTACTGAACAATTATACAGTAATGTGTTGTGGGACAATACTGGCAGCACTGAGTACAAGGCAGAGACCAACTGACCCATTGTTAGGCAATACACATGTTCCAATTAGCATATTCACATTGCTAATTTTGGTTAGATTTTGTTCAAGTCATCGGTCTAGGGGTTATTTTTTCCAACATGCACTGTGAATGTTGGAATGATGTATTCAATATGCACAAAAATAATTTGTACATGATTAGATAAAAGAAAGTGAGCTTGTTCATTATTATAACTTAGATACCTAAATGAAGTTACAGTGCCCTCCATAATGGTTGGGTCAAAGTCACATTTTTCCTGGATTTACCCCTCTGCTCCACAATTAGAAATCAAACAATCCAGACATTGTGATTAAAGTGAACATTGCAGACTATAATTTAAGGGGATTTGCATAAATTTTGGTCACACCATTTGGAAATGACAACAGTTTTTCTACATGGTCACAACATTCAAAGAGGTCACACACTTCTTCTTGCCATTGTAAACACCTACATTCGCCCCAGGCCAGTTTACAGTTGCCAGTCAACTTACCATTGATGTGTTTTTTATGTGTAGAGAACCCAGAGAAAAACCCAGACAGCCATATGGAAAATGTACACACTTGCCATAAAATATCTCCGAGTTGGGACTCTTGAGGTAGGAGGCGTCCCATTATTTAACATGCCATTGCACTGCTCCTTACTGAACAAATCAATGTATAAAAATAAACGGCCAGGCATTATAATGAATAAAAAAAGGGAGTAAATACACAAATTACTCTGTGAAACACTCTTTGTATCTTTATATTGAAATTCAAAGAACTTTGGATGCTTTGGAGATATAAACTTGTATAGTTCATATTTATGAAAAATGGTGGAGTGCCAGAATTAAAGATAAATTAAGGCTAATAACTCCTAACCTGTAATTTCACCTTTGTGAAAACTGCATACTCTTTGCCTGGTCTTGAAAAAGTAACACCTCCATTAATAGGTGGGCAGGGAATGGGATTTTCATAAAATAGACAAGTTGACTGGATGCTGTTCAAATTATATATACTAACAAATTGGCTGGCCAGAGTAATGATACTTCACTTACTTGGTGAAAGTGGGCTTGTTGTCTTTTGGAGTGAAGAATATTGTTGTTGGTCTGTCAGCCGAGGAGCCGTCTAAACTCTGACCCAAGACTTTGGGCTGCCTAATACGTTCATTTCTCGGCCCACCATCAGGAGCCTCCAAAGTCACCTTGGGATTCCAGCCCTCCTGTGGCAGCCTCCACGGCCCATCTCTCTTCTCTAAAAACATACTTAAAGGCCGTTCTTTTGCTGAGGGAGGAAGCACCTTTTTCTCTTTAGTTTGACCATCTTCCACTGAGACAATTTTTATCTCTACATCTGAAGGTGACAGTTCTGAAGGGGCAGTTGGCCCCCAGTGTTCTTGAGAAAGAAGCAGAGACTGAGGTCTTTCTTTGTGACTACTTGCATTTGAGGACAACTGTCTATTTTGTTCAATCTTTTGCAGGGCTTCTCCTCTCTGCTTCTCAAACATGTCTCTTTCATGTTGCTCAAAGAACTTTCGCTGCTTCTCTAAAATCTCTTTCTGCTGTCGAATTTGCTCCATCATTTCCTTTTCATTTTGCTGCTGTTGCTGTTTTTGCCGCTCTGCTTTGCCTACATTCATCCTCTCCAGTTTCTCAATGATGGCGGCATTGACTCGGTCATCAGCATTTTTATTGACTGTATCCACTGCTAATGTTGTTGAAATTTCAGTTTGAACCTCACTGTGCTTTACTTGAGGCTTCAGTACCTGGGTTTCCTCACCCAGTGGCACTTCCTTCTGCATGCTAATAACAACCACAACTGGTTTATGAATGGGCACCTTCTGTCCTTTGGGCCCGCTATCTCGTTCAAAACTTGTCTTGGAGGAATCATTACTTTCCTTATTGGCAGATAAACCTTCACGAAATGGAATATAAAATGGAGGAAGATTGTTTTCTGTTTTTGACTTTAAGAGTAACCCTTGAGATTTTCCTTGAGGGCTGGAGGAAGGACCAGTTGAACTCATCATTTCAGATTCAGCTGGGTGTACGTGAGGCAGTTCTGTGCTGCCAGATGAAAGGTCTTGCTGTTCAATAAATTTATGATGGCAATCTGACTCCTCCAACTCTGGAGAAGTGGATTTAACTTTCTGAAACTCATCAGCTCCTAGCAATTCAAAACTACCCCGTGAGCTCTCACTATCTGGAGTTCCTTGGGGTGACTGTAGATTTTCAGAAACCAGTTCTGTAGACCACCTTATTTCCTCTGATGGAGAGATCCCACCTGTAGACCTGACCTTTAGTAATTCCAGGCTAAATTTGGCTTGTTCCAATTCCCGCATACGCCGACTCTCTCTTTTGGCCCTTACAACCTTCTTCTGGTCCACATCATCCAAGGACTTTGGCCTTTCTATTGCCCCACCTCCTTGAATCCCCAGCCAATCATACTGATTATCTGTAGTTCTGTCTGCAGTGGTAGAGTCTGCATATTCACTTTGATAATAGTCCATATTCTCATTTCTCCTCTCAATAACAGTTTCTGGTTCCTTAACCCTGGCATTTATATCTTTAGGTGTACATCCAAAAGCTGATGGAATGTCGCCCTTGTAAAGGTCCTGTGCAGTCAATGAATTTGTTTCCTTAATCTTTAGTTGTATTTGTTGCAGCTTCTGCTTTTTCAATTCAATTAACCTAAATAGAAATGACAAACTAGGCTGTAAACAATGTGTAGATAAAGTGCATAACAGACTGATGACTGAAAAGCTGAGAAGACACACAAGTTGCAAACTGGACTGGCAAACTGTAAGACTTATTATAAAATAAAAAGAACAATATGATATGATATGATATATGATATTGTTCAAGCATGTTTCAGTTTCCCATTTTAACCACTAATTCAGTTTCAACCGCTGCATATCTTTGCCAGGGCTTTAGCTACTCTGGTAGAAACTGCCCTGGATGGGATGCACAGCTGTGTTAAGGCTGACAAAAAATGCACAAACACAGAACAATTTGGAGGCATCGGCTTTTGTAAAAGTGGACTGAAATGGGGCCTCATTCAGATAGAACAACCTTCCTAAAATAGGTCAGGGCCTTACAATTTGGTTTGCTTGGTTCATGATGGAAATAGATGAGGCAGATACAGCACTAGTTTAAAAACGAATTTCAAGTGTAAAGGTACTGATCTTTAAAAATTGTCCACTTTAGAATTCCTAGTGATCATACTCAAAAATCTAAACACCTTAAGTGTTACCATCCATTTAAAACCCTTCAAAAAGATTCAGTGCTGTCTTCTTATCGATTTCTAACTCATTTTTAGACAAACTTGCCAATACTGATAAAAATAGGGGAAAACAAATTGGACATGAGCGCCAGTAGGCTTTGTACCCAAGGAACTAAGTTACCCGAACTATTCTATAACATTTCAGCAATTATTTACTGCTCTGATGCTGATCTTTCTGATCATAAAATAGGTCATTGCAATAGCAATTGATGAAGAAGAATTCATAATTAATTGCAGAATTATGGTATTTGTGGGTTCCTCTAGAGTGACTCTTTCTCTTGCATGATTTGGCTCAAAAACTAATCAGCACATCGTCATCTCATAACAGGCTTAAGTTCAGAGTTTGATATATTTTTTTTATCCAGCCACTTTAGCTCTAGACCATCCTTAAGAAACTATGACACACAGACAGACACACACACACCCATCATTGATATATCGATTTTTTCAGTATCAGGGATCCTAAAAAATCGAGATCCGTTGAAAATCAGAGATCAAAATTTTTGACAAATCTAAAGCTTTCACTCCTTTCCCACAGATGATAGGTTATGGCGGGGAGGGTGCAAAGCAAAAAATGCAAAGAAACCCAATTCTAGTGCATTGTGTCCTCATTTTGTTTGACTCTACCAAGATAGATCTATGTTAAGATTTACCATAATGTGCACATTCTGTCTGAAGGTGGCAGTGTTGTGATAATGTAATTTCAACTTTGTTATTTTGTACGAATGGAAATGGAAATACTGTAGTTAAATCACCAGGGTACTAATTTCACAAAAATTTCCTTGTGACACCTCGATGAGGTACCATGTTTAGGGAGCACTCTCTTATATACCTTCTTTACTGTCAGTCCCTTCAGATACCCCAAAATATGGTATCTTACAAGAGAGACAATGATGAGATGCACCTGAAGTAACCTTAACTAAAGTGTCTACTTTCAATCTTGTGTTGAAAATTGTATAACCTTTAACAATATGAAATTACTGTTTAGAAACAATGGATAATAATTTTAAAAGTTGTAGGTATCTCATATAGGTTAAATGTCTGACTTGATGAATATATGGCTGTAATAAAGATGTATGTGACTCAACTGATAAGCATGGGAATTTGGCTGCTGTGTATCTCATATAATACGCCCAAACTCTTCCAACTGCATTTCTGCTAATGGATCTACAGAAAAACCTAGAAGTTCTCAAGTCTATAGAGACATTTTGGGATACTGGAAACATTCAATGCTTATAGATAACATGAATAGCTTTACAGCCTGATAGTTCACACAGGCTAGCAAATAATGGCATGGCATATCACAGCTGTCATACTACTAGGACGTGTGGGCACCAACCATTCTTGTGGCACTATGGGTCTTTAAGAGTCAGAGGAGAAACACACAAAACATATTTCTGTTCCCAAATACTTATACAGATTACCCTTAATATATGGTTAGAATGTTTTGCAACTAGTATGCAATTTTTGAGTGTCCTAACATAAATGAAACATAAATTAATAGTTTCCTGAGACCACTGATTTGTTAAGGGGCATTCAACAGAACTTAGTGACTATACATGAGACAACCTATTTAATTTACAGGTATTGTAAATTACACAACAAGTTTTGTCAGGATTATTGAACAGCTTGTTATCTACAAATTGACAATCCTTTGCTGATGGCATCTGATAAATGTCAGGAAAAAGCCACCTGATTACCAAGTCACCTGCTTTGTATATACTGAAAAAACAGAGTTATAATTCTCAAGGCTCCATGGCCAAGCATTCATTGGCACCCACTGACATTTTAGGATAATTTAGGGGCCGCCTATTTGTCTGGTAACGTCACTCACAAAGTTTTGTTCCAGCAAGTGAAAGACTAGAGACACGTTGGCCATGAAAATCATAACATTTTTTCAACAGTAACACACTGATATTTTAAGTTTTAATTGATGCCTAACAAAGTAACAACAAAGAAAAAGCTGTACTATCAGTCTGCGTAAATGGCTGACCCTAATGCAAAGCAGCCACTTAACATTAAATACACTTTTGAATTGTATGCTATCATTATTATATTTTGTCTGATCTAGCCTTGAGTTCACTGTCGTAACCTTTGTTTCCCCAAGTCTGTATAAACTGCTGGTGTTTCAATTCTCTTTGAGTTTTTTAAACCATGGAAAAGTATACACTTGAAACAATTAAAGGCCATACTCTCTCATATTTTGTTTACTTTGACTTGAATCTTAACCTCCTTCTTCTTTTTGTTTGCAAACATTTACA
This sequence comes from Polypterus bichir lapradei, assembly GCA_026402145.1. Classification (NCBI taxonomy): domain Eukaryota; kingdom Metazoa; phylum Chordata; class Cladistia; order Polypteriformes; family Polypteridae; genus Polypterus; species Polypterus bichir. The sequence goes on along the minus strand of JANRMT010062828.1, from coordinate 4,463,326 downwards.
CACCATCATTGCAGTTCCAAATTGTATGAAATGTGCAATTTAGAAACAAAAATACAATCCAATATGCTTGCAAATGCTTTTTGGGTTTTGCACCTGACAATTATGAAATTATTGCATACCTTAAGCGTGCCAGGTGTCCTCTGCAATATGCCTGCAGCAATACAATACAGAACCTCAGATGTCTGTAGGTTGTTCTGGCTTTCCAGCCACGCCAAGCAGCCTGGATGCACACAGCAGCCTCTTCCCTATGGTAGCAGTATCGGCGCCAGAATTTTTGGATAACACAGGAAGCCTCCCACATGAGCTGAATCTTTTTCCTCTCCTTGTAACCCCTCCATAATGCCTGAATACATATAGCTGCCCCATGGAGAGTCTCTATATCAATCTCAGGTTCAGGGGTGGTCTCCTTTACCGTGCAGTTCCGCCACCAACGCTGAAATGAGAAATAAAATAAAAATTTTATAATCTTGGAAAAAAGAATACAACATATACTTTTACATACAGTATATACTTGTGTGTGTGTGTATATATATATATATATATA
>JANRMT010062828.1:4401140-4458640 GCA_026402145.1 Polypterus bichir lapradei | reverse complement strand
CACTTTTAAAAACTCTAAATTTCTGCTTCAACTAAAGGACTGTTTGTTCCAAGTTACAATTATTTTCTACGTATAGAGGTGCCTCCTGGCTTCCATTTTAAATCCATCTTCTTTTAATCAAGCTGGTGCCCTTGAGTATGTGATTTAGAATAGAATAGAATGCCTTTTATTGTCATTGCACAGATGTACAACAAAATGTTGGTGCTTCCCTTGAATAGTACATACAATATAATAAAAACAAAATCTTCAACAGTTTTAAAATATGCTCTGCATTTTAAACTAAATATATACATTAATATAAACCAATAAAACATTGAAGGTGGAAGTGTATAAATAGTAAATAGTGGAGAAGTTCCATTTTGCAGTAATTGCAGTGAGTCACCGAGATATTGTAATTCTGTCCCATTGTTGCCATGGGTGACAGTGAAAGACATAAGATCAAAAGCACTTAGATGCTGTAAACAGTTATTTAACAAAATTAAGTTCTCTAATTGTGCTCGGGTGGAAGCTTTTCAGTAGTCTGGAAATGTGTGTCTTAATAGAACTATAATGACTTCCAGAAGGCAGCAGAGTAATAAAGTGGTGGCCTGGGTGAGATGGATCTCTAATGACTTTTTTGGCCCTTTGTAAACATCGAGTTCTGTATATGTCGTCTAGAGAAGGTTACTGGGTATTGGTAATTTTTTGCTCTGATCTGATGACTCTTTGAAGAGCAGCCAGCATTACCATATCACAGGTAAGTAAGCTTTCCACAGAGCAGCGACAGAAGGACATCAACAGCTGCTTGGACAGGTTAGCCTTCCTCAACCTCCTTAAGAAGTAGAGCTGCTTCTGTGCCTTCTTCACTACAGAAGTTGTATTAACAGACCCAGACAGAGGTCCTTGGAGATGTGTATGCCAAGGCATTTAAAGCTAGGCACTCTTTCAACTATGTCTCCTCCGATGTATATAGAAGCAGGTTTCTCTTCTTGCCTCTTGAAGTTGATAATCAGCTGCTTTATGAACCTATTTTCTTCAACACAACTTGGTATAAAAGCATGGTAAAATGCTTTATAACACAGAAACAATTTATACAGTATCTGAAAATCATAAAACAAATAAACTATTGACTTTAGTTATTACTCAAAAGGGCTTCTACATGCCAACACATCTCATTCCCCATTTATAGCCATCTTCATTATTAAAGGAAGCAGCTCTTGTATTGTAGGTCTTCTTGCACAAAAGTCTATGGTAAGGTAGCAACATCCAAAAAGGAAATTACCTGAAATACTGGAAAAGTCATCTTTATAAAAGATTTTTGGATTACAGCTATTCATTTTAAATAGAGGAACAGAAACTGTATTACTGCAAAGATTATCTCTGTCTACACTGATTTCTCAAAAATATGACTCCTCAAAGATTCTTCTCTGCCTTTTACCATCAGGCTCCCATTGTATTCAAGAAAGCTGGAATCCTATCACAACATATATAACCTAAAAATGTATGCTACCTACATCACAATAACGAAGTAGTAGTAGGAATATTGTGACATGCTACATTTACAGAGAAATACAGTGAAACCTCGGTTCACGACCATAATTCGTTCCAAAACTCTAGTTGTAAACCGATTTGGTCGTGAACTGAAGCAATTTCCCCCTTAGGATTGTATGTAAATACAATTAATCTGTTCCAGACCGTACAAACTGTATGTAAATATTTTTTTTTAAAGATTAAGCAAAAATATAGTTAATTACACCATAGAATGCACAGTGTAATAGTAAACTAATGTAAAAACATTGAATAACACTGACACAAAACACCCAGGCTCCCTGCTCAGCTGCACGAGCAGGCAGGCTCGCTCTCGCTCTCTCTCTCTCTCTGCAGCACGCACCCTCCCTCCCCCCCCTCAGCAGCACGCATGTGCTCGCTTGCTCTTTCTCTCTCTCAGCAGCACACACCCTCCCTCCCCCCACCCTCTCTCAGCAGCACGCGCTCGCGCTCTCTCTCTCAGAACAGTGAGGAACATTTGAACAAATCCGAACTTTAATTTAAAAACAGGAGTTCACGCTAATAGCCTTACAGCCCGATCGCTGTACTGTACATTAAACACTTTTTTAAAAATGTGTTTTAAGCACAGGGAAAAAAAGGAACATTTGAAAAAAAGAGAAAAGTAATATTGCAACAATTCACGCTACGAACTGAAAAATTAACTTTTGAAAAATCTGTAATACAAAAACTAGAAACCACCAAGAAAACTAACCTTGCACGAGTCAAGTTCTGGCATGAAGTGAGGAGGAACTGGGTGGAGAGAAGGTTACAGTTTTGAGGGAGAGTCTGGCTCCGCGATGGAGGGATGTTTTCCTTCAGGTGTTTTCTCTGTTGTGATTTCTTGGGTTTGTTCGTATACCGAGTGTGTGGTCGTGAACCGAAGCAAAAGTTTGGCAAACTTTTTGGTCGTGAACAGAGTTGTATGTGTACCGAGACGTTCGTGAACCAAGGTTCCACTGTACTTACTAGCATGCCCGACCAGCATGCAACACATTTAAAGAAATGAAAATCAAACGATCCTTTTCATTTACAGGAATACTTCACCCAAAAATTACATTGTTTATATCTTACTTACTCCATATAATTCATAGTGCTGGACAGAACATTTTTAAATCTCATGTTTTCATGGAGCACGGACATGACAACATTTCTGATGGAACGGAAGCCAATGGTGACCAATATTGGACAACAGCAAACAGTATGAATGCATCCTTTACAAAAATCTCAGGTGAACAGAGCCACATTATCCACAACAGCAAATGATCGCAACATGCAAAACACTGGTATTTTTTGCTAAAATATTGTTAGTTAAACACCTTTTGAGATGAAGACAGGAGGGGGAGAGGTGAAACTCGATTTGAAAAGCCTCTGTGTGAAGGCACTTAATATTTATGAACTACTTTAATTTTCCGAGTGCATTTATTTAATAATATTTTAGCAAAAATTACATGTGTTTTCCATTTGGTGAGCATACATTTGGATGACTTAACATGTGGAATATGCAACATGAGCTTTTATATTAATTTCTATTGTTCAGTGTTGGTCACCATTGGCTCCTGTTCTATAAGACATGTTGTAAATTCTGTTTTCCATGAATACATAAGAGTACTATTTTTTCTTGGCCACTTTTACAAACTAAATGAGGAAATTGACATATAAAAAATATTTTTGGTTGGAGTGTCTCTTTAAAAAAGAAGAGGGTAGAAAATTGGAAATGTATAATACAGTTTTACCCACCTGAATACATATGGCAGCATTCTTCATAATGAGAAAGTGTTTTCTTTCCAGCTGGGTCCTGAACCATCGCTGCAAAACTACAATTCTTCTGAGCACCTCCTGGTGCAGGAGGTCCTGTAGCTTCTGCCTTTCGACTTCCTTCATAAACACCTATGACAATTATGACTTTATTAGAGCTCAGTGAAACTGCACTCACCTACCAATAGTCATTCAACATTATGAAAGGAAATCAACTGCATGGAACAGGTGAGCAAATGAACCAGTTAAAAACCAACAGCCACCATAATAATTAGTTCTTGGGGTTTTCTTTCTCCTTGGGAGCTGTGATTTGTAGAACTTTAATTAAAAACAATGTGCAGTTTGAACATGGAACAAATACACTCAATTAATTTTATTTAAAATTTCTTTCATAGTCAGCTTTACCTTACCTGAACATTATGAAGATCAATCAGTCAGTCAGTCACTGTCTAACCCACTTATCTCTGAACAGGAGACCACCACAGCTAGCACAGGGAGCAAGGCAGGAACAAACCCTGGATAGAGCACCAGTCCATCACAGGGCAAACACACAAACACTAGGGCCAATTTAGGATTGCCAATTCACCTAACCTGCATGACTTTGGACTGTGAGAGGAAACCAATGCACCTGAAGGAGACCCACACAGACATGGGGAGAACATGCAAATGCCATGCCAGAAGGATCAAGGTTATAAAGATCAACAGTTCAAAAAATAATCAATGTGCTTATGCATACATGTATAGCAGGGCACACTTGCAGTAAGAAGCAGACAACCACAACCTTTTCTATTAAGTTGTTGTGCTTATATACTGTAAGCACATATGGCAGAAAGGGGAATGTGTTTCACTTTTAACCAACTCCTTTCCTCAACATATGTTTGCTAAACAATAGCACAATTACTCTTCTGGGAAAGATAACATTTTTTTTGAGTTTCATCTATATTTATGAATGTGTTGCAATAATTGAGATTAAGTTATTCAAAGAAACAAGTAATAATGAAAATATGTCACTCCAAACCCTCTGCAGTTCGCATACCAGGAGAAGGTGGGAGCGGAGGATGCCATCATCTATATGCTACACCGATCCCTCTCCCACTTGGACAGAGGCAGTAGTGCTGTAAGAATTATATTTCTGGACTTCTCTAGTGCCTTCAACACCATCCAACCTCTACCCCTTAGGGACAAGCTGACAGAGATGGGAGTAGATTCTCACCTGGTGGCATGGATTGTGGACTATCTTACAGACAGACCTCACTATGTGCGTCTCGGGAACTGCAGGTCTGACATTGTGGTCAGCAACACAGGAGCGCCACAGGGGACTGTACTTTCTCTGGTCCTGTTCAGCCTATATACATCGAACTTCCAATACAACTCGGAGTCATGCCACGTGCAAAAGTTTGCTGATGACACTGCTATCGTAGGCTGCATCAGTAATGGGCAGGAGGAGGAGTATAGGAACCTAATCTAAGAACTTTGTTAAATGGTGCAACTCAAACCACCTACAACTGAACACCAGCAAAACCAAGGAGCTAGTGGTGGATTTTAGGAGGACCAGGCCCCTCATGGACCCCGTGATTATCAGAGGTGACTGTGTGCAGAAGGTACAGACCTATAAATACCTGGGAGTGCAGCTGAATGATAAATTGGACTGGACTGCCAATACAGATGCTCTGTGTAAGAAAGGACAAAGCCGACTATACTTCCTTAGAAGGCTGGCATCTTTCAACATCTGCAATAAGATGCTGCACATGTTCTATCAGAAGGTTGTGGCAAGCGCCCTCCTCTACGCAGTGGTGTGCTGGGGAGGTAGCATAAAGAAGAAGGACGCCTCATGTCTGGACAAACTGGTGAGGAAGGCAGGCTCTATTGTAGGCACAGAGCTGGACAGTTTGACATCCGTGGCAGAGAGACGGGCGCGGAGCAGGCTCCTGTCAATCATGGAGAATCCACTGCATCCACTGAACAGGATCATCTCGAGACAGGGGAGCGGCTTCAGCGACAGACTGCCGTCACTGTCCTGCTCCACTGACAGACTGAGGAGATTGTTCCTCCCCCACACTATTTCCCCTTGAGATTAATAAAGTATCTGTCTTTCTATCTAATCTATATATCTATCTATCTATCAAACTTAAAAAGAGGTAGCGTGATCCTGGCCCTGTGGCTAAAAAGAAGCATATTAGAAAAAGACTCTCTTGCAGTCTGCAGCTTCATTCCAAAACATCAACAAGCACATACAAGACATTTTCTGCTGTACCTTTCTATAACATCAAGTGGGTGCACTTAGCAGATGTTAACAAAAATACATTTGCAAGGTCTTAAGAGTATATAGAGGCACATCTATCATTTTGTACATGTAAGTGATGGGGAAATTGACCATAAAATAATCAAATACATGTTTCATTTGCAGTTTTTGAGTTGTATTATACCTAATTATATATGATCTTAACTGTCTATTTCTCACGTTTTATTGCATTTGGTTCAAGTATAATAGATACTTGGAAATGCCCAAAAATATGTATATTCTGTGCCTACTACTATACAGTTGAATACATGAATTCTTGAACGTTCTTAATTGAAATGTTTGGATAAAAGGCTTTCATCATGACTTGAGTTGAAGTGTTCACATAAACTCAAACGTCATCATAAATTAAGGAATAAATCCAAGTTGCAAGCATTTCAAACTCATACCATTGTAATGCCAACTTGGAATCCATCAGGGTTGAGGTCCACATTGCGCAGGAATTCCAGGATGCTCTGGCGTGATGAATGGGTACCCTTGGATAGCAGGACATGGAAGTGGTCAACAAATTCCTGTCGATTAGAGGAAAATCACAATTTATCAGTTATTATTTCGGCAATAAAACTACAAATCACATTGACATCATTTTTTACTGGACATAATTTAAAACATAAAAGCCTTATTCAATTTATAACATTTTTTAATGTTCATGCCTAGACAAGATTGTCTGTCTGAATGAAACAAGTTGGACCCCTGTAGACCAATTTTGTTGAAATGTAGCATACGTATTCTTCAAAGAAATTTGTTGATATGTTTCACTTTTCATTGGGATATCTTGAACAGATTGTGCTGTACACAGTTCTAAAATGTCAAATCTCCTTTTGAAAAGTATTGGCCAATTTACAAACTTGTTTATCTTAAACTGGAAAAACATTCTGTGCAACTTCAACTACATACAAGTTTACTGTTTCAATTTTACCTTGATATAGTTATACCAACTTGAATGTTTTGTAGATTTTCCTCTTTTTCACCTTTGATAACTGCTACTGATGGCAAACAGATCCCAAATACAAGTTAATAAAACACCAGCAGACTGCATGCGTGGAACTTGCAGTCACTGGCTCATTGTAGGTGTGCATGTGAAAATGCAACCCTCTATCAGCAAGATGAGCTTGGTGTGCGCAAAAACCTAAGCATGCCTCTACCAGTATGTCAAGTTTTGACCAAAAAAAGTGTAAAATTCAACCAAGAAAAACAGACGGGGTGTAGATATGACTGAAAACCCTGTGTGGTGTGTAAGCTGTTGTGCACTGAGCAAAATACATTGAGTCAATACTACTTACCCTACACTAAAGCAAGCTTGCAGCACCATTATCAGCAGAGTATAATGATTCACTATAACTTACTGGGGCAGTCAGACGTCCAGGTGACGGGTAAAGTCCCGATTTCAAACTATGCGTAAATAACTGAAGAATATCAGAATGTTCCGATTTTAAAAGGTTACCCATCTAATAAAACATTGTCCCACGGAAACATCCTCACAATATATTTACAAAAATATAAATATGAAATTCCAAATGAGGCTTTTTCAAAACTCAAGTTTGATTAAGAAGTTTGGTAAATTTGAACAGCATCACAAGAATGACAAAACAAGCAGACAAAAACAGACAGTGCTGCCATTTATTTGTTTCCACTTCAAAAACTGTCTGGAATCATATACGTTCATTTGAGAAAGTGCTTTTTTTTTGTGCCCTGAACCCTCTGTGCTGGGGATGAGATAAAGCAGACACTGAACAAACGAGGACGGGCTTTATGTGTGGGCATACTTTAGAACAATCTAGATGAGAACAGGCCATTCAGCCCAACAAAGCTTGCCAGTCTTATCCAATTAATTCCCCTTAAAAACATCAATAGTACTTTTGAAAGTCTATAAAGTCTTACTGTCTACCACACTACTTGGTAACGTATTCCAAGTGTCTGTGGTTCTCTGTGTAAAGAAAAACTTCCTAATGTGTGTGTGAAATTCAACCTTAACAAGTTCCCAACTGTGTCTGTGTTTTTGATGAACTCATTTTAAAATAACAGTCTCGATCCACTGTACTAATTCCCTTCATAATTTTAAACACTTCAATTGTCACCTCTTAATCTTCTTTTGCATAAACTTAAAAGGCTCAGTTCTTTTAATCTTTTTTTCATAATTCAATCCCTGTAGCCCTAGAACGAGCCTGGTCTAGACCTTTTCTAGCATTGCTATACCCTTTTTGCAGCCTGGAGACCAAAATTGCATGCAGTACTCCAGATGAGGCCTCATCAATGTGTTACAAGCTTGAGCAGAACTTCCTTGGACTTGCACTCTACACACGAGGGTGATATATATCCTAACACTCTGTTTTCCTTCTTAATGGCTTCTGAACGCTGAAGGGAAGTTGATAATGTCGAGTCCACTATGACTCCTAAATCTTTCTCATAAGGTGTTTTCAGATCTCCTATGTGTAATGCCTTACCATTTACTGACAATAAATTTCATCTTCCACAAATCTGTCCAAGTCCCTCTGTAATGATTCACCGGATTCCAAATGATCTGCACACTTAACCAGCTTCTTACTTATATTCCTATCCAAATAATATATATATATATATACACACACACACACACACACACACATATTAAAAATAGCAGCGGCCCTAGCACTGATCCCTGTGGAACACAGCACTCTTAACATCGGCCAGTTCTGATGAGGTTCCTTGCGCCATCACCCTTTGCTTCCTGTGTTGGAGCCAATTCTGCAGCCATCTATAAACATCACCCTGAATTCCCACTTCTTTTAGTTTGAAAAACTACTTGCTATACAAGTGTCCCAATTTGGAACTTTGAAAGTCTTGTCACCTTATAATTTGCCATCAGAGTGCCACATTCATGTGACATCCATAATGGTTAGTTGCTGTTTCACTTCTGTTAATAAAGTTAGCCTTTCACATTTATCATAACTAAATAGCTTTGCAAGTCCCATTTCTTGAAAGTTACTATGGCTGACATGCTCAAGCAAAGAAAGAATCAATTACACACATTTTTTTTTAATGATAGGTTACCATACCATACCATACCATTTTTATTTGTTGAGCGCTTAAAAACACAGCATTACAACTGACCGAAGCGCTGTACAGTTAAAACAAGCAGAACTAAAAGCAAAATATTAAAAACAAACATTAAGAGAGAATTAAAACAGAGATACTAAAAACAGGTCAGGGAACCCAATAAAATAGAGAAATAGCAAAAAGCAAGTGAAAATGAGACAGGTTAAGAATTAAAAGCCAATGTGAAGAAGTGCGTTTTAAGGCGTGATTTAAATGTGGCGACTGAAGCGGCTTGCCTAACCACTAAGGGTAGGGAGTTCCAGAGCCTGGGTGCACAGACGGAGAAAGCCCTTTCACCACGAGCTTTAAAACGTGCCTTGGGAACGGTTAAGAGCAGCTGATCTGCGGATCTAAGAACACGAGGGGGATTGTGACGATGGAGCAGGACACTCAAATAGGCGGGGGCTAGACCGTTTAATACCTTATAGGTTAGGAGGAGTATCTTAAAATCGATTCTGAATCTAACAGGCAGCCAGTGTAGGGTTTTTAAAATCGGTGTAATGTGTTGGCTTCTGCTGCTTCCAGTTAGAAGCCTTGCAGCCGCATTTTGAGCCAGTTGGAGTCTAGAAAGAGTGGCTTTACTGATACCATAAAGGCAGGAATTAGAGTAGTCAAACCAGGACGTAATGAATGTAATGAATGTAATAACGTAATGAATGCATAGGTCATGTTAATAAACTTGACAGTTATTTTTTGGAGACTCTATGCATCTGCCGAAGATTTCATTTAGATAACTATGTCAATTTTATATGAAATTTAGTAAACAGAGAGCCACACTTCACTTTTGTTGAAACAAACACATGGGGTAATTAGAACAGGGCTGAAAATGATATTGTGTGTTCCATACTGTCTAATATATTCACTGTTATTTATCATCTATCCACTAACTCTTTCCTAATCCATTACGACAGAGCCGTAAGTTAGTGTATTTCTCATCTCAAAAGCACACTAAGCATAATGAAAATGCTCACAACTTGCATCATTATACTCTCTTTCACCTCAGGTCACTGAAAGCTTATTCACTGTGTTCACTTTTACAAATGTACTTAAGATTTTTAGAGCACTTACTTGGAAAGTATACTTGATGCTGTACCCTGACTGTCGAATTCTCACAGTCTCCAGCATGCCAGTGTACCTCAGTTGCCTCAACACCAAGCCATCATTAAAGCGTAAGGGAAGCTGAAATTACAAAGAGACGTCCTCTGTCAGATCATACAAAGTAAGACTGACTCATAAAGACTTGACTCATAAGTTTTTCCCAAGCGGCTTAGTGGGATAAGAACTATTGTCTCAGTTAAGAATGTGTTAGACTACCTTACCTTTTCTGAATTTGATCGGATACATTTCACAAAGTAGGGCTCAGCTTGTTCAAGCGTTTCCATTAGCTTGTTGAGGGAGGCCTTTAACAAAACAAAAAAAAAAAAAATCAAATGTTGATATTGCAATTTTAAGTCAATTACTTAAAAAAAAAAACAAAAAACAAAGAAGGCATTGTAGTTTTTGATTTTAATTGATTTTATAAAACAAACACAAACGTAATTCATTTAATGCCTTTCACAGCCAAACAAAACTAGATCGGCACAAAATGAAGTCCATGACTTTATGAAGAGCCTGCAGATCAATATGGATGACCCCTGTCTATTCTGCTTAGACTGACGGATTCTTTCAAAGAAGGTTTCCACCTCCAAGATGTCTATGAGACTGCAGTTTTAAAAATGTATAAAAGGTGTGAGCTTTGTTACTTTCAAAATAGGCAATTTTGGAATGGTGTGAACTATTTTGTGTTCCATAGGATGACTTAAAATGTAACTGATTTTAACTTTTTCTCTTATGCATTAAAAATTATTTTATGTCTTGTATTTATAGTGTGAAGAAATCTAAAATGTGTCAATTAGCAATAACTGTGTGTTAGTGTAGTAAATCTCAAAGGGATTAGCCTGCTGAGAACAGACACTGGTGCATTCTGATGCCCGTCATGACGTCATCTTTAATCGCTTTCCCACAAATTGGCATCAAATTCATTAGCTGATATTCAATTGAGATAAACTGTCATTCACATATATTTAGGTTACAAGGGAACCATCTTCCAATAAGAACAGAATGTTTAATTGCAAAAACACAATGTTTTACGTATCTGTAATTACTGGTTGCTTTATAAGAACTACAATATTTATTTATATAGCACATTTTTCATATGTAGCTCAAAGTGTTTTACAAAATCAAATAAAAGGAAGTTAAAATAAAACATAAACAAACATGATAAGGCAATAATATTATACAGCATGTAACAAAGTAAAAGGTAAGGTCGAATAGCCAGGAGAACAGATAAAAAAAAAATCTGCAGGTGTTCCAAGGCCAAAAGACTGCTCAGCCCTCAATGGGAATTCTACCTAACATAGATGTTCTAAATTAGTCCTTATGGTTTTCAGGCATCAAAGGGAAGAAATTGCTACACTTTGTTAACTCAATGATCTATAAAAAAAACTGGAAATCTAAACAGGAAATGAAGTTTAAATAAGTTAGACATTATCTTACTTATGCATTCTTAAACTTTAACATTCAGACGTAAGTTTAAAATCAACAACTTTAGTAGTAGGGTGTTGTACCATGTTAGCCATTATGAATGGAATGAGAAGTGAAGCAAAATGACACCTTTTTTTGGCTAGCTGAACAGATCTGTTCAGCTAGCCAATAAAATGTGTCATTTTTCTTCACTACTCAGATCAACAACTTAAAATTCAAAACTAAGAAAATGGATATTTTCAAAAATGCCCACCTATTGCAGATATTAGCAGAATGTCTCTAAGGCAATGGACTGCCATAAAATCCACAATTAACCAATAAAATATTTTATATATCTTTGGAAGCGTAACTAATATACTACAATTAATATAAGCTCACAGTTATTATGCATTAAACCCCTTAAAATGTAGATGTTCGGCACATAGATTACAGAACATTCTCTAGTTTTAATATCATCCTTTTCATTATTAGAATGGCTTCTATAAACTCTCCCCTCTTACCTGAAACTGAGCACTTATACTGGGAGGTTTCTTTTTCTTGTGCAAATGAAGCAGAGATTTTGTGATGCGGTCCTGGAGGGTCAGACTTGTAAGATACTTCAGAGATTTCACATCCAGCAAGTGCTGTAACAATACATTTGAAATCAAATATTGACTTTTGACTGTATCCACAAAATAGTTTATTCGAAGTTAAATGATGAAATGTTTCACAGCCAGTTCAAGAAGCACATTTGACAATAAGCTTTAACAGAAACTGTGTAATATTCCCATTTGTGCCCAGTTAAACAACACTTTTGATGCATTTGTACAATATCATGTAATGTATTAAACACTGTATATCATAGTACTGCACAAAATAAAAGCCATCAGGGATTAAAATGTGTGATGCACATCATTATACCAATTTCATTAATATTGTACTTATGCATATATTAGAGTTTAAATTTTATACAGTAAGAAAATTACTACAAAAAGTGAGAGCTGCTATATCATCTCAAGGCCTAGCACTTTAGAATTTTGCTTGACTAATTCATCCAGGTCTGAGAATAACGACTCCTAGGTATTTTAAAAATGACACATTCAGCAGCCAAAACATCACTTTTACATTTTTTTGAAAGGTAAGCAGTCAAAATATGGAGACTAAGGCAGACATAAAACTTCACAAGTGACGCCAGGGCAGCATCAAAATGGCAAGGATTACCTAATGTGCCCAAGTCAGCTCAGTGTAGTATTACAGAAGACTTGACAGGTGGTGCAGGTAAAATCTTTGTTAATGTTCACTAAGTATTAATTTAAAAAACTAACAGAAATACTAGCACTGAAAATTTCTGCTAGGCCTTAGAAAACATGAATGTAAAAAAATATATCAAACATTATTAATAAGAAAATGATCAAATTAAGAGACACATTTACACAGTTTTGCTGTAAAGTATATTCATTTTCCATTCAAGCATAAAATATAGAAATGACATTGTACAACATGCTGTTTCAAAATTTTTGCTTACTGAAAAATTTTTGGCGGTTACAATAAACAGTTCCAAGCTGAACACAAATATAATTTCAGATTGACAGCAATATGCTGGAATTTGGATGAAAATAAAATTAACTTTTCTTGAATTTAATGTGTTTAATCCCTTAATGATGCGGACACATTGTATTAATTCAGTTGAGCTGAAAAGGTTTCAATGCTGATTTGTTTGTACTCATTTTGCAGCAAAGCTCACATAACTGTGTCCAAACAATAAGAACAAATTTCTCAAATCTACTACATTTCCCTAGTGTATTTTTGGTTTGGAGTTGTTTTTTTATTTATGCACAATGGAAAGAAAATGAAGCTAAGAAATGTTGGCAGTTAAGTTTATTCTGGAAATTTGCCATATAAAGAAAAGCTTAACTTTTCCATTTATCAAAATTTCACTTACAACATGATTATTTACATTTTAAATTTTTTATTTTTTTCAACAACAAAGTTATAGACTTTAAGGTAATGATGTGGCAACTGTAACACTTCAAAAAATATGACAGGTAGTGAATAACCACTTGCTGTTCTACCACATTATCAACAACTGCACGGCATTTCTTGGAAGCTTAGGTAATTTTTCTAGATCAGTTTAGACTGTTGCAAACTCTTTATTTATTATAGCTACTGAATAAACAACATATACTGTACAGATTTTTAGAAGATAAAATTAAAAAATAAAGCAATCTTCTCTCACACTGGATTATTTTAACCCCAATAAAAAAGGGGAATAAGGGACCATAACTATAATGTTTTAGAAGTTCCTTTATGCAATTATTCATAGACGGAATATCTGGTGATACCCAGATACTTAAAATCTTAACATTTCTGTTAGTCTTATTGGTGTAGATTTGCCCTATTGTCAAGTCTCACAAACATCTTTGAACTCTCTCCATCAACAGGTGTTAATGTTTGGGTGACAATGGTTGTTGTCAGATCTGCCCATTTTGGACTGTCCTGCCAAAAACTTCCTAGAACATAATTATAGATCCTTTTAAGTATCAGCTTTGTCACTGATTCAGACACACATACACAAGTTTCTTTTAGATAAATATCATCAAAGACTTACTTAAAAAACAATTTCAGAATGTATTTACAGATAATGCCCTACAAGAATAATACAATTGCTAACCACTTCTTAGCATGCATATCACAGGTCACCACATCCTTCTTTCTACCCCATTCCTGTGAATGGCCATTCCCCTCTCTTTCATTTAGCTGAACATCTAGACGCAAACCTGCAGTATTTAAAAAATAACTACATTCCTTTTTTGACAAAATAATTATTCTCCCTTTGGCAAAATTATCCAAAACATCTAGAAGAGTGGCCATCGGGTTCAGGCCTGGAACACCAAGGTGGCTTCTTTCCATTTAATCTTACAAATTAATGGGTCAGTCTGACTTCTTGTTGTTTCATTAGCTCAGCCTCTTCTACTCTTAATTTTGTATTTATAAAAATGTGATAGTATGATATTAGTAAAAACATACACATTTCTGATTTTTTTCCAATTTTAAGTACTTAATTTTCTTTTACCATAACATTTTTAAGCCACGTTTTCTATTGACTTTGCACTCTTAATTGTATCTGAATTCAAAACAAGCAATGCAGAAAGAGGTGCAAGTGACATTTATTGGCACACAAATGAACAGGACACCAAAGTAACTGCTCAATTTCAGCACTGTGGTGCAAACACAGAGGATAAGAAAAGACTGTCATACCTTAGGGAGGGTGGGCTTCGGCTTATATGTTTTATTCCTCCTGGTAAATCAAGCAAAGAAAAATTGCCTTACTTTAGAATTCCATACATTTTTGAAGCAGGAATATTAATTTGAAAATATAAACAGACAAAAATAAAGTGTACTGAGCTAATAATCACTTAGTACTTTAAAAATATCATACAAATATTGGCCTTTGTGACACTGGGCCAACACCTGCACTGTGATATCCCAAAATAAAGTTCTTGACATTGCAATAAATAATTGCTGTCATTGGCAATGGCTACAATTTCAATGAGATAATTAATACATTATCATTAATCAGTTCAAATACAAATCTGTAGTACAATCTGGGCAGGTCTTTTCTTACTGCCACCAACAAGCCTGTTATCGACAGCAGCAGCTCTCTGTTATCAAAGCCAGAAGTTTTTGTGTGTTTGGGGGGTTGTTTGCATTCATTATTTTTTTGGTGAACTTCTGTATAATTTTAATTTCCCCTCACAGACAAATAAAAGTAAAATAATCTAATCTAAAACCCATATATCGGATTCACAAAGTAGTCAGACCTTCACTTTTTTCACATTTGTAATGTTGTTGCCTTGATTTAAAATCATTTATATTCATTTTTTCCTTCATTAAACACACTCAACACCCAAAAATGACTACACAAAAACAGGTTTTTGGACACTTTTTAAAATTTATTAAAAATAGAAAAACTGAAATTTCACATTGACAGAAGTATTCCAACCCTTTACTATTACACTTGAAATATTGCTCAGGTAACATCCCATTCTATTGATCATTGCCGAGATGTTTCTACACCTTGCTTGGAGTCCACCTGTACTCAGTTCAACTAAATGAACATGAATAGGAAAGACGCACACCTGTTTTTACCAAGTCCCACAGCTGACAAAAGTGTATCCAAGTAATAGTAAGCGATAAGGTCGAAGGAGATGCCTGCAGGGGTTAGAGACAGGCTTGTGTCAAGGCAGAGATCTGTTAAAGGTTACAAAACAATTCTACAGCATTGATGGTTCCTAAGAACACAGTGGCCTCCATAATTCTTAAGTGAAAGAACTTTGGGACAACCACGACTCTTATTAGAGCTGGGCACCCAACCAAATGGAGCAATCACGAGAGTGCGGGCATGGTAAGAGAGGTGACCAAAAACACAATGGTTACTGTGGCTGACCTCCACAGAAACTGTGTGGAGATGGGAGAAACTTCCCGTAAAACAACCATCACTGGAACACTCCACTGATCTGGGCTTTATGGAAGCTCACTTGAAGTTTACAAAAAGGCACCTCATAGGATCCTGTAGGAAATAAGTTTCCAGTCTGATGAAACCAAGATTGGTGTTGTGTCGGGGGGAAACTGTGCAATACCATTCCAGTGGTGAAGTATGGAGGTCACAGCATCATGAAGTGTGGTTGTTTTTTCAGCTGCACAGACTAGACAGGGTTGGGGTGGAAAAGCTGAATGGAACAAAGGAAAGAGATATCCTTAATGAAAACCTAGACTGGGCTGAAAGTTCCCTTTCCAAAAGGAAAATGACCCTAAATACAAAACAAAGACAAGACAGGAGAAGCTTAGGGTCATACACAGGGAATGTTATTGAGTTGGCCAGCAAGGGACTAGACTTGAACCCAATCGATCATCAGTGGAGAGACATGGAAACAGCTGTCCATTAATGGGCTCTATCTAGCCTGACACAGTTTGTGGGGATCTGCAGAGAAGAATGGCAGAAAATACCCAAACTGAAGTCGTGTCATGACCCAAGAAGACTCCAAGCTGGAGTTATTACTGCCAAAGGTAATTCAACAAAGTACTGAGTGAGTAGTCAGAATATGTGTGTCAATATTGACATATTTGAGTTTTTTTATTTTTTTGAATAAATTTTAAAAACAATTCTAAAATCTTGTTTTCACTTTGTCTTTCTGGGGTACTGAATGTTGCTTGAATTAAAAACTGAAATGAAGTACAAGGCTGCAACATTGCAAAATGTGTAAAAAGTGAAGGATACTTTCTGAAGACGCTGTAAATCTTCATTGACGTGGTTTAAAGCAACATTCTAACAATAATATGAAGCACTTAAACATTTTGAGATGGAAATATCTGTTCCAAAGTACAAAAACATAAAAGAGTGGAACAGTTCGGAAGGTAAATGTGATTTATGATTTAATTCTGTATAAAACTGTTTCATTCAACTGAAAATTCACCTAACATTTCCATTAAGCGTCACATGCACAAGCTGCACCCCTCAGGTGAACTGAGGAGCAACTAACAAGAAGGAGAATGAGAACTTTCAATAGTTCAGAGCCTGTTCTGTTCTTTTTTTCAGGAAGGCAGTTGTGTCCTGGTAAGACATACCCAGCAGCAAAACATGATGTGCCAGGGAGTCTGCTTCACGCAATAAACAAGGGAAGAAAAAGAAAACAGTATCTTCTTAAGGTTTCTTAAGTTCTTTTATTCCATTCGGGTCAAGTAGCCCTGGAGGCAGATAAAGGGAGAAGGAGAATGAAGGAAGGACAGTTCAGCTGTGGTCATTGCAACACAATGGGGGAGACCAAAACTCTGCAAAATGGGGAGAACCTCTCTTTATATCCTTCTAACAAATGAGAAAGGACTTAAATTATTGTCTTGCCTGAGAGACATTTTCTATAATTTTCAGATATTCCAGGTCTCAGATTGCTGAAAAAGGTAACTTGCCTTTGACAAATGAAGACTTCCAGCATTTTTATAGAGTGACAAATCTGAGACTTGGTCTCATCTCTTTATCTAGTGGTCACACAAGCTAGGTATTAAGACAACTGCAAGGTTTCTAAAACTGCAATGTTCTGTTGCATGAAAGTAGACTGAAGAATGCTGAAAAAAAAATAAAGATGGTGAAAGATGGTGAAAGAATGAGAATAAGGAAAAGACTTAAAAAATTCAGTGTCTTTAGGCGCTTTCACCTCCATCATTGACACTCAATGCCTCAAGTAAGCCATCCATTCAGTCATTAGCAGAGGGAGTGATCAAGGGCAGGCTAAACTTTATTTTCAAAGAATTAAAGAGGTCTCTGATCAAGACTAAGGAAAATATCCACTGTTTAAATTATTGAGTGGAAGAGTGTCCACTTCTTCCGAGTAATAGTAAGCCAAAGCAGACATGTTCTGAAACACTTGACCTTCATGTTAGCCTACTAGCCAGTAACACCGTGAATGCATATGTTGTTAAGATGTTGAATTGGCATTCTTAACTCATTAAAGTGATTGTTGATCTGTTTTTAAGTAGTCCAGTCCATTCATCCATTTCTTAAGTTGCTCAACAGAAAGTAGAGTTTGCAGGGTTTTTGACGGAAAATAAGTAAGGTTTGTAATTATTTTAAAAATATTGTATTTTAAAATAACTGTACTGGAGTAAAAACCTGTAATTCCCCATGTTTTTGGTAACATTGTGCTATATAGTCTCACAGAATCATAGTTACTTTCTATCCTAAGCCATTTGGAAAAGTGTAAATCGGATGAATTTTGATATAACTGAGCCACTCGTCTTCACGTACTAGCCCAGTTACCAATAAATATACTGCAAGTATAAACTGCTTGCTTCACTGCCACTGCTTCCCATCTGCAAAAGAAGTGATGAATTCCAGCTGAATCAAAGCAGCAGTAAAGTGGTCAGGAGTGAGGCATGAGTCTGCAGGAAACAAATCCCTGCCGCCTTCTGAAACTGTTAAATGCAGTATCATGGGTGGTAGTAACGTAATCCTAGAAAAACTCAGAATCAGGTTCTTTTCCAGAACATTCTTCAATACATGAATAAAGCAAGTGGTTTGTTTAATTCACAGCATTGGTACATCTACTTTAGTGATGAGCAAATACTGTTGAGTTTGCTTGGCCATGAGTTCAGCAAAATCAAAGAACTCTTCGGGAACTTTGCTGAACTCTATGAAATGCAACAGGGAAGGAGGAACTGAACTAGTTTTGAGCCGATTATAATGCTGCAATGTGTCTTAATTGATATGTGCTATTCTTCACAGCACGTATCAAAGCACTGCTTTAACATGTGATTGCCTTTTGTGGCAGTTTCAAGAACTTCCAAATGGGTATTTGTTTTTGGGTTCTGTATTATTTAAATGAATAATTGCCATGTGTAATAAAAAGCTGGCTTGTGTGTTTGAAGCAGTCAGTCTTAAAAGTACATTTCAGTCCTCTGGCAGCTGTTTCCATGTAATGATAGGCTGAATTATTGTGAATGGCAGAAAATAGGAGGCAGTGTGGCGTAGTGTGGCCCAAAGCAAATCACTTCACCTGTATGTGCTCCAGTTGGGGGGGGTGGGGGGGAAGCAATGCAACCAAATGTATTTCAATATGCTGTAAGTCACTTTGGACAAAATCATCAGACAATTAAATAAATTTAAATTTATTGGTCTGGGCATTATTGACACAAATTCAAAAGCACAAATACCTACCCCTGTGAGCCTGATCTGCATCACACATACTGTACCGTCTTAGAACACACAGTCAGAAATAAACATTGAGTTAGCCTGATTTGGGACCAAGGTGTTCTTCACCCCGTTTTCCTCCAGCCAAGCCCACTGCTGTTTTTTTGGCCTTGTTCTATTGAACTTTTGTCTTCCCTAAGCTTTAATTTTAATTCCATCTGAAATAGACTCTGAATTGTATTCATGGCTTGGTTCATGGTGAAACAATGAAAGCAGCTTGCTGATGATTGATTAACAGAGTAACCTCCTCCCATACCACTGGTAATTACGATAAATCTATTAAACTAGGGAGCTTCGCCCCCTGCTTGCTTCGCTTGCCAACCCACTTCCCCCCCGCCAGTGGCCACTTCTCCGAAACCTTTCTTAAACGGTGATACAATGGAAAACAAATACATTTTTTTTTTTTATCTCCTCTTTGCTAGAGCAGCCACTGGCGTGCTGCTGCTGCCATCACGCGTGATCTACAATTCGCTTGCCCACACCCCACCCCTGGCAGTAGTAGACACCGTTGTGAAGAGGGGGCTGAGTGCACCTCAAGGAGACGCAGCCGCTCCTCTGACACTCCTCTTAAACAGTGATACATTGGGAAACAAGTAACAGGTGTTTTTTTTTCACCTCCTCTTTGTTCGAGAAGCTGTTGGCTTGCTGCTGCTGCTGTGTACCTTGTGATCTGCATTTCATTCAGCGCTTTGAACGCTTAAAAGCCTGTACAGCACCTGAATATTGAATCTCTTTTTGCTGTTCTGTTATTTCTCAGAGTAATATTTTCAGTTTGTTTGCGCTAATGCGATCATTATTCTCTGTTTTTGAGACTTTCGAATTTCCCTACTTCTATTATCTCTAACCTGCTCTGCCTGTGTAGCACGGGACTTGCGTCTGAAGGTTGTAAGTATGACGTGACTTGTCCGTCTCGTGGGAAGTGAAAATGTCTCTGTCTCTCTTCAAAATATCACATCTCGTCCCCGGAAAAAAGTCTCGAGTTTTTTTTTTTTTTAATAATAGAGAGATGAGTGGTTAAAATATATCCAAAACAACACTCATGTTAATGCTTTATTACATGATTGCTTCTTCTTTAATAAAATAGCCTAACATGCCGTTTATATTTTTATGATTCTATGTCGGCTGTATAGTGGAATTCTGTGTTGTCAGAAAAACTTTATGCCATGATATTGTACCCTCGTGAAAAGAGTGAGCCTGCGGTGAGTTGGCACCCTGTCCGGGATTGGTTCCTGCCTTGTGCCCTATGTTAGCTGGGACTGGCTCCTGCAGACCCCCGTGACCCTGTGTTCGGATTAATCGGGTTGGAAAATGGATGGGTGGATGGAAAAGAGTGAGCTGTGGTGAAGAGCTGTTATTATCACACAGAACAGTCAGTCAGAGAGCCACTCCTGAATGGTCTTCTGCTTGGATTTCACTTGAGTTACGCTCTCTTAAACAAACATAATTAGGTAAACCCTCACAATGGTTGAAAAAATGCATAAACATTGAAGAATGTTTGATAGCTTGGCTTGGTGCTAATGAAATAATTGAAGAAACACGCACAAATGTGACACACTTATGACTTGTCAAAATGTGATATCTCATCTAAAATTAAAAGTGAAAAAAGGTTCAAAATAAGTAGACTTACATTAGAATTCCATGGGCCCTTTCAAGAAGCTTGCTGCTGGCTGAATTGACAAAAATCCCCTCTTCTTCTAGAAAAGATCCAGTAACAGAAACCCTATTTTGTCGCCCCATCCGTCCATTCCAGTTCATATTAAAACTATCCCTGTAATTAAAAAATAAATGCAGAATATTATTTTATTATTCCATCAGTTACACACACAGATATAAATGCAAGTCATTACATTTGAACATTGTCTGAAATTGTCAGATAGTACACTGAAAAATATTTGTGGTCATATGTTTTGCTAGCAGACCACATTCCTTTGGTTATGCGTCTGGCTGGCTGGCTGGCTGACCAGAGCTCGACAGTATGAAGGCCGGACTGCTATGCAGAATCTTCTAGCCGTATTAACATTCGTCTCTGGTTAAACATTTCCTAAAATTTCTTCTAGCTTTTTTTTTTTTTTTTTATACAAACAGTAATAAAACATATTCATAGGTGTAAAACATGAAGCAACAAGCTAAAAAAAGGGCATTTTGTAACAGAATCTTTCTTTCTAGAAATATAAGCTTAAATTCTTGATAAGGAAAAAAGAAAATCAATGAAGTTGGTTAAATAATGCAACTACTTGAAATAAGTTATGATTCTGTATGAGAATATTAATAAATTGATTAAAAAACTACACTCATTCTTAAAAAAAAAAAAAAAAAAAAAAAACCACTGCCTAATGTGTTTTTCAATATGGATTTTATTCTTAGCATTTTTGAGATTTTCCATTAAGATTTCATCCATTAATAATTATGAGAATGCTTCATCTTCCTTTCTAAATATATTATGAACTGCCTGGTAAAATCACCACAAATTTGCTGTGGCTCCACTCTGTTATTTCACCACAGTAACATTCATGGCTCCCACAGGTGGGTGGGAATGTGGGTTTGCTTCCCACAATGCGTGAAGAGTGCTTTAAGTAGTGAGAAAAGAGCTATATTCCAGACAGAGGAGCAGCTTCAGCGACAGACTGCTGTCACTGTCCTGCTCCACTGACAGACTGAGGAGATTGTTCCTCCCCCACACTATGTGACTCTTCAATTCCACCTGGGGGGGGGGGTAAACGTTAACATTATACAAAGTTATTGTCTTTCTGTTATGCCTTCATTATTATCACTCTTTAATTTAATATTGTTCTTTATCAGTACGCTGCTGCTGGAGTATGTGAATTTCCCCTTGGGATTAATAAAGTATCTATCTATCTATAAATTTAAAAAATTACTAATAAGAATTATTACTTAACCACTATGGTCTCTTTAATATGTGCAGGTGCAATGCATCATAGATTACATATTCAGTTTGTGAAAATGACTTGTGTAGTATTTAAGTGTATAAAATATTATATTTCATCTATATTAGGTATTGAATCAATATATTGTCATAAGCATGAGCTCACCTTCTGGAGCCAAATGTTGAGAGGACACAGGAAAGGATTTATTATCCTAACTACTTAGTATTTTGGCTGACACCTTTACCCAAGGTGACTTACAATGTTTGAGATACAACTGGATACATTTTATTTGTTTTTCCAATTGGAGCACAGGCAAGTGAAGTCATGTCACATTGTGTCAATAGTGGGATTTGAACCCAAAACATCAGGGTTTGAAGTCCAAAGTCTAAAGCCTTAACCACTACACCACACTGCCTGTGCAGTGACTTGCATGCTTGTCATTTTCCTCAACAAAGAAGATCTTAACCCATAAACAGACTACTGACCCTGCTGGGTCTCCCACCTGTCTGCATGCCTCTTCTGGTTGCCTCAACATAAAAAGGGTACAACTACCAAAAGGCCTTAAGTGGTAGATCAGAGTGGCGCCATCTAGAAACTATTATTTTCTACAACTAAAAACACCAACAGCACTAAACAGAGTATTCTGGCCGAACATCATCTACTCTTGCATGCTCCATTGGTTTTGTCTTTTATATACTAAAAGGGCAAGCCAAATGCTTTTGATAGTAAACATTTTCTATGGAACACCATTTGAATTATAAAACACACGTGACTTTTTTTTTTTTTATTTTAAATCCTTTGGCACTCTAAGCCCGCTATCAGAAAATGTGCTGTACACCAAATGTAAACTTCTTCAAAAATGATTTATATGAGAAATTGGCAGGATGATTACGAGGTGCAACTGCTCTACCATTCATTTTAAGAAGTCCCATACTCAGATGTAAAATCTCAAAAGTTCTTTTGTTTATGTGGCATCTCCAACTGATCCAGTACTAGGCAGATCTGATATAAATGCCTTAAAATGGTAACAAGGACCTCAAAAATTTACAAACATTGAATCTTCTGAAAATGTTTACTGCCTTATCTTGAATTTACAGCCGTGGTTAATTTGTGATTTTATTTTATTTTTCATGTTTTGACAAATCTATGCATCTCTTTGAAAGCCTAGGGACTGAAATTTTAAAAGTGGATTCATTTCATTCAGAGTGGAGAATATAGGAATTATGTCATTGAACACCCTCTAGAATGCTACAACTATCTGAAACAAAAGATGTAAACAAAAAAAAATTAAAATCAAAATACTACATAATATATACATTACAATTTCAGCCTGGGATGGTGCCCTAGGGTTGCAAGCTGGACTGAAAAATTCCTGTAAACTAGAAGCCAGGGGATTTTTAATATTATGAGTTTTGGATGAATGTTGAAATGTTTTTAAACTGATAAACCCTTGCTAAATTCAAAATCTTTTCCATTTTAAGCGCAATTTTAAAAAAAACTGAATATGCAGTAAGGGGAAGCAGGTATATACAGCTACATGGATTCTTTTGGATTTCTGGCTCGGTCACAATCTGTGTGGAATTTGCATGTTCTCCTCCATTTGTGTGTTGTTTATTTCCCACCTTTTAAATGGCAACAGTAGGCATGTGCATGTAAGGCCTGTGAATACCCTGGGACTTATCCAGGGCTGGTTCCTGGCATAGGTCCAGTGTAGCCTGAATTGTGTGTGGCACATTGGAACATTGGTATGGGACAATTGGAGTTGGATGTAATGAAAATGAACTACCACCTATATATGCAATACTAAGTTCTGTCTGTTTGTCATACAATTAATTCAAAACTATGTGGGATAAAACCTTGGTTTTACACAAAACTTTATGACCTGTAATGTTCTGAAAATTAAAAAAAAATTCAGATAGCAGTAATTAAAGCAAAGTGGCCTGTGCTCATGGGTTTATAATGGCAAAGTGATCGCAAAACCAAGTTACATGGCAGAAAAAAAAAAAAAAGAAGAGCAGTAATATCTGCCGAGTGTCAAGCACATTGCCGAGGCTGACTATGTGATGATGAGCACCATAATAAGAAGTAAGAGTAAGCAGAGCGCCATCTGCTCAGCGTCAAGTCTGGAATACAGAATGCAAGTATGACAAAGATGTAAGAATGAATGTCGACAAACACACAGAGAGCTTACTGTTGGTTTGTATGTAGCCTTTTGTAGGGTCACACACCCCCTCCCATAAGAAGACAAGAAGATGTACCACACTGACAAGCAAGAAATAATCCTGAATATGGAACAATTGAGCAGAAGACAAACATGATGGCTCATTGGATACAGAATGCAAGAACTCCCCAGACACAGAAATGTATGGCGACATTGAAGAAGATCGTCAAGTAGGCAAAACTTCCAATCATGTGAAAGCATTGCTTTTACATCCTTGTGTTGATGTCTCTTTGAAGAGCACTACTTGACAAAGTTCCATCAGCGATGTGAAAAATGTCTAGCTGTATATTTTAATCTTGAAAACAAAAGAATCCACTGCCAAAGTTAGCATTACTACCTCAAAGAGACTGAGTTTGAATCCCAGAACAGTATTCTGGGGCCTCTGTGGAGGAGCTTGTGTTTTCTCCATGTGATCTGTTCAGGCTTCCTCCCATATTCCAAAAGTGGCCATAGGAGGTTGATTTCTAAGTCTATTGTCGTCTGGTGTCTGCAAGCTAAGTATGTGTGAGTGAGTAATTGTGCCCTGCAAGGGGGGCTGCTGCTACATCCAGGATCGTCTCCTACCTTTTAATTCTGCTGCCAGGTAAGGCTGGCCTCATTGCAGCCTTGAATTGGACTAAACAGATTCAGAAAATACATAGATGGGCAATTTGGCCTTTTGAAAAGTCAGCTAAATAACAAACTGCACAGTTCTGTTTGTAATAATTCTGATTTGTCTATGGAAAAGACAAATGAACATGATGGAAAAAGAAGGAGATTGGCACAATCAATCATGACAATAAAGACATTTATTTATCAATAAATGGGTAGCAGGGTGATACAATATTTAGAGCAGCTGACTTTCTGCTCCAGGGTTAAAATGCCAGCCCAGTAACTGTCAATGCAGTTTTCTCACATTTTCTCTGCAACCTCATGGACTTTTTAAGGATATTCCAGTCTTCTGTCATGATTTAAGTGACCACAAACTGATGCAGACTGGCAACTTTAAACTTGCCTTGAGGAACTGAGTGTAACCAGTGATGGAGTGGTGCCCAGTACAGTGTGCTACATCCTGACACCGCAGAGCCGTAGGACTCAGCCTCTTTATTAGAATACCAGAGGAATTAAATGAATGAATGATCATAATTTTGACAACAGTCATTTGTGAAGTCCACATGACAGACAGCTCAGGAGTCATATGGGATTCTTCATCCTTTTTTTTAAGATCTTCAACACATTTAAACACATTTTCAACACACACTAATCCCTATAAAGAAAACATCTCTCCAGCAACTACAATAATTATAAGGAAATTATTAAGCATAACCATAGTTCATATCAGATAAGGTGTCAGGTTGGGAATGGAGTAGTGAGCAACAGGGGCATCTCTATATGCTGTTCTGGGCTACCTGCTGTTGTGTAGCCCTTGTGTATGTTAGAAGTCGGGAGTGCAGAAGCACCGGGCACTACCAGAGGGTGCTCTAACAGTATGATCTAACTGCTTCTACATGGCTTCCTTTAGGGGCACCTCTGGAAGCAGCTGATTGATTGAGAATTAAATGCCACTTTCCACCAAAGGGCTATTCAACCTGGAGTTGATCAATTGCTGACATCCACTTTCCTTGCCTTCTGATTGGAAAAGTCAATGACGACATCTTCGTAGTCTAATCTGGATGCAATGTCTTTTTCTATAGATAAGAGAAACCAACCCAGTGACTAATAGGCAATACCTATTTTAGGAAGGGATTATACTGGTGACCCTTTTCGAGCAATGAAGGTGGACTATGGAATGTTTTCAAAGACGTACGTGTACGAAGTTTGACCTTGAAGAGGAATTTTAAAAAGGTTCCTCTTAGAAGCATCTCAAATATAAATTATATATTATATATATATATATATAGAGAGAGAGAGAGAGAGAGAGAGAGAGAATATAACTTGACAAATCTGCTCGAATGGGACATGCTGACTTGTAGGTGAGTGTTATGGGAGGATAAAAAAAACATCATTCTGAAGATGATTTAAATAAAAAAGCCAACTGTTTCATTGTTTGCAGATGGAATGTGATGAAATATTTTATTGCACTAGGGGGTTCTGCCCCCTGCTCGCGTCATTTGCCAACCCCCATGTTTGGTTAACCGGATATACAATTTAAAGAGATTGTTATTTTCATGGGAATTGTTACATGCATTATTTTCATCATGGTCTTGTTTGAAAATATTTGTAAGTAGGGCATGACTTGAAAGAATCTCATGGCAAAAGTCTCTGTCTTGCGGGACTTCCTTCCAAAAAGTCTCTTCAAAAAGTCACATGTTGTTGCAGGTTTAGTCTCGTCTCAAGATTTTTTCATTATAATAGAGAGATATTCTTTGCAAATCTGAATTTACAAATGTTAGCTATCCATAAGCTCAACAATATTATTATTGGATACATGAATTTTTTGGGAATAGTGATAGAGAAAAAAGCAGAATTTTTCTTGTAACATTTAAGATGTGGACTCTTACAAACGACATTTTATTCCTTTCTGAAACAGCCTGTTATACAGTAAATTCTACCTTGTCTGTTAACACTAGAATTATCGAAATCTATGAAAAAACTTGTAATCCTGGTCCACCTTAAATCCCTTCACACCTCTCCATCAGCGTCTTTTGTTTTGTAATTGTGTTGATCAGCACAAGCAACCTGCTGTCACATCCCCAATATCAAATAAATGTGCGCCTTTTTTCAAGAATATAACCAAAGGAAATAAAATCATCAGATTCACGCAGACAAGGAGCCTTGGCTTGTGCTGATCGACGCATTTATAAAATAAAAGACGCTGATGGAGAGGTGCGAAGAGATTTAAGGTGGGCCGGGATTACAAGTTTTTTCATAAGCTTCGGTAATTCTGGTGTTAATGCTTTTGTGTTTGCTCAAGAATTAAATAAATGCCTTGACAATTAAAGTGTAAACGCTCTGCAGCATTGTACATGTTAAGGTATAACTTGTCCATGAATGCTTTTGCTGTCATCGTAAATTCAGAACTGATACTTTAACATTAGAATTACCAGAGCCAACAAAAAAATCTGTAAATCCGGCCCACCTTAAATCCCTTCGCACCTCTATTTCAGCATCTTTTGTTTTCTAAATGTGCCGATAAGCCCAAGCAGCAAGCTATACTAAACCCCCACCGCCTCAGAACGGGAAAGAAGTTTTTTCATTGGCTCTGGTAATTATAGTGTTAATGCATGTTTAGTTCCATAAGCTATGTCTAAGATACATAAGCATGCTGTGCCATTGGTTACCATGTGGTAACTGCATTTGGAAAAATGATTTTAGTGTTAAGAACCCTGGATAAAGTCAAACAGCTTGATAAGATTTGTAACAGAGCTGATCAAGTAGAGGAGAAAGAGAGAGCAATGTCAGAGACAGAGATACATCAAAGAAAGAGACACCAATTTATGTGGACATCAGAGAACACAACTCATGTATCAGCCCAATTGCTGAATCAAATGCTGCTCAGGAGAATGCCCTCTTTGGACATTTTTGATAACTTTCAGTAAACTTTCCAAGACATATACAGTACGTACATACATATTATATATATGCATATATATGAGGGTCAATCAAAAAGTAAAGGCAATTTGATAATTACACAGTAACCACAACAGATGGTAGCTACCGTAACACAACACACTTGCAATGACTTATAGGTAGTCCGAACATGTACAGCACAGCACTCTGCCATTAAGTCTAGTTGAAGCCAAGGCCAAATGAATATGGACGCTTAATTGTGGGTCTGAATAGTGTGATTTCTCAGGACAGTGAAAGTGAAACCTGCTGAAATTCACCAGAAGAGAAAACAGCATGGGCATTGAAAAGTTTACGAATATGTAGTGTCACAGATGAGCGGGGACACTGCCCGGCTGGGAGGCCTGGACAGTCCCCGAGCTGGACGATACTTCTCCTCCGCCACGAGAGGGCAGCCGTCCGAGTCTGTTTGGGGGCCACGGGAATGGAGCTGGGATGCTCACCATTATGGAAGGACGTGGCCACCGCCAGGGGGAGCCTGGACAATTGGGGAATCCTGGATGGCAGCACTTCCGCCACACCAGGAAGTGCTGCCGGAAGTAATTCCAGGGGCATTCTGAGTGCTTCCAGGTGCTCTCCTGACACTTCCGCCACACCAGGAAGTGACGTCTGGGGGAGCACCTGGGGCTCATCCGGGTCGTAATAAAAGGGGCCGCCTCCCTCCAGTAGACGAGCCAGAGTTGGGAGGAAGGAGACGAAGCTTGTGAGGAGGGGACAGGAGGTCAAGAAAAGAAGACAAAGAAGAAGAGAAAGAAGAAGAGAGAGAAGAGAGTTGGTGAAGGAAGGCATTGTGGTGCAGTGAGAATTAATAAAGAAGTGTGTTTTGGACATTCTGGTGTCAGTCTGTCTGTGTCTGGGGGTATGCTTTCCACAGTAGAAAGATTTAAAGCATGCAGAACAAGTGTAACCGACAAAGCTTGAGCTGGTTGACCATCAACATTATGCATACAAGCCCACAGTGACAAGGCGAATGCCTTTCTCACAGAAGGCCGACAGATTACATTGTACATTGTCCACTGTTGCTGCACATTTGTGTATCAGGAATGGATCTGCACATGTCATAGTGTATGATGACTTGGGGTACCATAAAGTTTGTACAAGATTGGTACATAAACAGCTTACTGATCTGCACAAGCTAATATCCTTTGGTGAATCAAGAACATTTTGTATTGCTTCTTTCTGTTGTGGTTACCCCAAAATTTTGAAATTAACTTTACTTTTTGATTTATCCTCATATACACACACACACACATACTTTTCTATCCATTTATATTTTCTGTTCTACTTCTATCATTCTATTTCAATAAATACCACTTTGATTTTAAATTTCTATGCTTTATTTTTACAGTATGACTAGAGTGATACAAGTGATAAAGTAAATACAGAGCATCTAGTGTAGGTAAACTGATGCTATTTTTCACTGGGTTAAGCAGGTCGAAGGAAGACATTTCCAAAAGAAGTGAACCTTGTGGTGAGACAAAACACATCACTGGTTGGTAAGTGGCTTTAACCAAGCTGTGCCAGCCTCCAAATGTCCCAGGGACACTCAAGTGTTGTTTGTAAGCTAGTGGGTCGCTATGTGGAGTGCTGAAGAGTGACAGCCAGTATAGGCATCACTCAAACCGTGCTTAAGAGGACAGGGTCTTTGTGTATGTATGTGCGTGATTTCTATTTTATTTAAAAAATTTAAAATTTTAATTAAAAGCACTTTTCAAAGTACCCAAGGACATTGTACAATAATAAACATAAAATTAAACAGTCCAATATACAAAGAAAAATAATGAGAACAGTAAAAGACCACATTGAAAAGATTTAAGTTCAAATTTAAAAACAGAAAGTGAGGTACATGTACAGAGCTCCAAAGGCAGGGCATTCCATAACTGAGGCCCTGACACACTAAAAGCCCCGTCACCCATAGTACGCAATCTGCACAGTGGAATGGTCAACATCAAGGAGTCAGATGAACAAAGTGAACATGATAGAATATATGGACATAAAGAAGACAAGTAAGGTGGGGCTAGACCATGAAGAGCTATATTGGATGCGGAATGGAACAGGTAACCAGTCCAACTTTAGGAATGTAGGGGTAATATGCTTCCCAGGGTTTTAAATAGATAACCACTCTTGCTGCTGAACTGATGTATATATTGTAACATATTTAGGTTACGAGCATGGATATCAAACAACAGTACGTTGCAATAGTCAAGTTGTCAGATGACAAGAGCATAAATAACCATCTCAGTTGCAGTAACAGAGAGCAACGGACATAGCCTTGAAATTTGCATAAGGTGGGAAAAGGCAACCTTGGTAATATTATTAATATGAGGATCATAGGAATAACACTAAGATTTTTAACCTGTTGCAGACAAGGATATAATAAAGCCCAGGATTTTTACTGAGAAATTGTCTACTTTCTTTAGGAAACGCAATAATTAAAGCCTCAGTTTGAGAAAGTTTTCAAACAACAAGTGTTTGATGTCAGCCAAACAGGCAACCAATGCAGGAGGAGGTAATATTTGCATAAACCTCAAGTTTAAAAAAAATAAAAAAAATAAAAAAAAATCTGAGTTTCGTCAGCTTAACAATGAAATTGTAGACCATGCTGTCTATTAATGGCACCGAGAGGAAGCATATAAATGATAAAGAGCAGAGGGCCAAGAAATGATCCCTGAGGAACATTCTGGAACATATAAGATGGGTACAGACCTAAACTTACCAATGGCCACAAATTGCTGTTGGTCCTTAAAATAAGAGTTAAACCATGCAAGGGTATTTCCAGAAATATTTAATCATTCTCATGTCTAAACAAAAGAATGTCATGACGTACCATTAGCAAAAGCAGCCGTGAGGTCTAAAAAGATTAAAGGTGTTAAGAGACCATGATCTACTGCGACTAGGAGATGATTATTCACCCTGATGTTTGTTGTCTCTGTACTGTGATTGGCCATAAAACCAGACTGAAATTCCTCAAACAGGTCATTAGAAGCAAGATGGTCTTTCAAATGGCCTGCAACAGCACAGTATAAGATATTACTAAGAAAAAGGAAGATTTGAAATAGGTTAATAGTTTTTAAACTCCTCAGGGTCAAGTTCAGGTTTATTGATGACAGGTGCAAGAACAGCTGTCTTTATAGTGGCTTGCTCTCTTCCAGCCTAAAGAAACGTATTGATAATACTGGTGATAAAAGTAAGAAGAAAAGGCTAAAAAGCCTTAACCAAAGAAGGCGGCATGTGGTCTAGAATACAGGCAGCTGGCCTGGTGGTCATGACAAGTTTATGGACTCCAGGATCATCCAACAATGGGAAACTCGATGAACAGCTTCCAGTTAAGATAGGAGGTGGACACAGCTTTGTCTGAAGAAGTGGACCTTTTTAGAAATTCTGAACAAATCAAAGAAATCTTATTATTAAAAAAGGACAAACATTTCTGAAAAGGAGGCATTCAAAGGAAAGATATTTTTAAAGGAAAGTTATTTGCCTGTTGAGGTTGTGAGAGCAGACCAATCTGAAAATGACCTCGGTGAGTTCCACTAATCCCACGATAACATACTGTGGGCAAGTGTGTAATAAATATATCCCACCAGACAGGCAGACATAAGCTGTAAATTCTATAGGTAGGCCTATCGGAATAAGCAGAATATTTGTTTCCATTTCTGTTTTGTTACTCCTCATGTTAATCCTTTCTCGCATTGATTTTGTTTTTGTTAATAAAAACCTTCTTTTCCATTGCTTTGTTCTCTTTGGCACTTGTTCTGGGTTTTACGACAGATTGTCAGTACTTGCACATACACAAGGCCCACCTCTACAACTTGAGACAAAATCAAACCTGTTTGATTCAGTCTGTACAAGTTGCAGACCAGTTGGGCTGAGTTGCTGGAGATGTCAGGCGACATGACTTATTGTCACATGGGCGTGCTGTGCCTGCCCCCACCTGTGTAAGGTTATGTAGATGAAGTCTGCGAGTGAAAATTGCTGAAAAACTCATGTAGTGTGACAGGGCCTTTTAGCAGAATTATGCCAGGGCTCATATCATTCCCTTGTTATTAATTCAGCAACAGCATCTCTGAAATATACTATACCAGTAACAGCGCAAAAACACTTGACTTGACCATTCATAGTTTTCATCCTCTTTCTCTGTGCATTTAGCATTCGTTTGCTCAGAGGTTGATGCGCTTGCTGCTTCCTGAGGAGCTTTTCTTTTCTCCACCCTAGTGGCCCGCTTCTTCTCTTCTTTTGTCGGCATCTTTCCGTGTTAAAACTGATTAGGTCAGTGTTTGTGTTGCAATTACTTAGTACGTTTTCTTTAATTTTTTACTTAAGCTGGCACTTAAGTCTTCAATCTACCTCAAGAATGATTTAAGATATGAAGAGGTAGGGGTAGTGACGGCGAAGGTGGTAGGGATGAGAACGGCGCAGCCATCCTGCTGGTCGCTGCCAACAGTTGACCGTACAATAAAATAAAGTAAAAATAAAAAGTGGAAACACCTTGGAGGTCAATCATCACCCTGAAAGCAGATAATAGACGTCACTTAGTATATGTGTACCAAATTTCAGGTCAATAGTTCAAACGGTTTGTGAGCTACAGGCGATTTAAAATCCTGGACAGACATGGTAGTGTATTATATATAAAGAAAGATAGAGCGTTCTCACCGAGATTCCGTTTCACTCAGGAGTGGTACCCCTGCTGTACTGAAAAACCATAAATAGGCAGAGGTGTCTTACTTTTAATCAGATAATTAGCATCTTGCCTTTTAATCAGATGCCAACATTCTATTAATCTCCTTGATTTAGCAAGAAGATAATGACAATGTTAATAAAGCTCTGCCTAATTTTTTATTTGTTGGAAAATGGCTCTTTCTGCACAAGGCATTCTAAAGCACCAATAAATGTCAACAAAGGCAGTGCAAGGGCATAAGAAACATCCTCGTTTTACTGTATACTGTGATTCAACACAAATAGCCAAAGTTTGCACTTACATTTGAAATTTACATTTATCTTTTTTCTAAAACATTTTTTTACAAAAGGGTCACCTAAAGTCCACCCATAAATGCCAAATGCAAAACAATAATTCAAAACGTTTTGTATGATTTAAGTGAGAGAGCTGCCAAAGAAATATCTCCAGTTTAAAATAAACAAATCGGCATAAGCCTGTATGAGTTTCCCTCTTTACAAGAGTGCAACTAAAACCTGCCAACAAATCAAAGAAGTACTTTACTCAGATTTATTATAATAGTGAAACCACAGTCAGCCACTTGTGGGTTTACGATCTTGCATTGGTTGGGTAAATTGAATCACAACTAAAGGCCCAAAGGCAAATTCAAAAATGACCAACATGATGGTAAGGGGTATGGCGGTGTTTCATGTATGAATGTGTATGTACAGTAAGTGCAGCACATATGGCATGGCACGAGTGGCAGGACAAACACTTCAGGATCCAAAGTCATTGGAGAAAGTTTGCCAAAAAACAATGGTATGTGGAGTAAACTACAGGTGGAATGCACAACCTTTACCGGTCTAAAGTGTGCCAATGGAATGTCAGAAGGTGGTATGGTAAGTGCAAAGTGAGGCCAAGGCAAAATGAGCAAGGCATCACTTTTGGGAAATACAGGGAACGTTACTGTACACTCTCCACTGGAAGAAATGTGCAGGCTAGGAGCCAAATATGAAGAAAGGTACCCTGTGATGGACTGGTAACCCTTCCAGGGTTGATTCCTGGATTACTCTCAATCAGGGCTGGTAATTGGGGCCAGACAGTAAAGTGAACGCTTCAGGCGGCACTTTCATAAGGGTAGCATTTTCATGTTTTATTTCTACTCTGCTTCTGTCACTGTAAAAATAATAACTATCACTAAGACAGAAAAGAGAAACAGCACACAGAATTCACAGTTCAGTCTTTGAGGTGCGTTAATTGTTTTATTTACGTCAGGCTGCTCCCCATCAATTCAAACATCGCTGCTGCTCTGGCCATCGGGAATGACTCCATCCGGCTTTGTAACTGAAGCGGTCTGTTTTCCTACTTTGTTGTTTTTAATCCCCTGTAACTATCACATTTGCCATCTTTCTCTACCTTTCTCTTTCTTCTAATGCAATGTTCACTCATTGCTCCCTCACTGGAATCCAACAAAGAAATATCCCCCTAGGGTGCCCAAATTCTGAAATTAATCAGTTCAGGGTACTTTCTGGAAAAGGCCATAACAGAAAAATCTGCAGGCAAACAGTTCATTCCAACTAAAATTTTATCAATCTGCTTACATATAGGAACAGCTTTGTCACATTAAAAAATTTACTTTGTGACATCAATTTGTGTCCTCATGGCCTCTCACTGGTTAATCCACTAATAGAAGCCTGTTTGTGATTTGATGGTTCATCACTTGAACATTACTTCTGTTTGCTTAATGCTACTGTAATATCCACATTAAGAAATGAGCACCAATGTGAGAAATTATTATATCACACAAAAGACTGGAATAAGCCCTCTGAGATCCAAGCATATTTATTCATTTATAACAGGGTGGCAAACCTCTACACTTTCCAGAAACTTCTCCTTTGTTAGTGGTAATGGGTACACCAGCAAAGCAACCATCATGGAATGCACCATCCAATTGTCTTGCCTAATTACATTAATTTTTACTCTTTATCAATTTTCCCTCCCACTCCGCTCACAGGCCCTCTCCAGTTGAACTAATTCTCTATTAAATTCACTTTAACGTGTCTCCACTTCTGGCAAAGACAAACCTCTAACTCCAAGACACTGATGATGCAAAGCCACATTACTAAATCATTGTTGTTAGTCCATCTGCCACTACACACTCCTAATGGCTGAGGGGTCATTATGGATCAATGGCTGAAATCTGAGGCTTTAAAACATTAATCCCATGGCGATGAATTTGAATATTAGTGTTTTTCACACAAATACAATACATATCGTAAAATAAATGAGGTAATTGTAAAGAAGAATTTATACTAGGAAGTGATTATTAGCAGGAGTTGGTCTGCTATATCGGTACATTTAACACAGTGTTCCAAGCTTTAAATCATGGTGGTAGAAAGATGGATGTTAAACGTGGATGGAAATGTGGTAATTGTAATTGTGAGGAGGAGGCAATGAAAGATGTTTAGGGAGTTGTCTCTTATTTCAGCTACTAAAGCAAGGGTTCTCAATCTATGACCTAGACGAGCAGATGGAGGTTACTGACTTGCAATCATAAATCATTTGTATTTGTCAATTTCTCTGCATGTTTATCTTTAGCAGATGTGTAAAACCGCATTATATATAAAGGCTCATAATCACTCTGTAATTTGTGTGTCAAATCAATTTATTAGACACTTTACAATGCCTTAGAAGCAATGTTTGGGGACTGTTACGCATAAAAGTAACTTTGTTACATTACTCATTACCTACAAAAAGTAGTTACTAAATCTATCCACCTATATATAGCAAAGTTGACAGACCAAATCACTCACTGATCCATTAAAAACAAACCCTATTTCCTGTTTACTGAAAAAGCTGAACTTTTTCAGGATATTTAGGTCGGCAGGTATCCGCTAAGAAATTACATTTCAACAGATCTATATTTAAGAGTTAAAAAAAACTTTTTCCTGCTCCACTTGAATACCCTGTCAAGTCAAACTAACTGTCTATTAACATACCTATAGCAAATAATTAGAACACAACTAAACAGATACTTTATTAATAGATTTCTGTTACTGGATTGCACAGATGTCTTTTGGTCTTTTCTGATTAGCTGTGATTATGCCCTGCAAAGCACCGCTGTACCATCCAACATGTTTGCTTCTTGCCTTACACCCAATGCTGTCGCAATAATCACTGACACTAAACTGGGCTGATTAAGTTTACCTCTCAGGTCAAACAATATTTTGTATTCTTACGCTTTTATTTACTTCTTTTCACTGGATTGCATGCTATACTCTCTTCTTAAAAACAGCTCAAATTGCTGCTGAAGAAACCGGAAGCTCAATTTTTTTTTTATTTATTTTTTTTTAATTCTTTTACTCGCCCAACTACATCTAAGTTTATAGAGAATTGTTCACAGTCTTCCTCTTATGGAATATCGAGTACAAGAAAAAGTGCAGTCCATCTTCATACCAGTCAGTAAGTACATTGACCATTTATTGACTTAATTATTAGGAATCATATAGAGGCATCAATCAGTCTGAAACACACACACCTTTGAAATGTGGGGGATACTGAGTAATGATAAACAATACACCATTCTGTTATCCTACTGGAATTCAGACATGTGCATAAGTTGAAAGGCTGGTGGAAAGCCAGTCTGATGTTGTGCAGTTTGGAAGAGGTCTTATTCGCTGAGCGGAAAGGTCTGTGTTTAGCTCCTCAGGACACCTTCTTTGTAATCCTAAGTGTTCCTTTCATAAGTCAGCAGCCTTGTTGGCAGCTGCCTCAGTTTAGCTTCTCCTTTAGTTCAGCTTACTGAGGATGACTGCTTGTGCTCTCAATGTCCTGAGTTTGTGTCTCAACTCTGCTGTCAGGGGGAGGATAGCAACTGTGAATGGAAGCAACACCCTGAGCAAATTCAGCAGCACAGACACGGGTGGTTCAGAAAAAGGAGGTAAGTGCCAAAAAATAAAGTGAAATTTAAGAGGTGGCAAATCCATGTTGTATTTTGAAAGCATACTTATGCATTTGCCAAATGTTCGTGCATTTTTAGCGGAGGATTTAAAGAATAATAAAGGAAAACTCACAAAACAATAGGTTTCTCACCCATGCATAGCAAACTTACAATATTAAGCATGATACAGTATATGTGCAGGTGACAATAAGGATAACAGATTACAGAACAAAACTTCAAAGTCAGCTCACTTACCTCTGAGACTTTTCGTTCATGGTGTTAACTCCCTGCAAATTTGACAGAGGCGTCCTGGGACTTTTTCGCGTAATGCCTAACAGTGAAAGGAGGAATTTAAATAAAAAAAAAAAGGATAAAAGATATAGAAACAATTAGTTCAGCTTTCAGAAAGCAACATGATTGTTTTAAGTTAAAACGTGTGCACATTTTTGAAAATCGACAACAAAAGATGAAATTACATTTCATGGCTTTGTGTGGATGACATGAATCAAACATGCAACAAAATTAAAGAAAAAAGATTAATAGTTATTAAATCATCATAAATAATTTCTTTGATTTGCCATTCATAGTTCAGCTGAAGATTGATTTGTTTCATTTAAATAACAGTATTGAACAGTCATCTTTAACCAAGGCAGCATATTTTATATACATTGAGTAAGATTAAAAGGCCAAACATCAGGGATATTCACCACAGCCACGCAAATTCAATCGGTGTAAACAACTGGGGTGTGTAACTGAGAACACTTGGTGAAAGGCAAGCATCTTTAAATAGCATCATGAACAAAGTACCAAAAAAAACGCTTGAAATACTTCAAGGGAAAAAAAATCATGAGAGTTGTAATATTTTTTTGAAATATGGCAAGAAGGTATCTTCATTTAAAATCAGACATTTGAACTAATTCCCATTTGACCTTCATTATCCACCTCTGCCACATATCTTTAGTGTATGGCACCAAGAAGCGTTACATTCAAGTTCTTTCTCAGACATGGAGGTGAACTGCTGGTCTCTGCAGCACTCAAAAGAGATGTAAAGTTATAGACAATGTGAATGGGGTACGCTATAGCTGATATAAAGTTTGATAGGATATTTGCGAATTTAAGTGATGTGCTTGAAAACAGAAACAAAAAGATGACTTCAACACTAAAATAATATGCCACCTTCAAGGAAGTGAGACCACATTAAACAATGAAGTGAAACAAACATGTAAAATCTGTCCTTCCAAATTGTGATTTACACTGCAGTTCTTAAGCAAAGCTTAGATAAATCATCCAAGACGTTTATAAATTGTAACAAACATCTTGGGTGATACATGCGACTCAAATAGAAGATAAACTGTACAGAGATGACTGAATGACAAGACGCCACTTATAGCATATCCTTATCTCAAACCTGCGTCTCCAGTTCAAACCTTATCGGCAATATATGGGAGGGTAGTCCAGTAAGACACATAGAGAAATTCCTACCATACAGAATCTTTTTTTTAGACATATTTACCAGCATTGCAAGTTAAATTGAATCATTAGGAATTATGGCTTCTCATTTGAAGAATACAAAATGCAACAGCAGATGAAGATATTGTTCCTACAGAAATTTACAAAACATCAAATATCTAATGTCTGACATGTTACATGCATCAAATTAATGCCAAAGAATTAAACAAAAGGCTGAATGAACAGGAGGAGCATCACAATATTTTCATCCATCTAAAGTTGAACAAGTAAAGGTTTGATGAGGTCAATGCTTACATACTGTTTGTAAAGTCTGTAAAGTTCTCAGAACAAAATTATAAATGACTGCCTGGACCAGCCGCAAATCATTTTTTGCAGACATAATTTACAAAATTGTGCTCCTCTGAAGTGTAGTACATTTAATTATTTTTAACATGAGTCGTTCATTTCTTTTACAGGAGTTCAGGCAGATGGAGTGCTGTCACCAATCTCATTGTGAGCAGGAGCAAGAGAAGCTCCCTGAATATCGCAACGGTCCTTTCACTCGGCAAGATACACTACACATTTGCCTGCTCTGTGGGAATGTGTTTGAGACCTTGAGGTTGGTCTTCTGCTGGTAGGAAAGATCCAAACTCATTACACCAGTTTTAAGTGAGGTTAAGGTGAGAATCTGTTTCAAGTAACTTTCAGTGACACAACACCCATGACACTAAAGGATTTCAACAGCAGTCCACTGGAAGTAGTGGAACACCCCTCAGCATGTCAAGTCACATTTTATTTATTTTATGAATATTAAGTTGGAGAAATACTAACCAAGGCTTCAGTTTCAAGCATTAGAGAAATTCCAGCCGCAGTGGATAGGACACAAACCTGCTACAGTATCATCACAACAGATCTGTCAACAGATAAGTACTGAGCAGTCATCCAATTTACCAGACTTTTATTTTACAAAGATGTTCAGCCTCACTATATTCCGTAACACTTTGTAACTGAT
Organism: Polypterus bichir lapradei; assembly: GCA_026402145.1. NCBI lineage: Eukaryota > Metazoa > Chordata > Cladistia > Polypteriformes > Polypteridae > Polypterus > Polypterus bichir. Next base: position 4,420,037 of record JANRMT010062828.1, on the reverse strand, counting down.
AATCCTCCCTTGGTATTCTCTTTGTCTTTCAGTATTTTATCTTACACAAAGCGGCCATGTTCGATTCATATTGCAGTGCAAAAATCTGAGGTGATTTTTGACAGTTTTCTGTTTGACACAACATTTCAAAACATTCCTCAAGACAAGTAAGGTGTTGCCAGGTCTCTGAAGATCAGGTTATGCCACTTCTTTGTGGATGTTTGAATTATTCAGTTTCGTTTTTTTAACGCAGCCTAAATTTCAGACTTGATTAATAATGTCAAGATTACAAATTCATGCTTTCATCCAGAATTTTTAATCCAAATTCAAAACTGAATAACTGAATTATGCATAATGAAGAAAACGTTATTATACAAGAATGTGCAGAATAAGCAGTGCTATTGATTTAAAAAGATGGCATACCTTATTACATACAGACATTGTTCACAGAGTAAAAGGGCACTACATAAAAGCTAACTATCTCCAAACGACCACGACTACTCTTGAAAGCGCTGCGCTAACATTCTAGGCAGTGGAACAAATGTGATGTGAGATGAAATGAGAACAGAAGAATGGTTTAAAAGTGGGACAAACCAACTGGAGGGGTGATGAAGGGCCGGGTGACACTGTAAGAGCATTGTGCAGTGGTGAGGCATAACCCTATACAGCTACAGTAAATATTCCTACACAAACCTGTTGCTTGCCAAGCAGACAAAAAGGATTACAGAGGGAGCTGAAAAATTAATAACATGGCCAACTGTGCCAAGGTAATGTTCCTGTGCCTTGGGAAGCTGTTCTTTTGTGTGGGATGGTGACAGTGTCACTGAGGACAGCAGGTTCACTCATGATACAAGTTACTTTTTTTCCTCCATGACTTTGCAGGAGGAAAAAAAAAAAATAAAAAAAAAATGGAAAAACCGCAGACAGTAATTTTCTGGTTTGTATCAAAGCATGGAACCAAATGATGTGCTCATGTTAGAAATTCATAAGTCAGTAATTTGCCACTTTTATGAAGAATACTAAAATCAGTAATGTCACAAGTTTGACACCTTGCTGAGTCTATGTTCTAATGATGAATTTGGGACCAACTAGTTGATTGTGTAGTTTGATCTGCATGCCCTTGGAAGAACACAATCCGGGGGTCTCCACTATACTTTCAAATGACAATATTTATGGTGCTTTACTTTCATTTATTATAGCTCACATTTAATACACGTATCAGCAGATTTAATTAAAACAAGAATGCACAGAAATGCATGTGTCAGATTGCGTCAAGAGAAAAAAACAGAGGATGATGATGAAGATGATGCGTCTCATGCCTTTTTTCCCTTATTTATTCACTTATTTGTTTTTAAAGTAGTGGAGGAGAAAGCGATATGGTTTCAGCAATTAATCCAGTGTTGTTATTTTCAAACAGTGGTGTTACTGTCCATGCTTCCAGACTTACTGGGCTGAGTCTGGACACAAACACTATTAGTAGTAAAATGGGTAGGAGACCCCATTTCTCATGCAGATCTGGTTATTAAGTAACAGACAGAGGAACAAATGGGTGGAATTGGAGACCAACTACATTCACTTATGAACCAAGAGCTGAACTTCGGAGCCTGATGTATTTCAAAAAGATTAATGCACAGTATAGAAGATTTTCCAAATGGCCCCTCATTAGCATTAAAAAAATGTGAAGCTTATCAGAATATGTAAAAGTATATGCATTGTTTACTCATTCTGACTCTATTATAATGCAATTCCAAATTACAGAGTATTGCAAAAAACATTTTTGTAACCTGAACTTAACTATTAGCATGTTGAGGGAGAATAAAAAATGCTAAATAAAAGATATTAGTACTACAAACAACCTTTACTTTAAAATAGTAATTTCAAATGTGTACAGAAGACTAGCATTGTTTGGGTTCTTAATACCTCAATAATTGGGTAAATGGCTTCTTAAAGTCAGCCTATCTATAAACTTTATTGGTATAACACTATAGCACAAGATGATTTAAATAAAATAAAAAAAAAACATCTTTCTTAACAAATCATGAGCAAAACTGCCTTGTGCATTGAGGAGGTTTTTATGTGGGATGGCAGATGGGTCTGAGATGCTGTACGGGAACGGGGAAGAGAGAGTTCAAAAGAACTGGGCCTTGTCATTTAGTGTTCCTTCTGCATTAACGTGAATGCTATTGGTCTCCATGTCCGTCTGAGTAAGTGGAATGAGGAGAGAGGATTGTGGAAGGGATTGTGGGATTGAAGCCTTACTGTACTTCTCCTCCTTGCACCTCTGCAGGATCTCTAAGCTTCTCTGATGAACTGGGTGATGCAGAAAGCTAAAACTATCCACATTTTTCAAAATGGCACACGGTACTGCATCATCATGCCCTTGGGAAGCAAAATAAAAAAAAGATAAAAAAGAGAGAAGAAAAAGATTAAAAGAGAAATGAGAAAGATCTACAAGAAGAACATCTTTAAAGCTTGAAGAAAATGAAATCTACAGTTAAAATGAGCAAATTCAAAATACACTGTGTGAATGAACCCGTTAACTTTGTAATGAATCAGGACAAGGATTATGCTGCTAACTGTTGCAGTACATTTCAAATTAAAACCATTGTTAGTGAGAATCTGATAAGCAGGCAGTGTAATACCTAAATATCAACACTGATCGCCAATTAGATGAAGGCTGATGTGACACAGTGAACTGCTACCATTGCTTTAAGAGACCAATGTGTTACCTTCAGACATTTCAAAATGAACTGATGAAATAATGACATCCATAAAAAATGACTTTACAAATTTTAAAAATGAAACTAACATTTATACAATATTAAAATGTATTTGTTACATTATGGCAACCTTTTGATTAATAAATAAATATTACTTTGGGTTTTTGCTTAAGGTTGAGGATACATTCAAGTTATAGCTTAAGCAATCTAAACACTTATAACATATTCTATACAGGTACACTAACAAAAATATAAAGCCTGTTTAATAACATTACATTCACCAAATACTGGATTAGTTTAGCTCCATTTTGAACTCAATAAGTATGTAATTAAAAACAATTTAACATTTAAAACAAGTGCTACACATGACTTACATAAAAAGGATCAAAAGAGCTAAAATGATAAAATAAAGAGCAAAGACATTAAACAGGGCTGCAGTACAATAGCTGACCATGTGCCTTAATCTCCCAAAGGTCATGTGAAATGACAATTTCCCCTTTGAGGATTAACAAAGTATATGCAATTAAAAAGGATAAAAATTAACAAACATATTCCAAATTATTCAAACATCCATCCATCCTTTTGAAAGGTGATATGCTGGTTTGATGAACACTGCAACACAATTTGCTAATGAGACAACGGCATGAATATTTCAGTATGACTGGAAGTTTGTGTCAGTCACAATAAACTGACCCACTGTATCTTTTGGCAAAACTTATCCAACATCAACAAGAAAAGTAAAGCTGTGACACATAAGATCTTTAACAATGAGAAGAGACCATTCGGTGCATCAAGCTTATTTGTTTAGCTAACAGCTAAGCTGCCCCAACATCTCATCCACACACTTTTCAAAGTTTCTGCTTCAACTACATGGCTTTGTAGTTTATTCCAGACTCCCACAACTCTCTGTGTAAAGAAGTGCTTCCTGGCTTTAGTCCTAAAACCCCTTCATTTACACTGGTGTCCTTGAGTACAAGATTCTCCAAAGCAAAGCCAATGGAGGTTGTACAAGAGCCTGGTGCCCAGGGGGTTCATTAGGCTCAGCCAGGCTGTCATGTGAAATCACCACCCACAAGGCAAAAAGATGTGTGGCCATACAGGTGACAGACCTCTTTGAGCAGACCCAGACTAAGTAAAATTTGTCAATACTCAAGTGCTCTTTAAACTTGGAACAGAAGTTATTGGGTTGGTTAGGAGCTGGAGCTTGTGCAGTAGCTTAAAAAAAACAGTGGATAGATATAGTTGGAATCACAAAAAGAACTGACTGTAAAAATGGACTTCTTGAAAGTCGGTGGCCTCTTTCCTACATTGAAGAATACTACAGAACAGCTGTTGGTGGGTGTAGGGATACCCTAAAGTCCCACCAGGGTGCTCTGGATGAGACGGTTGTGGAATTAAATTATACCAGCAATCATTCTTAAATGTTCATATAGTTTTTTCCATTTTATTATAATACACACAACCTTTTGGACACCCTGTGATCTATGGAAGTAAACACTCAAAAACAAACCACAGTAGATACAGTAAGCGTATTAACAAGGAATGTAAATGGGTTCAATCACCCATCAATAAAAGACAAAGGCTGATGTACCTGTAAAAGCAATTTTCTTACTCATTTATCCAGTTCAGGTTTAATTTGTAATTTTGTACTTTTTTGTGTTTTTGCAGAAGAAAAAAACAAGCACAAAACCATTTTTAGTAGGTCCCTGAGTCACAGACACTGTCGAACATTCAGTCTGAAAGGACACTGAACTGATGTGGTTATTGCCAGCGTTTCATTACCGCTCTTGTTGCAGACAATCTTCATCAATCAGAGAAGTTCTTACTGCTCTCAAGAGAGACAAGCTTTAATATAAAAACAACACACTTGTGTACTGAAGGGTCTACCCAACTATTTATCCAATTCCCCAGCTCTATTGAAAGCATCAAGACCTGAAATAGCAGCCATAAAACTACCAGCAGCCAAATCTGTGACTCATTTTCATAAAAATAAACTTCTCATTTCTATGCCAAACCATGCGTCTGCCCATCAAACAAATCTAATTCTTGTCTAGTCAACAGCCATGGTTTATTTTTCAAAATAGAGACATCAGAGGCTTCTAAAAAAACAGAAAAGATATCTTTTCATATTCCCTATGAGGAGAATTTATCTTAATGGAAATTTGATTCTGGTTTGCATTCTGGGATGGTGTAGGAAATTATTGAACAGCTGATCAATTATAAAACATTTTAATTATAACAAGCTTCCAAAAGAAAATGGTTTGTTATGTCGTACTTGCTAAAGGCCAAGTTTCTTAGCATGCTAAAATGATTCTTCATTTGTGATGAGTCACTTATTAAAAGAAAGTGAAGATGAGCAACGTCAGGCAGTAGCAAAGGTTCATCCAATGAAAATATTCTGAAAAGCACAAAAACAAGGTGTGCACCACAAGAACGGACCTCTGTCAAAGGCTATAGTGTTGTACAGACGTCAGAGATATGCAATCAAATCTATAATTAAATGTGATCATGAAGTTGCATTTTCCTTTACAGTGTCAGGGAGCCAGAGCACTTACAGTTAAAACTGTGACTGCTGTAAGGAAAGCCTATATTACATTTTATCTATTAAAACATAATGCAAGTCATTTACTCTAAACCATACACTCATTCAGCGAAGAGAAATTTCATTTTATCTTCATTGACGCCAAATGAAAGCCACTGCATCAGGGCTGAAAGACTCATGGATTATTTAAATATTCTTTCCCACAAGATGCTGGGAAGACAGGCTCATTATATTCCTTACAAGATAAATTTAAAAGCAGTTTCCTGGAGTCTAACAACTGGCACAAGAGCTTCAAGTACTTCAAAGAAAAGGCAAGTGATTAAAAATAGCCTGGCAGATGAGAAGAGGATGACACATTATTATGTGGTATGTATAACACAAGGCCACATTTTCTAGAGGTGGCAGGAAGAAGAGGGTGAGCCATCCAAGTGCAGGCTATTAACATTAGGCAGCAAGGAGCAATTGACAACCATATCCATTAATCCATCATTAATGGAACCCCCTAAATCTAATTTAAGGACTCGGCAATGTAAATGGCGGAGGGCTGCAGCATTAAGCACTTTTTGTATGTGAAGAAAGTGCTAAATGCAAAAAGAGCTAAACCTTGAGGACCGGGTGGTGCAAGTACTGCTCCCTCACAGCTCCAGATTTCTGGGTTACTATAGGTGCTGTCTTACTGCAGAAACATTTTTCAGGAACCAGGGACTTTTTAGAAACATTGATAGCTGGTAGCTTTAGAAGTTCCTACTCCACTGTATATACTTTTCATTCAACTATTATGGGGGTATGGGTGATTACTCACACTTATTGGGTGACTACAAGCTCTGGTGCCACCTTATAAATCTGTTAATGTGTTGCTCCATGCACCACACTGAGACAATCTCTCTTCCCTCCCCGTGTAATTATGATGACTTTGAAGCAATGAGGTGTGGACTATCGACCATGCCACACGTCCCACCAAGTGACTCTTCTTTGCATGTCACATATTTTGCATAAAGGTTATAATTTCTGTTGGGCGGTGGGAATGTGACACATGAAAGTGGCCCAGGGCCTACATCATTCTGAAACTCATTGGGTCCTGAAAGCAAAGTTCCTATGGTGGTGAAGCACCTATTATTGTGGAGTATGAAAGTTCTCTCTGTGCCATATTGGCAGTTCTCCAGCATCTCAAAGATTTGCATATTAGATTAACTAGTCACTCTGAATCAGCTAAGAATAAGTGTGTGCAACCATGCAAGAAGTACATCTTAGGATGGACAAGGGTCTTGTTTAGACCCTTCCTGGACAGAACCTGGACAGTTACAGCTGACTGAAGCCTTGCCACAGAAAAGACTGGCTCAGAAAAAGGTGATGAATGAGCAGTAAAGCCTCACTATCCATGGATTCGCTTTTCCGCGATTATAAAAGTGTAATCCATTCTATGACAAATGTGGTCTATTATGAGAGGTCTAGTGTATAGCACCTGCATGTGTGATTGACCAATAACAGGTCTGTGATGCCCTTATATGCCTGAAGCTGCATGCATGTTACACTCAATGGATCAATGAATATCTACACGGCGCTCAGAGGTGTGCGTAAGCTGTTGAACTCTATTTGTGAGGGGGACCAAGGTTTGCAATTGCTGCCCATTAACGACTAAGTGCGGTTCATAAGATCACACTGAATAAGTACCTGCCATTTATGCACACCTCCCATTATTACTACTGAGTGAATGGTGTGGTGATGTCCTCAGATCAGCCCTGCGGCTGTTGCTAATGGCTTCTAATAGACGGCCAAGAAGATGACGAAACTTGCCCACCTAGAGGAAGTAAAACTTGTAAAATGGTTTCCGTTGCCTTGTTGATGCAACAGCGGAGGGCAGACTTGTCCGCCCAGTCCTGTCTCCCTCTGCCAGCCTGAACCCAAGTCACCTCTCTGGGGCACTGGTGGGTTTTGGGAGTCAGTTGGGTGCCCACGATGGAGACTCTGGACGGGATTAGTTGTGATTAACTTAGTTGATTTCTGATAGACAAATTCCAGCATGTATAATAAAGTGTATTGTGAATAGGGTCCACCACAACCTAACCCCATTTTTCTTATTGGATCAATGCTTCAGTATCTCTGGTTTCCATATCTATGAGGCTTTTCAGGAAAGTAAAACACTGCAAATAATGAGAATTGACTAGATGTAGTAACCAACTCTAAGAAAGACTCTTTTCCATCGCAGCACTCACTTTCACGCACAGTTTACAGTGACCAGTTAACTTAACATGAGCTTGTGATAAGTGTTCTGTGGCATTGTTCAGGTTTTTAAATAATGTCATCCCGGGTAGTGCAGGCTTCAATTGGGCGTGGGTGTACGCGAGCGCACTTCACGCTGGGGAAGATTGGGGTGCTTGGCTGATCGCACATACACATATAAAGGTAAGCGGATCAGTGAGGTGTCCTCGGAGGTAGTAGTGTATCACATCTGTGCTCAATCAAGGCAATATAAGAGGAGCCTGCATGACAGAGGGGAATGAGGAACAACAGAGAAAGAAAAGAGAATAGAACAGGAGAAAGAAAGACAAGAGGTTAAAGGGAAAAGAGCAAGAGCAACAGGCAGGTGGTCGTGAGACAGCCTCAAGGAGAAGAGCCTGGGGCTGAAGATGGGAGCTACTATTTAACAATGCTAGGGAGTAGGAGCGACCGACAGGCAGTGTCTCCTGCTGACACCAAGGGAATGGTGGTGGGTGGCATTTGTGTGGCTCGGTGCAACGCCCCATGGATGTGGCAGGCTTGGCAATGGGGACCTCAGCCAGGAATTGGGGGGGATAACTGCACCTGTTGGTGGGCGCTTCCTCTTGCTGCAGGGTCTGGCCAGGATTAGTGGAGGAGAAGGCAGGTTTTACAGGGGAGTAGGGGCTCGTATTTTGAAAAAAGAACTGTCTCTAAATTTTATCCTCGGTTTTAATGAATCATTTATTTATTGGATTAGGATTTTTTAACTTCCACATTTTCACATATTTTATGGATTATTTATTTATTTATTAGAAGAACATCTTCAGATGCACTGCACTTATGACCGTTTATGTTTTTTTTAAGATTTATTTTAATAAAAGCACTTCTCACCTTTACACCTTCCCCTTGCTATAAGTGTGAGTGTCCTCATTTCCCTGGCTCATCTTGGTTCATGACTGTTGATGGTTCGAATTCAAGAGGGTCCCAAATAGAACACAGAGCATGGAGCAGACCTGTACTGTTACAGAGCTGGATTTTGTACATGAGTTTAAGGGCATATAAAGTAAAGACTGGTGGATTTTGTATTTGGTGAGGTCACATTTGAGTGGATTTTTGTCTTTTAGAACATGAAAATGACCAGGCGATTGAAACGTTCTACAGATAGGTGTTATGATTCCATAGTTTTGCCCAGTGCTGAATTTATTTTTGTACATGGTTTATAATTGTGATTTCATTCTGAAATTGTGATTTTTTATTACTGCTTTGCCGACATTTTCCCTGCTGCCTTTTAGGATTTTTCAATCTCAAGTATTGCCATTTTGGGAATCTTTTAAAATGACTAAGGCAATGCTGTTGTTGGCTGCAGCAGCATGTTGATATTACTTGGCATGCAAAAGTTGTCATGCCATGCCATGCATGATGTCTTTTAGCTGCAGCTATTTAAGATGGCAACACACTATTTGTAGTGTCAACAGTTTTTGAATTGTGTGACTAAATAATTGTGTATATATTTAGAGACAAAATCATTTTAGTGAATCAGGACTTTGCAAATTGTTGGACTTTGATTTTTGGGTTATGTATTTGGTGTTTTGGCATTTTGTTCCCCTCATTATGTGGTCAGTTTGCTTGTTAGCCTTTTGGTCTGTCATATTTAATCCAGCAATACAGTAAATAAAAAACTATGAAGGACATTTTGTATAAGCTTAACAAGCAGGTAATTAGAAAGATTCTGCATGAAACATTTGTGATACATCAAAAAAAAATATTTTTCCTTTTGAATAAAAAAAGCTTCAAATGATAATTAAAAGCTACAAGAACAGAATAAAGTATTTGTTACTTGTATAAAGAATACATGGTGAATTGTGCACTGGTAATAAATCTGACCCTCAGTTAGTGTAGATAAGAGAACTCATCATCTCCTTGTTTAATGCTGGATTATGTTTTGGCTTAGGAGCAGGGAGATGATAACAAGACTAAAGTGAACATCTGTTTATAATGAAACAAGCATAGAGTTTAAGTGTAGAATCTCCTACTCTAGAAAAGTTTTTGAATATCAAAATTGCACAACTTTTTTTTACTGTCATGTCTACCGTTATGTTAACCACCAGAATAAGCCAAAATAAGCCAAAATCATCGATACTTTTTTTTAACAATAAAAAAAAAATATATTATGTGGAACAAAAACATATAAACACCAAAACGTCAACATAATCACAGTAGTTATGTCTGGAGCCCAGTGCTGCACTGATGCAGATTTAGTAAATGCGCTTCATGTGACATGTTTTGAAACAGTCACCAACACACATAGGCACTGTTTGAGCAGATGTTCCTAGATTGTTTTGTAATATTTTTTGTGATGCTTCTGAATGATAGGGTTGAATGTCAGTTCTAATTGTATTGACTGTACTTGCCATCCCACTTGGTCCTTCTACCGATGTAACATATCGAGTTGCAGGTGTACCCAGAGCTTGCTTTGCAGAGCATGTAGAACTTGACACCAAATTGTGCCCGTCTGAATGGAATGTACTGTGTCCATGAACGCCTTTCTTTCTAATCCATTAGACTTTTGTCAGTACTTATGCCACGATCAGGAACATAGATGTTCTACTGTACCTATTTTTGATGTTAACCTGATATATATCCAGCAGTTTCTACAGCTTTGGTGCTGGGTGATTGGCTTCATCATAGTCATTGTTATTAGCTGGTATTTCAAAATGAATGAAAAATGACACTCACTCATAAATTTGCCAAAAATGGGTGTCTACAACAACTGTTTTGTGGACCAGTACCATCAATGGGCTGATTTACTCACTCTATCCTTGCAGTACCAGGAGACTAAAAAACACCCACATGTAGCAACTGTGACAAGTATATGGCTTACTGCAACTTTTCTGACACTACTCAGCATAGCAGTTCATTTCAACAACAATTTTCTCCAACACACTATCATCGAAAAAATCGTAAATAGTAAAGATAACCATGATCAACATACATCTTTAGATCCAGGTTACCCATAAATGGGCAAAAAGAAGGTATAAAGTCAACACCAACACAAACGTCACTGAGACTTGGCAGGTCAAACTCTACCAAACAGGTGTCAGTTTTGATGCCCATGTTAATATCTAATGACCAATTCACATCATCAAAATCATCACCTGATTCAAGTAATAGTTCAGTTTCAATTTGCTCTAAAACTGGCGTCACAGCTTTTTGTTTGCTATTGTGTTTTTGGTAGAAGCCTCTGCCCACTCATGAATATTGATGATTTACCATAAAGTGACAGCATCCACAGAAATATTCGTTATTTCTTGCAGCATGATGTTATTTTATCCATTAGATGGCAGCAGAATACTGTCCTGAGAGTTACTGAAGGGTTAACACTGTAAAGCAGCTCACTACACACCAAGTGTGACTTGGGCTTAACTACATGTACACTGAATTCCAAGCCTGAGTCACAATCAGAGGAAGGCTAAATAATTAGATGTAGTGGTGTGTGACACAGTTTCATTTTAGAGGTCAAATCTCAGAAAGAAAGACAGGTTTACTTGTTAAGGTTTGCTGTAATAAATATAATTTAGTGTATATTGTCTTTAGTCATCTCAGTGTATAAATAGTTCTAACAGCACACAAAACTAAGACTAACTGCCAAGAAATATGGTATACTAGGTGCACTCCTGCACACTTTTCATAAATATGAATATAATTATTTGGCAGTAGAATAGTTATATTATTTGTGTTGTTGACTCCGTGCTTGTATAAAGAATAAACAAAACTATTTACACGTTTTTTAGCATTGCAAATCAAAAAAATTAGTAGGCAAATCATCAACATGAATTTTATAGCTAATAGAAGCATTCTTTAAAAATATAATCAGTCATTAAAAATTACACATGGCACATATTGTCCAGTGAAATGGCCATTCTAAAGTGACCCTGTATACGTGACCATGGGTGTGTGTAAAAATGCCATGCTTTAGTGGGCAGGATGTCTGGGTGAAGAACACGAGGCCTTTCTAGCAGTAACTCCTGATTGGCCAAGCCTCTGCCAGCCACACCTGAATGTTGTATTTTTCATAATATTCAAATGTCTGTATTCACATTGCACTCCTGTGATATAAGTTTGAGACAACTTGATAATTAATTCCACATGCTACCATACCCTTTCACCTTTACAGTTATCTCATAATATACGAGTCTGTTTGCACATAGATACGTTTTTTTAAAAGCATTCTGTGCTAACGACTGCCAAGACTTAAAAGGTCTTTAGTTTGTAATCAGTATTTAAAGCTATCACAGAGTCCACTGCATTCTGAGATTCTCCACTGATTCTATAGTATGTGATGTGAAAGAAACATTTTTTCAATGTACAGTTTTTTCCAAGATTTGAACATCAAAAAAAGCTGTCATTCTTCAGGGAATGCTTCCTTTTTGTTAAGATCCTGGCAATTCACAATCAAACACATCCACTTTGTAACACTGCATTGTTCTTTTGAGATTTGTGATGATTTCAAGACACATTTCAATCTTCAGCTAATCCACCTGATGAATCCCCAAGATAAAAGACTGTTCACTCATCAGGTTTCCGCAAACTGCTTAAAAACTTTCAATGCATGTCAAAAACCATCATAAATCAAAAGGTCTACTTCATCAAACTCTTTGTAACATAATTAATTTATGAATACGCTCCCGAAACACATTACCGCTGACAGCAATCTGCTCATTTCATCCATTTCTTTTATTTTTCAACATTCAGTTGAGGGTCATGAGAGGCCAGTGCCCACTCCAGAAACAATACATCTTGCCCTATACAGGGTGCCAGCTCATCCTCACCCATTTTTTTAGGGCCACTTTGGAGTTACCCATTAAGAATCCTCCAGGTCTTTGGGATGTCAGAGGAAACTCCATACAGGTAGTAATTGGGTTGGGACTCAAACTCTAACCACAGGGCAAACATTCTGTAGCACAGCAAACACACATGCAACATCTTCTTAAGCCAAACAATTCACTGTATTCTGTACAAACAACACTACCACATCTACTAGTACACCTGATACTGCTGTGGTCAAAGGACCCCTGACATTTTAGGGTATACAAAGGGGAATCTGATAAACATACAATATGCACCAATTGAAATGACATGAAACTACAGGGTTTAGTAAGGGAAAAATGAGGAATCCTCCAAAACTAAGAGTCAACGGAAGGCGACTAATTAAGCCAATGTCACATTACACGACTTCTAGTCAGAGAGGATGTCAAACTTGATGACTGCTGTTGCTGATCTTGTCACCCATAGGAGTCAATTTTCATGACTAGTAATTGCTGGGGATGTCAAAACATGCGACTGAGTGACATTTTTACAGCACTGTTTTTTATTTTCAACGTATTGTGAGCATGGCCCTTACCTGAAAGCCAAAAACATGCTGATGCAGAGGTTAACAGATATAATTCTTTAATAATTCTTTGCATTTATATAGCGCTTTTCTCACTACTCAAAGAGCTCAGCAATTGCAGAATCCCTTTTGGCATTTTACGGGATTCGAACCGGCAACCTTCCGATTGCCAGCGCAGATCCCTAGCCTCAGAGCCACCACTCCGCCTAGGTATGGTCAGTTCAGACGCAATCATGGCCCTTTTGTTTTTTATCTTTTTTTTTCAATTCTATTGTGGTACATAAAGTAGCTAAGTAACGCTACTTAGGCCTTTGGCAAAGAGCTAAAAAAAAAAAAAAGTTTTGGTGATGTTTTCATCGGGGCAAAAATATGGGAAATATGCTTTCACACTCTGTACACATTAAGTGGAATGAAGATCCTACACCTCACCTTGTGACCACCAGGGGGTGTTGTAACACCCCAAATCCCAGACACAACGGCAGAGACACAAGTCTCTGTATAAATAAAAGGTTTTAATTTTGAGAATACCTTTAGAACTCCAAAGGGTACACAAACATTCTTCGAATATTTTTCTCCACTCCTCCAGGCAAGTTTTGTCCGCTTCCTCCAGAGAGGCTGCCACCTAGTGTGTTGGGGAAGAAACTATCCTGAATAAATTATCTTCCCTGGTCCTTTCATCTTATTGACATCCCTGCCAGGTTAGGATCTTAGTTCTGCTCTGGCTGGGATGTCAGTCCCAGTGTGCTGCCTCTCACAACCTGAAACATCTGCCAACTAGACTGCTGTGCTTGCCTAGCGATACCTAACACTGACTTCTGTGCCTGGCTTGTAGGCACAGTAGGTGCTTACGTGCGGATTCCAAGGAGGCGCTCATTAATAAGCTATTTGTACAAAACCACAAACAAAAAGCAAGGCATGTATACATGATTAAAGATAACAAAGGTACACTGCACATAAGATTGTGGCCTGGTGATTATACAGTATTAATCATAAATGCTATGAAAGGAAAATACAAAGACCAAGAGATCTCATTTATAACATGACATGATAGCTTTGTCAGCTTCAAGCCTTAATCAGCCTCAAGCCTTAAACAGTTGCCTGGCTGACTATACGCTGCTGTAACTCGTTCTCAAGACTAACTGAAATAAAGTGCCATAAATAGGGGTCCACTTTAGAACAGGCAATCTAGAACGGCCACAGTGACATTTTATTATAAAAGTTCACGCTCCATTACACAGCTTCAAGTGTACAGTACTATTTTTCTGATATAATTTCCTCTGTTTGGTGTCATAAATGTTTTGTCAAAAAGGTAGCTAGGGGCCAATATGTTACAATCTCATCAATGAGAAATACGCTAATATATAAAATGACACTTTCCCTCTTGAATATAACACATTTGATTAAAATACAGTATAGGACCTTTTCATACAATTACTGTGAATTATTTGAATAGTCTTTGGTCAAGATGACAGTCTTTACTGTATAAAAAGGGAACAATAATGTTGTTCTTAAATCAAGACCATTTTATTTTACAAATGGAATGATGCATCATCCCCTGCATATTTTGAAATGCTTTTCAACGCCCTTGGCTTAAGCTGAAGCATTTCACAGGACCTCATTGTTACTATAACTGACTGCAGAATTTGTCTTTGTGTAAGGACATTGTTATCACATTCGTTGTCTGCTTTTGCGTCGTGAGAGCCAAAAAGTCAATAGCAGAAGGCCACTGTTCATAACTGACTTGGCAAAATCACCTTTTAGGTACCTTATTTTGTTTAAATAAACATTCACTTTCAAAAATGGAGAGAGCAAAATTAGACTAGCAGCAGTGTTAGAGCAATATTGCTCAAGCCACAGATCATACAGTTAAATAAAACTTATTACTGCATGATGTCTTGTGGATTGGAAAATATTTTTACCAGCAGCCAATACAAACACTCTGACATTATGTTGTAGACAAAGAAGCCGAAAAAAGGAAAAAAATGCTACAGTATGCAAGTACAAGAAGCTATAATAAGACTTTCCACCAGACATTGGTCAAACAGATCAACTAATTCTGACTGACTTGATTGCATGATTGATACAGTATTCTTTAATTAAGAATTTAACTAAAAACAGAGGTAGACTCCAAGCCAATGCAGTAACATATTGACTGAATCTATTAGCATCAACATAACAGAATAACAAGGAAAATTCTGATCCATATTGCATAAATCCATCTGTCCATACCAAAGCCACTTCAGGGTCACTGGGGAGGCCAGAACCTATCAAAGAAACAGGAGGGAAAAGGGGCATCCATCCACCACTGGACAAACCCATGAACACAACTACACCAGCACAGGTACAATCTAGAGCTGCCAAGTAACTCTCATGTCTCTGAGATGTGTCAAAAAACAAGAAGAACTGAAAGAAAAAACACACAAAGCCACAGGAAGAATGTGCAAACTCCACACAGGTCTGGATTCTATTCCAGTCTCCCAGGATTGCTAATCTTTGATCCACTGTGCTGACCTTCTTTGTAGCCAGAAAAGAAAATCTTCATTAATGTGTATAGGCTTAGGCAGCTTTAATAAAACAGGCTACAAGTTAGCTCTGCACTGAACACCCCCAGTCAATCCAACTATGTGGCCCCAAATACCATGACTTAAACAACAACAAAGATGTCCATAGAGGGGTCAGTCACCTCATGGTTTCTATGTTTTTGGTTTGTCCACCTGTACCTCTGACCAAAACTATTTTCATATGAATAAATGAAATAGACCAGTTATTACACTCTGTACTTAAAAAAATTCCCTAAAACTGATAAACATAAATGTAGTACAAGTAGAGGGGTCTACATCAAAAATCATTTGAAAATCTATTTTCTTAATAACTGATATGAAAAAAAACCAACTGATGACATGGTGTAAAAAACAAAAAAGTTGTCAGTGCAGTTTCATAAATAATACACGCATAATTTTTATCTGAATGCAATATCCAGAAAGGAACAACTACATATGGTGTATAATCTTCAATTGTTAAATATTATCTTAATATTATTTATAATTATAGATTCTGCTTGTGTAATCACTAAAAAGGTAGCCACAGACTCCAGGTTTACTTACCAGTTTTCTTATCAACATATCTCTTGCCAGCCTCTCTGAAGGCCACTACAGCTCGAAAATAAGAACGGAGAACAGCCCAGCGAAAAGTAGCTACGGGGTCTATTCCAATCAGACCACAAATGAAGGAGTTCTTGCTACTTTTCAGCAAGGCAACAATATCAGGCCGCATATGGTCCGTGTTCTTCTCCCGAAAATCCTGTATAATAAAAAAAAAAAAAAAAAGGCAGGCTTTTAAGAAGCACCACTAGACCAAAACACTTTTATGTATGTATGTATGTATGTATGTATGTATGTATGTATGTATGTATGTAAAACCTCTTGTAACTTTTGTATGCAAGATATATTTTCATCATCTTCCATTACATGTTCCACTATACAGTTACTATGAAAAGTTTTCACACCCTTTGAAGTTTTCACATTTTGTTATACAGCACAACATTGAATCCCAAAGGATTTCATTTGATTTCTTTTTTACAGTGATAAACAGAAAACGACCCTGTAATATCAAAGTGAAAACAGATCTCTGTAAAGTGGCCGAAATTTATTACAAATATAAAACACAAATTAATTGACTGCATAATCGATCCTCTCCTCAAGACTAAACAGGTTTAATTCTCTGAGTCAGTCAGTGTTGGACATGTCATATCTTTAGGTCTTGGGATGCACTTGGTGGCTTCTCCTCTGCACAGCCTCAAGTTCTGCTTTGTCTTTGTTGTACTGGGGTGACCAGAACTGCACCCAGCATGCCAGGTGTGGTCTCACTAGAGCACTGTATAGTCTGAGCATGACGTCCCTCAATTTATATTCAACAGCTTTTACTATATGCCCTAACATTTTATTTTTTAATCACTTCTGCACATTGCTTAGATGATGTTGTGTCAACATAAACTCCTTAAGTAGTTCTTCCCATCTTGTATTTATAACAGACATTCCTTTCCCATGTGTAGCACATTGCACTTCTCTACATTTAAGCGCATTTTCTAAATATTCTGAAGCCTGTCCATGTCTTTTGTTTTTGCTGCCTCCTCAGGGTCTTCCATTCCTCTAATTTTACTGTCATCTGTGAATGTCACAAGTCTGCTTACTATACCAGAATTAATGTCATTAATATAAACCAGAAAAAGTGACAGCCCAAGGACAGACCCCCTGAGGGAGACTTTGACATAATACTATAAGAGTTGCATATGCGAACAATAAAAATGACAATCAGGTGCCTTAGTCAAAAAACAAAAATAAACTATCTTCATTAAAATCTGCAAGAAAATGTTATTTAGCTAGGGGGCAGAAAAAATGGCTATGACGCACTGTAAGTTAAGAGAGACAAATGTCTAGTAAACCACAAAATGCTCTATTTACATTAAAATGAAGAATTTATGCCATTGTTTTAGTAAAACATCTGTGCATGTGTGTATATATACTGTATTTAAAATATATCTATATACATATATATACATATGCACATATATATATATATATATATATATATATATATATATATATATATATACACACACACACACACACACATACATATATCTATCTACAGTGCATCAGGAAAGTATTCACAGCGCATCACTTTTTCCACATTTTGTTATGTTACAGCCTTATTCCAAAATGGATTAAATTCATTTTTTCCTCAGAATTCTACACACAACACCCCATAATGACAATGTGAAAAAAGTTTACTTGAGGTTTTTGCAAATTTATTAAAAATAAAATAAACTGAGAAATCACATGTACATAAGTATTCACAGCCTTTGCTCAATACTTTGTCGATGCACCTTTGGCAGGAATTACAGCTTAGGTCTTTTTGAAAATGATGACACAAGCTTGGCACACCTATCCTTGGCCAGTTTCGCTCATTCCTCTTTGCAGCACCTCTCAAGCTCCATCAGGTTGGATGGGAAGCATCGGTACACAGTCATTTTAAGATCTCTCCAGAGATGTTCAATCAGATTCAAGTCTGGGCTCTGGCTGGGCCACTCAAGGACATTCACAGAGTTGTCCTGAAGCCACTCCTTTGATATCTTGGCTGTGTGGTTAGGGTCGTTGTCCTGCTGAAAGATGAACCGTCGCCCCAGTCTGAAGTCAAGAGCGCTATGGAGCAGGTTTTCATCCAGGATGTCGCTGTACATTGCTACAGCCATCTTTCCCTTTATCCTGACTAGTCTCCCAGTTCCTGCCGCTGAAAAACATCCCCACAGCATGATGCTGCCACCACCAAGCTTCACTGTAGGGATGGTATTGGCCTGGTGATGAGCGGTGCCTGGTTTCCTCCAAACGTGACACCTGGCATTCACACCAATGAGTTCAATCTTTGTCTCATCAGGCCAGAGAATTTTGTTTCTCATGGTCTGAGAGTCCTTCAGGTGCCTTTTGGCAAACTCAAGACGGGCTGCCATGTGCCTTTTACTAAGGAGTGGCTTCTGTCTGGCCACTCAACCATACAGGCCTGATTGGTGGATTACTGCAGAGATGGTTGTCCTTCTGGTAGGTTCTCCTCTCTCCACAGAGGACCTCTGGAGCTCTGACAGAGTGACTAAGGCCCTTCTCCCCCGATCGCTTAGTTTAGATGGCCGGCCAGCTCTAGGAAGAGTCCTGGTGGTTTCGAACTTCTTCCACATACGGATGATGGAGGCCACTGTGCTCATTGGGACATTCAAAGCAGCAGAAATTTTTCTGTAACCTTCCCCAGATTTGTCCCTCGAGACAATTCTGTCTCGGAGGTCTACAGACAATTCCTTTGACTTCATGCTTAGTTTGTGCTCTGACATGAACTGTCAACTGTGGGACCTTATATAGACAGATCTGTGCTTTTCCAAATCATGTCCAATCAACTGAATTTACCACAGGTGGACCCCAATTAAGCTGCAGAAACATCTCAAGGATGATCAGGAGAAACAGGATGCACCTGAGCTCAATTTTGAGCTTCATGGCAAAGGCTGTGAATACTTATGTACATTT
>JANRMT010062828.1:4353602-4400740 GCA_026402145.1 Polypterus bichir lapradei | reverse complement strand
ATATATATATATATATATATATATATATATATATATATATACACACAGTATACACACACACACACACATTTTATAAATACATATATAAATATATAAAAATCAATTATGACACTAGCCTGACATAGACTTAAGCAGATTGACAATGGGGTGGTGGATAAGTGTGTGTCCAACAAGTATTGTAATGAATTTAATTTCTTTTTTATTAATATCACACAATTTTGACATACATAACTGAACTGAACTGTTAACTGAATATACGTAATAAATTATATCTTTTGGATAATCACTTCATTGCCTGTATTGTCTTTCTACAGTCTGAAGGAACCTCAAAAAGGCACAGAAAGAGGAAGAAGCACAAAACAATAGAGATACAGTTGAGTGTAATTAGTTCAAAAAACAGTGGTTTAATTACTTTCAAACTTTAAAATAATTTGATGCTAAAATCATTTAAAATCTAATCAGAAATGCCCTGTTACCTAGTTTCAACATATGAGAAAAGTCTTAGTTCCTTCCTGAGGAATTTGGATTTTCCTATGAAACCTACAGCACTTTTAAGCATTAAGCAAAGGTAGGTGAATTTAACGATATGTTCTGTTCAATTACAGTCAGTTTGTTTAATTTTTGCTCCACTGACACTTACACCCTAAGACAAAAATTCTGTATCTAAACATATGAAAAGCATTTACATCACTCTTGTTTGTACATATTTTAATATTCAAAATCTAACAAACAGAGTTGGTTTGCCCTTAGCCATCCAAAGGCATCATCATGTTAAATATGAATTTACTGGTTTGTTTAACCTGCGGTGGGCTGGTGTCCTGCCTGGGGTTTGTTTCCTGCCTTGCGCTCTGTGTTGGCTGGGATTGGCTCCAGCAGACCCCTGTGACCCTGTAGTTAGGATTTAGCAGGTTGGATAATGGTTGGATGGATGGTCCGTTTAACAGTACACGTCTACTTATACACATAAACCACACTAATATGGGTGCAGGCAAGCAGATAAAATATACGACAGTATGTTTAAAAAACATTTTGATAGACCATTTTGAGATTCTCCTAACACAAGAATTTTATTTCATTATACATTCACTCACAGTGTTACACAATGCCAGTTACTGACCTTCACTCCATATTTCACTTTGCCAGCGTAATGTCTGATGATAAATGCAGGCTCCATCACAGCTGGGAATTCAATATAACTGTTCCCTTCATGCTGTCTTTTGAATTTATCCAAAAGAGTTTGGTTTGTAGCCTGTGGGAAACTGTAAACATAAGGAAAAAGGCATACAGATATTTTAACAAGAATGCTATATTTTGGTGTTTGGTCATCTGAAGAGTGTCAGGTTGAAACAGAATTAGCTTAACAAAAGTAAAAACGCTGACTCTAGTCACACTCAGACTTTTTTATCCTTTTTACATAGCCCTTCCCTGACTGGGTATGGCTGCTTACAATATCTAATTTCCAGATTGATCGCCCTTTATTTAAGAAAATCATATTCCAACATAGCAGACACTCAAGGTTTCTGATCATGGCATTTATTGTGTGTTACTTTCTTGGAAGGTATTCAAAAAAAATAAATAAATAAAAGTTCTGCTAGTGAGAAAAACCTTTGAACTTCAGATAAAAAGAACAATTAATATGATTGCTTATTCTTGTGAGTTCAACTGCATGAACTGGAAACACCAAAAGTATGTTCTTGGCCATCTAAAGAGTGTCCTGTGTATGGCATCTTGAATGCCAGTGGTGATGACGCATGAAAAGAAAAACGCACTGTCTGTTATGTAACCTTTAGAGACATCTTTCAAAAAAAATCGGGAGTGGTCTCCCCTAGACTTTCTTGTATACTCAGATATGGGGATGAATATTTGAGGAGTAAACCGCAAGATAATAATTATATTTTGAAATTATATACATTAAAGAAACATCAACAACAAATCAAATCAAATTAATAATATATTGAAAAATTATTATAAAAGTAAAGTTGAATAAATCAGACTGTGCAACTGCATGAATAAAAGGTAAAATAAGACTTGTATGCAAAATTTGGTTGACCCAAGTGAAAGCGTACACAAGTTATCATGTTTACATACAGACAGACATACAGAAATAATTCAAAAACTCAGGTAGGTCTAAAACATTGAGATTCATTAAAATTTCGAAATGGAATGTTTGGACAATTACAATAATTTCCCTATACTTCACATACGAGAAAGTATTGAATTAAATTGTCCATGCTGCTTTGGCAATCAGATGGAATAACCATTAAACTGACAAGAGGAGAAAATAATCAAAAGGGTCTTCACATGTAAAAGTTGGAAAGAAGCAAAGTATGCAATTATTATTTTTACTTTAGAAATCATGAAGGCTCATGCCTTAACCGGTCTTAAATTCAGATGGAGAACATTCACAGCTCGTCACTCTTAAGTAAAACCATGATAGCCATGCCATATCATCTTAAGTAAAGTCTTGATGGCCATATTACATCACCATAAGACAGCATCTCTTAAAACAAGTTAAATCTTTAAGAGAGAAACACAAAATACATTTTAAGCAAAATTTAAATTTAAGAGAACAAGAGGAAACAAATACAATGTTCCCAAAAGATCACAACGAACTGATTATGACAAGTGGCAACAAAGGAAATATCTTAATAGAGGAAATCTTGAACACAAATTAGACATTCCAAGTTGTAAGGAAAAAAATGGAAAATGAAAATTAATGATAATTAATACTTACTTGCTCTCTTCATCCAACAGGTGGAACAAAGCTGTGGGTTTCTTACTGATGAGGTTAATGCAGCCACTATTATCGATGTAGTCTATGTTATGCCAGCTGATGCCTTCCAAGCGGTATTCCTCCTACAATTAATAAATACCCAAATTGAGAAATGATTGTGGGCAAAATGCTAAGGCTCTGGACAGGATTTACAGACACTTTTAGGAAGCTTGTTTTCTTCAGCATTTTATCCTTTTACAAATTAACAACAATACTGTTAGGAAAGATTCCTTTCTGGTAACCAATGAAAATAGCATGTAGACTCAAGTATGCTGTTTCAGAGCAAAGGAACAATCTTAAAGAAGTAACACGTGTTATGTCAAGTAAATGCTGTCAATAGTCTAAAAGAAATTAAATATGAAATCTTCCAAAATAAAATTAGAGATCACCATAAATGGCAGTAAATCCTTATATTTACTTTGAAAACTGGATAATTGACTGGATTAATCAAAAGCTGCTTCATCCTCATAAAATTAAACTACATAGAGCATGCATGCTGTACATATTTGAAACAAGTCCAGTTTAAACAGCCTGAAAGCAGGCCACTAGTAATAAAGTCTCACACTGGAAGAAACATCAACATGTCGGCTTTGGCGCAACCAGAGGTGAAACTTAATACTTCAAACAACTTCAAAAATGGCTATCAAGATTTAAAAAAGAAAAGAATTTATTTGTGAGCTGTCAGACTTACAACTTTTATAGCTGAAACGCTCTGCTTATTGTAATAATGTAATGTTTGTTATAATTGCTCCTTTTTTCACAATTTAGTTTTTGTTAATGTTTAACAATTTTAATTAGTTTTTCTTCTTTTTTAAAAGGTTGAAAGTAGAGCTGAAAAATATTTAAATACTTATACTTTATATACACATACATATACACACGCACACAAATGTGCAGTGTTGTATGTGTGTGTGTATATATATATATATATATATATACTGTACATATATATATATGAATACTAATTTTTCTGTATATAACACTAACTCAACATTATTAGACATGCTTTTAATATTTCTCCATAATTTCAAGCAATTTTTTTACCAGAAAGTATCAAGTAGAAGTATGTATGAAAAAAGGTGAGACTAATTGTTTAACTTAGGGTGTAAACTGAACAAAAATCATAAGAAAGCAAACGTTATATACAGTACATATATACATATTTATATATATGAACATACAAAGGTCTGAACACAAACCAGAATGACAAAAAAAGCAAGAATATTCAAAAGAAAGAAAATGTCTGACTTGGCAGTCACTGTGCCAGTAAGGCATTATGTATATTATACATTTTGCTGAATGAATTGTTGTCTTAAAGTCCTCATTATTCGTGTTTGAGAGAGAGGATGTGCAGCATTGTTCATAATGGCACTCAGTTAGGTTTTAATTCTCTCCTTCACCACTACCTCCAGGTCGTCTACAGCGTGCCCCATAAGTGATCCTTCCCTTTTAATTAGCTTGTTAATTCGGTGGACCTCTCTTGAAGTGATGTTACCTGCCCAGCACACCACAGAATAGAAAATCGCACTGGAGTTATAGAAGATGTGAAGGAACTCACATTTAAGGAATTCAGTCTCCTAAGTGAAAAAAAAATCCTGTCTAATGAGACCAGTCAAACCTGTCATTGTGAACTTCCATCTATATATGCTGTATACCATTTACAGTTGTACTTGTTCTACAGCAATGGTAACTGTCTTTTTTTAGATTTTAGACTGAAAGTGGTCATAATTTTATTACTGCATATAAAATATAATGGTTGCAGCAATAGCACACTCATCTTTCAATAAATAAATTACCGGTAT
Source organism: Polypterus bichir lapradei (assembly GCA_026402145.1). Taxonomy (NCBI): domain Eukaryota; kingdom Metazoa; phylum Chordata; class Cladistia; order Polypteriformes; family Polypteridae; genus Polypterus; species Polypterus bichir. The sequence continues at coordinate 4,396,165 of JANRMT010062828.1, read as the reverse complement.
TTTATTATCAATATACTATTTCTTTTTTTTTTTTTTTCTGCTCATACTTAATGCTTTGTCCAATGAAAATGGATCTCCAAAAGATGACAAATTCAGAAACTGCAGCTCCACTCATGCTAGATTTGGGAAGCAAGTGTACTCACTCAGCCTTCTCTTCTTGCACGAGAAATGCAAACACCATTTTGCCTTGGCTGAGTAACACATCACTGTCCCTAACATATCCCAAAGTAAGTCATAAAGAGTGCCACAAACAACCTTAATACAAACCAATGACACAAAGCCGTCTCCTACCTCATCACATCAAATAATCTTCTCACAGAATGCAGTTTTGTTGCCAAGTGGGGAAAAGTTACACAATCAAGAACCAAGCCAAACATTACAATTTTTCCACCTTCAGAAAATAACCTGAACACCAATTTGAGATCTCAGTGGTAGATGCCAAATAATTTGTTCTTGAGAACCAAAAATGAATTCTCTAACGTGAATGACATCGTAGCAATAACAGATCTGTCTTACGACATGCCTTTTAATTGGATTTGGAGACTAACATATGACAAACATTTCCATGCCCATAAACAAGAGGACACACCAAGGTTAAAAAAAAAAAAATAATGGTAAAGTTTTACTCTTCTAGGATATTTTTCTAACATTAAGGATTTAACTTCTGATTAATCTGGGATTATCATCTAAGAACTCATTTCTTTTTATAGTACAGGAAATAAGGAAACAAGAGTTAATGCGGGATGCAGCTGTTGTCCTAGCAAAGTGGAAACCCTCTTTCTCAAAATCTCACAAACTGCATCACCTGCTGGCTAGACGCAGTTTCATTCTATTTAATTTATTCTTACAGGCTCTGATCACTTAAACAGATTTACAGATATAAATCAACTTATGTACAAAACATTTCCATGCATATCTATTTAGGTGTACTGTACATTGACAGAGTAATAAAGAGGGCTATACTTAGTTTGAACAGTTTCCCAAAGGAGAAGTTTATGTAATATTAACCTGGCAAGTAAAGCAAAATTTTGGAAAAGGGGAAATAAACCTAACAGAGGATATGGCTAGGTGATTCACAGAACAGAAAAACAAAAACTTCAGTTAGCAATGTTACTGGAGAAACATTCATCTAGCTGCTCTTTTGTAATAATTAATATCTGGTAAACTGCGTATTCCATGTGTGATGATGAATAACAACGATAGTAATAACTCAACAATCTGAAAGGCTTACCTGCTCAAGTTTGAAAATGTGCTGGTTAAAATAATGCTGAAGCCGCTCATTGGCAAAGTTTATACAGAACTGTTCAAAGCTGTTATTTTCATAGTCTTCAAATCCAAAAATATCAAGGACTCCAATAGAAAGGATCTGGAAAAGTAATTGGAGCCTGGTATATGACTTATTTTGGAATAGCTGATTTAGTATGCATTTTTTCCTCATACCACTTATTTATTCTTTAATATACATATTACAAGTAAAAGTGAAGCAAAACAGAACAATGAGAAGACAGAAAAGTGCCACAAGAGTAATGTTTATAATTAAATATAAGGTGAACGGAAACTTTAGGAATGAGTAAGTTACAATACATTACCAGCTACATACCTAATTTAAAAAAAATATGTCCACCAAATCCAATGAAGGAAAGAAGAGTAAAAGTTATAAACATGAACAATAAGTGAAGTAACAGATTCAAAGGTTGCTTGATTAATTGCCTACCTTTGTGGTCTCCTCCAGATCCTTCGTGTTGAATAATGCATGGTTGATTCGGAACACAATCCAGTCAAACAGTGCACTGTAAAGTGATTTGGCCATAGAATCTCGCACAGTCCCAGCCTGTAAAACAGACACAACAGGGTACATGGAGAGTACCGTACAAACGTGAACAGCCCTCATTATGTCGAGTTTCTTCACCGGTTCATCCAGCTCAGGCCATTCAGCATTGACTAAATCAATGCTAGTCATCTGTTATTTGCAAAGAAAGTAAATGGATCTCAGACGACTTTCAATCATAAATGAAAGACTAAAAGTGTGACAGGTTTACATAGCCTTGGTCTAGTAGATGTCACAAAGTAAGTAAAATCTATGGAAAGTACGTTCAGCCTTGCCTCAACTATGAACTTTACAGTTTTCCATGGCAAAATGTTCAGTAGACTAAGTTGGTGAGTCAGTTGTGTAAGTTGCAGCATCATGATAAGACAGTGATAGCTTTACAGTAGGTCAAGGGTTGACAGTGGCTACAGGTTTTCATTCTAACCATTAACCATTTACCACTAACCAATTAGAGACCAGTTTTTGTTGTTGATTAACATTATTTAATTGATTTGCTACTTAAGGCTCAGACTCTTTAAATCAGGGGTGAGCAAAGTCAGTCCTGGAAGGCTGCAGGTTTTCATTCTAACCATAATATTAATTAGTGACCGTTTTCTGCTGATAATTTAACGTTAAATGATTTGCTTATTTAAGACACAGACCGTTTAAATCAGGGGGTGAACAACATTGGTCCTGGAGGGCTGCAGTGGCTGTGGGGTTTTGTTGCAACCCAGTTGCTTCAAGAGATGTAATTTATTGTTGGTGAAACACTTATTGCTCAGGTGACATTTTCTGCTTCATTTTAGTGGTCTCACTTGTTAACATTTCCCACCCTTACTTGCTTATTTTAGTCTTAAACAGCTGTGTTCACTGTTTTCATGGCTCCTTACTGACAAAGGAATGGGAAGTTCTTCATATAGCTTGTTTCCATTTACACCTGTGTGGATTCACTGTACATTATTTGGTTTAAGAAAATACTCAGAAGGTAACTGAAGAAAAGGTGAAGAACTGAAAATTATTGTTTTAAGCTTTAAATTATTTGGATGATATCATTAGAAAGAAAAAACTATTTACGAATTAAGAATGACATGACATTGCAGAATTAAAACACTTCTTCTTTGTGCTGCTCCTGTTAGGGGTAGCCAAAGCAGATCATCTTTTTCCATATCTTTCTGTCTTCTGCATCTTGCTCTGTTACTAGTTAAAGCACTAACAAGTCATAATATTAAATAAGACTAGGGGGCTTTGCCCCCTGCTTGCTTCGCTCACCCAAACTCCCCTCCCCCCCCCCAGGCATGCTACGCACACTAGGTCAGGGGGCTGAACGCACACTAAGGAGATGCAGTCAGATCAGCTGCTGTGCTAAGCTGCATGTTTTGCTAGTCGTGCTGTGCATCAATCATTTAAAAGCCTGTACAGCAGCCGTCCTTTTGTCTCACGGGATGTTAAAGTGTCTCCAAGAAAATCATGTATTGTCTCCTTCCAAGCCTTACAAGATTTTTTTTTTTTTTAATAATAGAGAGATCTGTTATTGGCAAGGATTGTTTTCTAATTAAGCAAATGGGTGGGAAGAAAAACCTGCAGCCACTGAGGCCCTCCAGGACCACCCTTGCTTTAGGTCAAAGTGAAAATCATACTAATCAAAGGATCATTTCTGATATGAGATCCATCCCTCCATCCCTGAGTACTGTCAGAGGACAACCTGATGCAACAACTAAAATAGGTAAAAGAATTGAAATGTTTTATAGCTGGCATCCAAGGAACCATTTGAGACTGAAGGTAAGTACTCAGCATTTAGCTTTGTGGCAATTCCAGAGTTGAGTAAGTAAAAACTACCATCTTTGAAAAACTAGCAAAATGATTTACCAGTGTCAGAATACCCTCCCATTTTATTTGACTTCCATAGTCAGCTATCACCGGTACTCAACATGGGCTTCACATTATGATGCACAAAGAAGAAATGATTAATTGCATGTGGATCTATAGCCTAATTTTAGCGATTTCTATTTAGAACTAATAATGGTTTCTAAAATGAAAATAATAATGTATCCCTTTGGCCTAATTCAGACTAGTTTAGTGATATAGTTAGGGATGCGAGTACAAAATGTTTAAACGCTGAACTAATTTTAGGTTGAAAACCGGTTGTACCTAAGCCCAAAGACCCTAGGCTCCAAATCACAGTGTGCTTTACAAAGAAAACAAAGTTTCAACATAGCCTCCTTGTCTAACTGCAGGTCACTTCTATAAATCAAATTGGCAAAACTAAATCAAATCAAGTGGGACAAGAAAGTGACCTGTGACAGACCCTAGTAAAATAGGTTTAGAAACCTTTCTTCGCTGGTCCTCTACATTTTACGTGCTCTAATGAAACACATGATCAGAATTTATACATCCAGTCAGTGCTCTGTCTCTGGCAGTTGCACCTTTTATAACTCAGGCAAGGAGGTAGCAGTGAGATTACAGTCACACAGCGTGCACAGAAAGCGGACCTTAGTGAGTCTAAGACATTTACTTGTGTAGTATGGGCGGTCATACTACGAAATCTGTCAGAATTTTCTCATATTTGGAACACAATAGGGTGAGCACAATACAAGCAAGAAATGCTTAGTATCATCAGTAACAGTAAGTGACGTCAGTGACCACATGCTGATTTAACTATTTTAAGCACTGATGGTGTTACTTGAAGTTGGGCTACTTATTAAACTTACAGGCACATTGGTAGGTGTATTGTTCGATGTTTTAGTTTTCATAAAAGAAAATGATGCAAGTTATTAAAACATGTTTAAAACCACAGAGCTAATTGTGCTCTAACAGTTATTTTTCTTAATTCCGACTGGAGCAGCAACATGGCTTTTGTGTTGTTTTAGTACCTCCTTTTCAGAGTCTGTGGAATCCCTCAGTAAAGGAGTGATCAGTATTGGTAAGATGGCAAGTTGCTGGAGAAGTGAGTGCCACACAAGTAAAATAAGAACTACCTTATCTTACTCTGTGTTGAGTAAATGGTCATACTGTATCTACTGTAGTTGAAATACGTTTACCCGGTCTACTGTTCAAATTCCTTTTTACACAGTGGATTTAAATAAAAAAAAACAAACAGAAGCAGCCTGAATCAAGCTACTTTACTGGCCACATTGTGCCTGCCCTGCACCATATACTCATCTAAGCGAGTGGGGAAAAATCAGAAAAAAGAAATTGCGATACCAAACAGGAGAATGGATGGTGCAGGTCTTAAACCCCAGCTCCCAATGTTTTACCACTAAGCATCCTCATTAGCTTAAAGCATGGAATAAATTATGGGGACTTTGTGTCACACCAGTAGACCTTCTAGAGGCACTTGGTGGTCCATGTGACCTTCTAGTACAGTACGGACATTAAATCTGCCTATTTTGAGTTGCTGTAATTTGACATTAAAAAGTTTAGATTTTGTATGTAAACCGTTTACCAAATTTCTTGGATTTTACCATCTCTTCTTATAGTACTTGCAATGACCATACTAAATATAAAACTTGTTGAAGAACATTATTTACATACAGATACATTTGTGCTTGAATGTTTGTGAACCCTTTAGAATTTTCTACATTTCTGCATAAATATGACCTAAAACATCATCAGATTTTCACTCAGGTCCTAAAAGTAGATAAAGAGAAACCAGTTAAACAAATGAGACAAAAATATTATACTTGATCATTTATTTATGTGGAAGAATTATATGCACAATTTAAATGTTCTGATTCATTATGAAATTCAGCAATGGAATTTTAGCTATGTTAAAAAATAAAGTAGAGTCTTTGGCATCCTGGGTTAGGTGGCCACACCAAGATGTGGGCTGTGAGGAGTCTGCAGGCTCTCCCTGCGTCTGCACCACTTTTTCTCCAGAAATTCTCATTTTCCTCTCATATATTAGATTAAAATGCTATTTTATACTGAACTTATTTGGGTACGTGTGTTTGTGTGTGTGTGTCTGTCCTGTAAGGGACCCAATGGAACCAATCAGCCACTGTCATAAGGTATGTATTTTTCATTTTGTATTCATTCATTTGCTCTAAGTGCTTACTTATCTTCTTAATTAATGTCTGAAATATTTGTGAAAGTTTTAAAACACTGCCTTTTTCTAATAAGAAAATTATTTAGCATAAGAAATAAAAATAGCTTTTACTTTTCTGGGCAGGCAATACCAGACAATAAGACATTTTAATATGAATGAAGTGTTTCCTAACATTTATGCAAAATATGGTCATTCTTTGCCGCTTTTAGATTTTAAGTTGAAGCAGAAACCTGCATCAATTTTATTGTAGCCCTATTCATTACACATTTTTATATATTTGTTATAGCTTTTGCCAAATTGTGTACATTAAAATAATATAGCACTTTCCACCATTTTTTATTAGTGAGACCATCAGCATTTATTTTCTTCTTCTTTTCACCTGTGCTTAAAACGATGACTGCCACAGTGACAACAGTTAAATTTGTTCCTAATGTCAAGGCAAAATAAAAGTGTTATTTTAAAATTGAATGTATTTTATTACTCAGCCAAACTCAAATAAAAAATGTATTTTCTCTAAAAGTCGAGTTAACTGGTAGTTGTAGTTGGCACAAGGAACAGAAAATTGGCAGTCAGTGTGGAAGTATCAATGAATGATGATATAAATGAAACAGAACTTAAGAATGATAATTTCATCATAAATGTTGAAAGCTTTCACCTGAAATGACAGAAATTGGGGAAAAAAACAACTTTACAAAACAATTGTGGTGCCAAAAACTTTCAAGGCGCATTTCTCAAGAGAAGTGCAGGTAAGCCTGTCTTCACAGGATCAGCAGTGCATATAATGGAATCAAAGCAGTCACATTTTTTGTGATTTCTTGCTCACCTGCATGACCAAATCCTGCAGTCATAAGCAGGTTGCCCTTCACATTCCATAATGAGGTTATTACTATTAAGACTGAGGGATGAAGATAAAGAAAGGAATATTGTGTACGAGTGGAGGTCAGGAGGAGGGGAGTGGAGAGCAATATTGGTAAAGAAAGATAATAATGTTTTATATGTTTGACTAAAGTCCTAGAGGGTGTTTTGAAGGGTGTATGCATATAAAGGATTAATAAAGCAAACCAAGTGTAGTGTCTTTTGCCAAGTATTTCTTTTTGTCTCCACAGGGCTGCTAGTCTGTTTTTAAAGTACTTTTGACAGTTTGCTATGGTCATGTACACACATCTAAAGTTTTGAGTCTGAGTCTGAAAGGGGTATTGAATGGTGCTGATCTGGTAAGTGGCCAAATATGAAGTTCTGTGTACTAAAATATGTGAGTGAGCGTTTGTCATTTAGAGTATATGTTACTTGTTTTATAACATAGCAAACAAGCATACCTGAAAAAGAGCAAGAAAACCAAACCTTGTGCTATTATTGAATTTCTGATACAGAACAACAAGTCTTGGGAGATTCAATCTTGCTTTGTCCATGTGGACTGGAGGCTTTCTCTTTATATGCTACAGTCAAGAGCTACCAGTATAATTCGTGTTATGCCAAACTGAGGCAAGGAGAATGTAAGATTAAGGATCGGGAAATGGATGAGGCAAAATACATGGTCAGAATCGTGCATGGTCTAAACCAAGAATGACAGACTAAACCCTGGGCCAAAAGCAGAATGTCAAAGTCAAAGGGAAGTAAGCTAGAGTCCGATAAAACAACAAAAACAAAATCTGAAAAAAATACCTAATACTTTTATTTTCAAGCAGCATCTCCGCACACAACGATGCGGACAAATCCAAGTGCCGGTTTATGCAGCATCACAGAAATGGCGTCATGCTGTTCAAACTCTTAAGAAATATCCCTAAACACCCACAGTCACAACATCAGCACGACTGCTCAGAATGGTGGCATATACAATAAAACAAAATGACATCATAGCAAATGCCCAAATAAGACATTAATAAAAACAAAACTATATAGGAACTAACCAGCCCAGAATTCCTTTAATAGCTCAAACAAAGTATAAACCATACAGCTCTACAAAAAAATAATCTTATTGAAAGAGAGAAATAATTTTTAAAGAAGCCCAACCATTATAATTTGCGTAGTCTTATATGGAGGAATAGACAAGGAAGCGGTGGCAGATAAGTTAAGAAGTGTATGCAGTACCTCAGCTGTTGTGCAGCCAGACAAGTTAGTAATTGTTTCAGGTAACTGACAGATTGCTACAGGAATTTTGTTTGTTTTAGTGCACAAGTAGCATATAAAGAACAGTGGTTTAGAATGAATGCTTGAAAAGGTATTTATATGTGGTTTCATGAAAAATGTCATCTGATATTAAACTCAGCTCCACCATTGAAAGCTTACTGGAGAGCAAAAGGCTTGGTTTTAATAAAGGGTGTTTTTTGTTTCTCTCGAATTCAAATCACTGCGTGATTTCCATGATGTGGTTGTTGACAATTATGCAAAGAACCTGTGGAGGTCAGACTTTGTTTTCAAATTATATCAATCTATTAACTGGATTTTTTCAACTGTTTTTTAAATTGTATTGTCAAAGGAAAGTGAGCTCTATTTTTCAAAAGATGAATTGTATCGTAGTCATGATGTGCTGGATACCATTGTATTTTGGGAAATGCTACTATTTATTAACAAGGGATCTTGAATAAAGTGTGCAGAAATTTCACACAAAAAGCTGAGTTTTTAATCTAATTTTGAATTAAGTTTTGCCTTCATCCACCAATCTGCAACTTTCCAGCTACAAATTTCAGAATAACAAATTAAAAATTCTTGCACACTGTTACGGTTTGGGTGTACTAGTATATTATACCAGAGTGAATGGGACGATCTGACTTTTGGGGTATTTGATGTTGTGTGTGTAAGAGTTGATGTTTCTGGGAAATATATGAGATGTTTTCCAGGATGTTTGACCCCACTTAAGGCCTTGGAACAAGACTCACTTTGAACAATGTAACTAGCTAAAGAACTTCATTATAAGCCTTTGAAAAGTAAGACAATGCTCACTATTTCAAAATACTTTTTTTTTTTTTTTTTTTAATTTTGTATGTATACTGTATGTTTGTTATGAAGCTGATTGTTAAACAGAAAATAAACTAAAACTCACCTCTGCAAGCTTATATGGTACAATGAGCTTCTCACCCACTGTCACAGTCTTTCTGGTCGTGAGGGCTTCAAACAACATTTCTTCCTTCACCTTTGAAAAAATGAACATAAAATGTATCATTAAAACATCATGAGCATAAAAATGAATCATTAAAAATTGTTTAATGTTTTACATCATTCCAAGCAAGGCCAATGTACTCCCACCTGCTATTATGGACTTTACTCCTGATTTAAACCTGCTTAATTTAAGAACATGTAATTAATAGCATATTCTGAAACACATTACCTTAATTCTTCAAACTGTTAGTAGTGACAATGCCTGTACAAAAATGTGTTTTCCATTATCATTAGTATGAAAAAAGACTTGTCTCAAGAACAAGCCAAACATCTTAATTTTCCAAGAAATGAAAAACCGGTCATTTGGAAGACTTCACTCCTCTTTCAAATGAAAACAGCAGAATAAAGATTAATCTTGCCATCATGCTCATTTAGAATGGTCATATCTCCAAGCAGACAACATTATTACCAGTAATTTACGGAGTACTCGGCTCTCCCAAAGGAGCGATGCACTCTCTTCTTCTTTCACCACATTCTGTTTTTCAGTCAATATTTTGTTTTTCAGATCTTGCAGGTGAGAAATCACCCCTCATTTTACAGCTGTATGCAGCCAATTTGGACTTCTTTAGCAATATTTATAGACATATTATTATTTTTACTTATATTGTATACCTTAAAAAATCATTTATCAAGACTCTTGGCTTATAAAATGTGGTGAAGTCAGCTTGAATGAGGTGAGGAGAAGGTATTACATTAATTTTTTTTTATATATTTCTGGGTTTGAATTTTATAAAAGGAGAGACACAGATAAAATAAACTCTTCTTCCTAAAACTAAAAAGAGGAGTGAAATGCTCACAAGAACATTTAGACTACGATGAACTCAAATAATATTAAAAAAATATGTAGACTGGGAAACTTGGAAGTCCTCTGCGTCAGTTAATGGTAACAATGCTAGCTAGATGATGAGAACAACTGGTGTTACTTGTCTTTCTGGATTAACAGATGTTATAATAAAGCAAGCAATGTCCTTCACCTCGGTAAATCAGTATTTATTTTAAAAAGCTATATGTATGCCACTGGTATTTCATACATTTAAAGATAAATTTGCTACACTATGCCTTTGCTTTGCATATAGAAAAAGATATGAATAAATAAATCATTTGCACATGGCTAATGGTCCTAGAATGTACAACAGAAGTGCAAGCAATCCTGCCATTAAATTAGTGCCATTCTTAAAGCCACCCAATTGAACAGAGGCTTGCAGGGGACCAAAACGGTTCTCTGACAGTTGGATGCTCCCCTGGGCAGCGGGCAGTCTATTGCAGGGCCCACTTGCACACACCTACACTCACACTGTGTTTGGGGAAAAAAACAAGGAGACGTATTGTATGGAGAATGGGCAAACTCCACATGAACCACTCACAGGCCTCCAAAACTGATGAGACAGAAGTAGAGAGTGGATCACGAGAAGAGACTAGTAGAAGAAAAAAAAAATATATATATGCAAAACCTTAATATCAATTATCCTAAATACAAAAGCAAACCCAAAATCTTAGTCAAAAAGATATTCCAAAATTTTGAGAGCCAGAGAGTCCAAAATCACAGAGAAACAGACATAATCTTCAGGTTTATATGTTAAACTTAGATACTGTGGAAGCAGAACGATCAGTTTTTATAGTGTCGCATCTGTGATGTCATGCAATGGCAATCGAAACAAAAATATTGACGTTCATGAAATAACAAAATAGCAAACAATTTTGGATAAGTTTGACTTGATTGTATGCAAGGTTATCTTCTTGAAATAAAATTAATAGATAAAAATTAAAAAGAAAAAAGCAAAATAGTGTCACAAGCAGTTGCAAAAAAATGAATACTATGATAAATGCATTTTATTTTCATATTCCAAAATGTATATATATATATATATATATAAAATCCAGGCTCAGAACAACAGGATCCTAAAAAGTGCTAATCAGTAAATTCATAATGTTGATATTCTGTTTTTTAATTCTGTGGACATTAAGTGTCTCTATGGGACACAGACCTTACATCTTTATTATAATACAGCATTAGCTGTACTACCCATCTAACATAGGTTGAAATATAAGTAATCAATGCAGACCTCATCGTTTGCAGTTCCACTATTTGTATTTTGTAATGCATGTATTGGTAAAATACATTGCATTTGTCATTTCAACAGACAGCATTGCAAACATTTGTAGTAATAAACTGAATTGCATTTGTCATTCCCACAGATGGCACATGACAAACATTAGCACTGCTTTTACAAATCCTAAACCAAATGGCATATAGCAGAGACTTAGTGACCGGACAGACACCCAGATACTCCTCCATCTGTTAAGGATGATAAGCGGATTTCTGTCCATCTGGCAGTTACTCTCTGTCGAATACATTCAATGTTAATGTTTGCAGTGCACTGTCTCCATTCAGTTGCTCAGTCTTTGTTACATGGCATTTGGTATGGGATTAATAAAAACAGTGCTAATGATAATGATGTGCCATCAGCGCACAGCACCTGAATGGACACACAGATACATAGGCACACAGACATTTGCTTTTTATTAGGGTGGACTACGCATCTATGATCCATTGGAATCTAAGTAATCAACATAGACCTTGGCGTCAACATTTGCAGTACACCATGCCATGCATATGTTTTGTTTTTATGTCATTTAGTATCAGACTCATAAACGCAGTGTTAATGTTTGCAATATAACATCTGTTGGAATGGCAAATGCAACACCATTACTAAAAATGTTTGTGATGCACCATCTCTTCAAATGACATAGACATAGCTACTGGACTGACACACAGACATCCTTTAAGCTAGATTTGTTGATAAGCTTAAGAAAAATACACTTGTTGCATATTTAAAGATCAAATCTCTACTTGAGATGTCTGTTTGATGTCTAAATGAGACATTGCCTTAATTGCTCCCTTTAATGGCCACTGTTTCAAAGATGTTTTCTACACAGACATTCAAAACACATTTCCTTACTCTCATTGCGCAGGCAAGAGAAGTGACTATCAGAGGCTGAGAATGAAAGCCAGTAATGTGGACTTATGTAATTTGTGTACAACCAAATAATTCATGGCTCAGCCTGGAGGGAACTTCACATTTATTAGATTACCTCACTCACTTGGTCTACTCAGGCACTGGTATCAGTCAATCAGCTAGTCTTTAGATTCTTGGTAATGTAGCAGGATGTAAGGCTTATCAATTGTACTGCGAGACACAATTACAGGCCAGCAGGTCAGGTCAAGTGCTCTGGCATTCAAAGACATTAGGTCATAATACTGCACCATGCACAGTCCAGATATTTACAATAAAGCCCAAAAACAGGATTTTAAATATTTCCCTGTACTGTGATATAAAACTACAAGGCCCTCAGCCAACTTTGAAAAACCTCAGCAGACTCAACAGAGTGCTAAGAGAATAATCACAATTGTGGTAAAGGAAGCGACAATCAATAACACTGCAGATTCTCTCTTTAGAAAACAAAACTAAGCATACAGTCTGACCAAAATTTTGTTTTTCCTTTTATTACAAATCAAAACTTGGATGAAAATATACTAGTACCCACTGTTAAGGAGATCCATTCATAATGCAATCTTTCGTTTTAATTTTAACTAGGACTAAAACCTACACAGGCAATACATTGTATTTTTGGCACATGAAACAAAAATGTATTTTTACAGATAACACAGCATGTGTGTTTATAAATTCGAAGGCACACCGTGGTTTTGTTCAATGGTGTATTCTGAAATGAAGCTGCCTGAAACAAGAATATCTGCAGAATCCTGTATTTTGGAGCAGAATTACAACGTCTTTCATACACACCGTATAACTTACAGATGCACAATTTTATGAGACCTGAAGGTTCCTATTATGTTGCACAAATTGTAGCAGTCTTTAAAACATAAACCAGAACATTTTTCATTGCAACAAATGATCCTCTACATTTAGTAACTTCTTAAACCAGTATATAAAGTGCTATTAACAACTGAAAACCTGCAAGTCTGCTTTCAATTCAGACTGCAACAAGCAGATATGGGAATGTTGTCCATCATAAAGAATGCTTTGGTTACTGATCATGCAATAAATTTGCAGCTTCAAACTTCAGAAATGCATTTTTTATAAGAAATTAAGTAAAACTGAAACAAATTTAACAATTTTTGCATGGATAATATTAAGCAAAGAAAACAAAAAAGAACCAGTAGATGCAAGGTACCCGAAGGTCAAAAATGTGCTGGGGTCTAAGCCAAAAGATCAAGCTCTACATACAAACCAAACTCCTGGTCAAAAAACAGGAAGGCCTGAACCTGTGGTAAAAGGAGTTTTTGGTGACTTTCTCCACTTGCCCTCTCGACTTTCTGGAAGTAGAACCAGAGGACAGAATGAAGACAAAACTGATGGCCACTATGAACAACACTGCGGATCCTCTCACTTACACACTACCATCGAGAACTTTATGCCAACAAATTATTCAGCACAACTGTGTCGAGATAGCGATCTGATATCCATGAGAAATTACTTACTTCTGCTCATCGATGTACCAGGACAGACTGAACAGTTTTGTGATCTTGCCCATCAAGTAGGCGCTTGGGCATGAAGTCAGATTTATGGATGGCTTTGTGACTGCATCAGTTCAGAAGAGAGTTCTGTAGTAATTATTGTAGTAACACAGGACCTGTTATTCACTAAAGCACTTTGAATAGTGAGAAAAGTGCTATGCAAATGTAAAGAAATGATTATTACTATGATCATTATTATTTGTTTTATATAATGTTAAAAGAATATTTTGTTGCACTTGGCATGCAGTGTTACAAAATATGCACTGATACTCTGATGCCTTGAAATGTAAAAAAAATATACGCTGGTAATATTTTGCATATGAGGTTAAATAATATTATAAAATAAATACACGTTGATAATGTACTGTTAGTAATAGTGTTGCTTAAATGGCCAATACGCTGCGAGGCTGAAGGGGGGCCCATTAGTACAGTTCTGTATCAGCCTTAGCATCATGGTGGCCCCGACTGGGGCTCCTTCATACCTGAACCAATATGTCTTCATAATGCCTCGCCATAACTGTGACTGCTCTCTCATCTCTAGACAGGTCAGATGTTTTCTTCTGTTTTTGTAATCATTTGTGTGTATTTTAGAGGATGTTTTTTTTTGTTTTTTAGAATATTTCTTGGGTTTCTGTAAAAAGCTAACTTTCCCTGTTGGGACAATTAAAGTATGATCTGTCTAATTATCTACAGGGTGGCATATTAGTGTTACCTGCTTGTGTACTTAAATAAATAATGGCACAGAAAGGTACAAATATAACATGTTTTAAAGCAAAAAATGAAATCTCATGCTTCTAACACACAAACTTCTTCATTCAGAGAAAATTTGCCTTAACCAGTTTGTAATTTCTGGACTGACAGTAAAAAAAAAAAAAAAAAACTAGGAAGTTATAACTTACTTATTGAACATAAAAGTTATCCATAGGTGGCTTCCAATTCTCAGCTTGAGATCGCTGGTCTATATGATGCCGGAGCAATGCCATTCAATGAGTGCAATGCTTACTGACATTTTGTTTGCACAATTCTAATTGTTGTAATATTTAAGTGCATATACTTTAGCTGCTTACAGCAGTTTTTTCTTGCTTTTTTCTCCTCAGAAAGCTGTTTGTAGCTTTTGTGAAAATCAGCAGAAAAGGATGACAAGTCTGTCAAGTCAAATACTGTCTCACACCTGATCTCTTTAGAGTCACTAGGTAACCTGACATGCATGGTTTGGAGACTTGGAAAGAAGCTAAATTACCCGGGGAAAAACCCCACAGACATGGAGATAGAGTAAAAACTCTTCATACACAGTGACTGACCTTGGAATTGAACCCAGGATTCACCAGCTCCCAGAGCTGAAAGACATCTACAGTACATGCTGCTCAAGGAAAGCAACAAACATCTGAACGGACTCTACACATCCATGCCCTCCATTTGTTTGAACGTCTTCTGTCTGGCAGATGTTGCAAGACCTTCTATGCCTGCACTTTGAGCCGCATTTACTCCATCTCAACCCTTCAAGTGCCCCCGATAATCTGCCTTACTGCCGTCTGTACTTGCCTGGCACAACTGAACTGACTTTATTTTCATGCATATTTGTACTTTGCATTTCTCATATTGTCATGTCATTTTCTTCTAACCCGCCTAGTCCAAACCAGGATAATGGGGGGCTGAAGCCAATCCCAGCCAGCGTAGGGTGCAAGGCAGGAACAAACCCTGGACAGGCTGCCAGTCCTTCGCAGTCTTCATATTGTCATGTATTATTTACATTGCACATAGTGTCTATATTACTGTTACAGTATTTAATGTTTGATGTTTTTCCATACTTTTTGGTTTGGTTGCTGCCTGGCACATCTGTGACAATGAAATTACAACAATATAGTATTGTTATTTTTCCATATTGTTGTCATTTCAATGTTGCACTACTTTTTTGTTTGTTATTCTAATTTTACCTTAGTATAAAAGTGTCAAATATTATTTTGTTGCACATGTGCAATGGCAATAAAGATATTGTATTTATCCATACCATTCTATAAACAGGGCACTTGAATTTCAACTTGTATAACAATATTTATTAAAAAAAAAAAAAAAAAAAAAAAAAGTGACCAGGTGATAATCTTATTTCTAAACAAGCATCATGTTTAATCTAGTGTCAAAGATTATACTAAAATTAATGTGCTGTATGACAATAAATAAATGATAATAAAGATATTCTATTTATACATATCATAACTTGAATTAAAACTTTTACAGGAACATTCAGAAAAAAAAAAAAAAACTGTCACCAGCTGGTAATCTTGTTTGTAAGCAAGCTTCATTTTAAGTCTAGTGTCAAAGGCGATACTAAAATCAATGTGCTGTATAATTACAGTAGCATTCAATTTTTGGAAATATTCACATAGTATAAATATATTTAAAAAACAATCACACATTTCAGCCTTATTAACAGGGATTAAGGCTCTGCTCTGCACATCCCCATGCTGCACATATTAAACATAAAATATCACTTTTTCCAAAGAAAATCAAGCCTGTGCCAAGTTATGCCAGAGCTTGCAGTTAAGTGTAAATCACAAAACTACAAATACTTCACACCCTTATGTTTTCTCCAAGCAGCCCAAACTTTACACTTCTAATCCTGCACATTATGAAGAGCAGAATGACTGAAACAGTTCTTGAAGATTGCTGTTAGCAAAGCCTATGACAGACATCTTTGCTTTCTTTTCAGCTTTAACAAATTAAAATTCAGTTTATCTTTTTTTGCAAACATTTACATTACCAGTTGAATTCACCTGGACACCAGCAATCCCACAGCCCATTATTGTTCTACCATTACAGGGGAAAGGCAGGGCGGTATAAAATGAAAGACCAGGTGATGACATAAAATTAAGATCATTAAAACAAGCCAAGAGTAAAAGTCAGAAAGACAAAGTGAAACCGATGTGCCTACAAAACACTAATCAGACAATCAAAGTCTCAAGATTTGTTGCCCTAAATTCTCCTATAAATGCCAACAACACACCACAAATTATCGATTAGAATTGTCCACTATTTTGGATGGTAAGTTAAAAACTGTGCCAGCTAGGGTTGCATAATTAATTGTATATTAATTGCGATTGCAGCTACCATGATATACTAATCACAAACAGTGACAATCCCTGCATTTAATTTAGTAGTCCCAATTTGTTAGGAAGGTTTCCCAGTTACAGAATGCTCCAGACGTCCAATGAGTATTATAATCGAGCGCAGACACACTCACTTAGTGTGAAGGCACAGGCAAATGGGAAGCACTGACATCATATAAATAAAACAGGCAACCATGCTGAATGCATTTTTAGGAGTCTGAGCCCTAATATCTTTGAAAAAGTGTATGCTTCTTTGTTGTTTGCTGCAGCTTCCATAAAAATAGAGAATTAATGTTGACCTGACACTTTTTATAATTTTTAATAAAAAATGAAGACAATTGCCCATAATTTGGAATTATTTTGTTGTCAATAGCAATGATGTTGATTAAAAACAAACTTTTTTGCAACCGTCTAAATTTCAACCACATTCTTCATTATGGAGAGCGCATGTGATGGTCTGTGTTAGCTCCACATCATTTGGCAGCTTGAAACTGAAACCGCAAATAGTCATAACCGAGGATGAGCCAAGAAAACGAGGACACAAAACTCAAGGTCTAGTTTGAAGTAATTTAGTGGTTTTATTACAACAATCTGTCACAAGTTTAACACCTCAAAGAGCAAATAATGCAGTGTAAAATCAATTAAATAAATAAATAATCCAGAAAATCAAAGTGAAAAGTGGGGGTTAAAAATCCAAAAAATAATCAATAAATATTCTTTAAAAATGAGGTTAAAATTCCAGTGGCAGGTATTAAAACCAGGAATTCCAGATCATCATTCTAAACCTTGCTGTATCCTCCACTTATCCCACCAACGCCATACAGTGAGAGCAGTCTCCTGTCAACAGGTGCAGCCAACTTTTAATCCTGGCTCGAGTTTCCATCGCCAATCCTTTGACATTCATGTGGCGCCACATCGAGCCACACACAAACGTTCCCTACTGCCAGTCCTTCATCTGCGGGAGACTCCACACAATGGGCTGCTTCTACTCCCACATGTCACTCAATAGGAGTGCCTTCTTCAACCCTGTCAACTGCTGGTCACATGCTCCTCTTTCTGGGGCTCACTCCTGACCACCTGACCCCATTCCTTACAGCATGGGCTCTCCCAATCCTGCCTCTCACTCTCTCTTTCTTTAACCTCCATTCTCCTTTTGTCTACTTTAAAAATGTGGCCAGGGTCAGGTGCCACCGTCACCAACTCTGAGGCACAACTTAAGTACCTGACTGACCCATCCACGTCTGCATGTGAATGCGCGATCTACCAAGCCCCTCAATCAACCTCGGAGCAGTGCATGCACATTTTCACATGCTCCAGTGCCTGCCTGGAGGAACCTGCTCACTCCAAGTTAATTTATTTAATGTAACACCATGAACCTCTCTTATCACAGTGCATGAAGGAGGAACTAGTCCCAGTAACATTAGGTCAGTGACACAGATAACCACTAGATGTTTACGCTGTATCGCAGGTCCGTATCCAGCAGGCTATCAAAAGCAGATAAAAGAAGCCATCAAGTTTCATTTACCAGAAGACAAGGCTCTGAGTAAAACTGTGCAGCAAAGGTTTTAAAGACTGGTCAACAACCACAGTAAGACATACGCCATCCACTCTTGCAGTTGTTTTTCAAAAGTTGTGCTGTCTTTAGTTTATATAAAATTGAAAAGGATCTGAAACAAGTTTTACTTTATGCAACACAACTGACCAGTGATTAAGTAGGACTATGGAAGCAAGTGCGAGTGTAACATTTCATTTATATTGACGATATAGGTACCTGCAATGCTGAAATTTCAGCCATACTGTGTGTGCACAGAATACAGTATAGGCAGTTGGTAAGAAAAAGTACATATTTCACTGTAGTGCTGTTAACCAAAATTAATAATCATAATCGACATATTTCACTGTAGTGCTGTTAAACAAAATTAATAATCATAATTAGAATATCAATAGAAATAATCATCAGTTATTAATTGTTCCTTAATCATACACCCTAAATGCCAGCTTAAAGTTAGTTACACCAGTGTTTTTCTGGAACTCTACCCCCTAACAAAGAAATAATCAGGCCATTGCAATGGCTCTTCAAAATGGTATTGACCATTAAAACAAAATGATGTCACCTTAAATTTCAAAAAATAATGATAAACAAAAAACAACAAAAATCAAACAAAATTAGAACTAGAATACAAAGGTATATTTGAATCCTCCAAGGTCCAAAACAAAAGTTTAAAATGATCAGACATCACAGAAAACTGCGTAACAGCTATCATAACAATTATAAATCAATTGTGTTTTTAAAATAATCAGCAAGTCACTTAAAAAGGTAAGTACGCTGAATATGAGTATCATTTCAGATTTGGTTCTATTTTCCGCACGAACCTGCCAACCTGTAGTCAACATGGAGTCAACATCCTCTAGCCTTTTAATTTCATCAAAGCTATGCAAAACAATCCACCTCCTATTTCAAGATGTACTTCAAAAATTGCCTGACACAAAGGGGCACTCACAAGTCATGTTGAGCCACTATATATTCTTATTGTATGACTTGGAAAGAATGATGGGGTCAGCAACATGGTCACAGAACGAATCTCACTTGGGAGTGGAAACCATTTGGTGTTGCACTGTTAGAAAGATATTAATACTGAATAAGTGTCAAACACTGTAAATTGAATTAACACACATTAAGATTTCCAATGAAACAAAATCTCTTTGATTACATTTCCTGGTGTATCATAACATAACTTTATCACAATTAGATGCAGTACTGCAGCTTCTTTAATATACAACAACATACTATAATAACGTGATTTATGTGCCACATGTGCAAGCACTCCCTGACTTAAAACTCTTTTTTTAAAATCAGAGTTTTACTACATTGTATTATTGAAGAATAGATTTCCCAAATAATTGCATGTAAATGTTTGGAAGAAGTTCTATCCTCAGAGAACTGAACATCTTTTTGATGCTGAAAAATGGAACAACCAATCTAACAATAAAATGACATTACAGTTTGTGGGGTAAATAGTGTAGATAAAGAAAATAAGTTTTAGCTAAGTATTTAGCTAATTTGACAACTTTTAACACTAGAATTACCAGAGCCTACAAAAAACTTGTAGATCCTGCCCACCTTAAATCCGTTCACACCTCTCCGTCAGCGTCTTTTGTCTTGTAAATGTGCCGATAAAGACAAGCAGCAAGCAGCCTGGTATCCCATCCCCCCACCACCGCAGAATGTGCACAAAGTTTTCCCAGCTCATGCCTTGATTGATTATCTGGGAGTGAAGTGCTAGAGTTTTAGAGTGGAAATAATAGACTGTTATTTGGAACACATGCATTTCATGTGTGTTCTGTTTCTACAATAATCTGTGTAAACACATTGTTAAAACAGAAACATTTTTCATATTTTGGTAGTAAATGACAAAATGTTGGCATAAACTATGTAATGTGAGAAGCCTGAAGTCCAAAGATCAAATAAACACTTTCACAAAAGGTTCAAGGACGATACACCAGCTTCCGTGGCATAGTGGTAAGATTTGCTGACTTGTAATCTAGAGTCCCTGGACTGATCCCGACTGCCTTATATATTTGCCATTTTGAGTAGTGAGCTGCTCTTATTGTTAATATTATACAGTACACACATTTGGTTTGCATCTGTAACAGATGGCGTACATTTATAGGACTTGTAAAAGTTACCGTTTTTTATTCACTTTCACTCAGTCACGATCACGATACATATTACCGCCCTAGGGATATGACGCTGTTAGTTTTTATTTGGAACTGGGAATAACTGTAGATGCGAGTGGTGTTTTGAGGCAATGGAACTGGACATTCTCTAATCTGGAGGGATAAAAGCTGGCACACAAACGCTGGTGAATCTGCCTTCTTCGTATCTCACCGTCACTTGATTTTTTTTTTATTCAGTTTTATTGAGTGTTCCTGCTCACGCTGAATTAGTATGCACCTTTTGGTCTATGATGTTAAAAAAAAAAAAAAAAAACACAGGTATATATGATATTTGGAATTATTCATTTTATGACCTGTATAGTACATTTCCTTCCTACATTCACAACATGTGTACCTGTTGCAATGTGCACACTTCTGTCACTTCTCTACGAGTTTTTTCGTAGGCTCTGTTAATTCTGGTGTTAATAGCATCGTAACTTTTACACCAAGCCACTGGATTTAAAATAGAAAGATGCTACCATGACCCTCACCACCATCTGTGCCCATGTTCTAAGAAATATACATGAAAAATTCTACAATACGATTTAGTGAAGCAGTGAAATGAAAACAGTTGTTCTGTCCTTTTCAATAAAGGATCCCCACTTGCAAAGTAACATTGAGTTATAAGTATTTATATACAAGCCAGATAAAATTACTGAACAACTTCTGTGTACCACTACTGTATATAAATAATCAATCAGCTATGTTACATGCTCTTCAGAACAGGTCATCTATTTGAAGCTAAGTGTGTTCTGCCCCAGCCAGTACATGAATGGGAGACCATTAGAGCTGTAATGATTAGCTGACGTAATTGACGACGTCGACTACAAAAAATCGTCGATGTGGATGTTTTTATTGTTGACGCGTCATAAACAGAACCTTCAATCGAGGCTCCAGTCAAAAAGAACCACATTGGTTTTTGTAACTGCAATGCACTACATGAACGTCTGGGGACAGTATCGTTTGTTATTGTTTGTCAAGACTGCACACAGTCCTACCAGCGAAGAACAACATCTGAGGAGAAGAAGCATGTAGAGGAAAATAAACACGGTTGCAATGGCGAGTCAGACAGAGGAAGGGAAGGAGATCGAAAAAAATTGAGACAGAAACTTTCTAAAGTGAGGGAGCACTTCACCGAAAAAGAAAAAAAAGTTGAATGCAGATTATGCAAAGCGGAGCTTTCTTTTCATGGCAGCACCACTGCGATGCATGAGCATCTGAAACGCAAGCATCCTGAAGCTGTGATGCCGCCGTATCTTGCGAATTTATGCTGGTGCTGTTAGTTAGTTAGCTAGAGTCAGATCAGGAGGGGAGGGAGAGCATGAACGAGACTGAGAAAATAAAAGTGAAAAAAGCTAACTTTTACAAGTAACACATTTACACCCGATCAGTTCGTTTTCAAATAATATTGCATTAATGCGTTGATGTTTTCTGATTGGTACTATTCAGATCATACAATGGTTTCTTCAGAATGTCACATATATTTGTCTCTCTTTTTTCTTCCCCCCGGTGCTGCATGATGACAACAGAAGGCATGAGCTTATTCAGTGCTAGCAGGAGCACGCAGATGGCTGGTTGCTTGTGCTGTAACAAGCTTGACCTGGCGGTGGTCAAAGCACATGTACTGTGCAAGGCATGTACGAGGTCCACTGAGAAAAGAAGAGTGATCATGGCTCACCTTACAGAGGAACATTCTTTCCTCTGCATGTCCTGTGCAGACTGGGCAAGATCTCTGGGGGAAACACGGGTCACTAATTACAACCGCGAGAAGGTACGCAAATGAATATGAATAAGGTTGCATCCGTGCCACAATGTTTTCCGAAATGTATTATACGGTCATAAAATGAATAATTCCAAATATCATATATACCTATGTCTCTGTTTTTTGTCAGTGCGGCGTTGACATCATGGACCATAAGGCGCATACTAATTCAGCGTAAGCAAGAACACTCAATAAAATTGAATAAAAAAAATCAAGTGACAATGAGATACGAATAAAGCAGATTCACCAGCGTTTGTGTGTCAGCTTTTATCCATCCAGATCACAGAATTTCCAGTTCAATCGTCTCAAAACACCACTCACATCTCCAGTTATTCCCAGTTTCAGATAATAATAATAATTTTTTTCCATTTATTTAGATAAAAACTGACAGCGTCAGATCCCTGGGGGGCAGTAGTATGTATCGTGATTGTGACTGAGAGAAAAAAAGTGAAAAAAAAAAATGAAAAAAAAAAACCCAAAAAAAACGGTAACTTTTACAAGAACTATACATTTATTTACAGTGGCTGTTACAGATGCAAATCAAATGTATGTGTTTATTGTATAATATTAACAATAAGAGCAACTCACTACTCAAAACGGTAAATATACAAGGCAGTCGGGATCGAACCGGGGGACTCTTGACTATAATCAACAATTCCTACTGCTGCGCCATGGAAGCTATTGTATCATTCTTGAACCTTTTGTGATAGTGTTTATTTGATCTTTGCACTTCAGGCTTTACACATTATATAGTTTATGTCTACATTTTGTCATTTATTACTAAAATATGAAAAACGTTTCTGTTTTAACAATGTATTTTTTGGTTAAGTTAAATGCACTTTTTTTGTTTAAAGACTACGTGCACTTTAGTTTGTATTGTTTAATGTATTTCTTTTTTATTGTGATGGTCACACTAATATAAAAACATCTGATTATTTTCAAATTCATATGTTTCACTGGTTGTTATTTTAATTTGATTATTATTAATTTTAATCAGGGTGACATTCACAGGTGGACAGACGTAAGCAGATGAGGTAAGACATGCACTGGAGCCCAGCAACCACAGGTCGCAGGCATCAAAATAGTCAGGCATAAAAAAATCGTGACTAATCGTTAAAAAAAAAATGGAATGATTAGTCGACTACCAAAATAATCATTAGTTGCAGCCCTAGAGACCATCTAGGAAAAGCTTGGGATGCTGCTGGAAGAGATGCTGGTGAGGCGAGCAGGGGGCACTTACCCTGTGCTCTGTGTGTGTATCCTAATGCCACAGTAAAGTGACAGGGACACCATGCTTTAAAAATGATGCTGTCCTTCAGATGAGACATAAAACCGAGGCCCTAACTCTCTGTGGTCATAAAAAATCTCTGGGCGTCCTGTGTAAAGAGCAGGGTGTGCCCCCAATATCCAGGCTGAAAATTGCTCTCCATGGCCTAGTCATTCTAGCTTCCTAATCATTCTGTCTCTAACATCACCACCTAACAGCTAATGTGTGGTGAGCAGACTGATGCAAAAATGGCTACCTTCATCTTGAGCTGAGATTTATGTGGTAAGCATATAAAAATTTCTTCTTCTACCCATAAGCACACAAAACATATCAGAATATGACAGATACAGTGCCATCAGAAAGTAATTAATAAATTAGCAAAAATTTCAAAAATCTTGTTTTCACTTTGTCATTTTTAGGTATTTAGTGTCGTTTGATATGGGAAATATTAATTCAAATGATTTTAGCATATAGCTGCAACATAACACAAAGTGAAGAGGTCTGAATACTTTCTGAATGCACTGTATCTGTCATATTATCATCACATTAATCATTGCCTATGAATGTGCTACTCAATGATATGATAGAGTGAACAGATCAGGGAAAATCTTTAACATCTGTGAGACTCCATACTCGATATTCTACATTACCTAAAATCTCCAGGCACATAGCCAATGGAACCTCTTTGTACCACAAAAATTAAACAGTAAAGGAAGATAAAGGTTTTTAATCAAACAATTACAATGTTTGAGTTGGACAGAAAGGTGTGGCCAGTCAGCAGTGGCAGAGACTGTGACAGTCCACATCACGGGCCACGTTAGGAACAGCCAGTGCAGTTTTTCTGACAGTTTACTACTCAGATCTGTGAGCACAGGTGTAGCCATTGATGGCCATTTAGTGATGGCCGATTTCCTGTTTTCTTTCGAACTACATGATTAAGTGAAGCGATTCATGTGATGCATTTGATCCAATAACAGAAAATCAAAACCTTTGTTCCCTTGAATTTTTTAATTTATATTTTAAACATACTGGTAATTCATATTGCATTTTAACTTCAGAAAGCATGAAGCATAATTATATAGTGAAAATACATCATTAACAAAGTATACCAAAATCAAAGTTTGAGAATCATAAGTGAACAAGATTAGTGCAACTCTCTCTTGGGTAATGATTCAGTTCATGAATCAAATGAACAAGAACTGTGTGACTCATTCTCAAAAGAACTGACAAATGCACAGTGCATTTTTGAAAGTAACATTAAAATGAAAAATGAAACAATAATAACAAGGAATCACATGGACTTCTGGTCCTCCCAACATCAAGATTCCAGCCCCAGTAGTCTGACAGTACCAGCAGTTTGCAGTGCTGCATTGTATTTGGTGTGCAGCGGATGACGCAGCTATCATTATTCTTCTTCCGACAACATATTCGGCTTCTGTAATTTGCTTCATACTCAGCAGATGTCACTGCTCGCTTTCTTTCTGAAAGATCATCCTCTTGATCTTTTCCCTATGCAGTTTGCCATAAGAAAGACGCAAACTCTGTTAACTTTGCTAAGGTTTACACTTTGCCTCGCCAGCACATATTACATCATAAGCTTTTGATTAAGACTAAGATCAAGGTACTAGCTCTAGTTGTTCACAAGAGATCACATGACAGTGGTACAAAACGTTTAGCATTTTCTATATGCAGTATACAGATAAAAAATAATTTCTCTATTGTGTTCTGCATCTGCCTGTGGGTTTGGTCCCCGTGGCCTTTGTCTATTATACATTTAAGTGGGTATAACCCTCACTACGTGCACAAAACTCCTTAATTTACTCTGCTCATGGCATAAAATAATAACGATTAGTTGCTTTTGTAACAACAAATGAATTTTTAAATCAGTGAATGCATTTTGTAAAGAGGCCTGAAGTTATCATAAACTCATTAAAAACTCGTTAATGGCTAATTGGTAGAAAGTGGTTATGTAATTAGGCCTGCTGCTTCATAGCTCGAGGAGGCTTGATTTAAATCTCAATCTGGTTTCTTGCCTGTGTGGAAGTGACATTTTCTCTCCACGCTTGGGCATCTGTTTAGGTGCTGCAGTGTTTGTCGTATATTCTAAAGATGAACATGTCAATTGTGAACTCTTAACTGCCCTGGTGTGACTAAGAATGCCCTGCAAAGGACTTCCATCCTGTCCAAGGTACGTTTCTTGCCATTCACCCAGTACTGTCCGAATAGGCTCTGGACTCCCATGACTCTAAAACGAGAGTAATCAGATTCAGTAAATTGAAGGATGGGTGGATTGACAAGTAACAGTGTCAATGGGAGCTAGCTCCAGAAGGCAAAAACCTTGAATAAGTAGGGATGAAGCATCTGATTATTTTATTACCAGAAGGCAGGGAGGCCTAAGTTTACCCAAAGATGTCTTTTGTAAATGACCTTTCCCCCTCACCTGGGCCTTTATCTTTTCTTTAAACTGCCTCCAGCCATTGCTCTCAACTCCCTTCCAGGTGCTTCTTTTATGGAGGGGGTGTCAGCGCCAGCAAATAATGAGCCCATAATTATCAGTGTGCCTGCTGCAAATCAAACTTAAAATAAACAGCGAGAGTCTGGGGCAGCCACATGGAAGCCTATGTAAAGGCCTGGGGCAAAAGAAATCAAGACAAGGTGTAATTAGGTAAAGACAAAGCAGCAGAGCCAGTGAATGGGAAAAGTCAGAGACTGTTCTGGTAGGCAACTTAACGAGACAGTAAAGGAGCCCTGGAGCTAAAGACAGAAAGGTTTAGGTGCAATACTGCCATTTTTTTCACCAGCATTTACATTTGTCAGATATTTGTCAGAATGACTCACGGGCAGTCATTCTGTGGATCAGCGAGCGGAAGCAGAGAGCGGCGGCGTCTCCCACAGGCACATAGCCCTTCGCAAGCACCCGAGCAAGTTCACCAGAGGTAAAGCCGGCAGCTGACCAGTAGAAATAACCGGTAGTGAGAAATTAAAGTCGATCGCTCAGCAGGTGGTGGAAACTTAAAGCCGACGGTCTCGTAGCGATTCAGCTGAACACGGAAAGCGCCAAAGCACCTATAAAAACGGCAAAGATGACTTCAACATTTAACGTAAGTTCTATCTGCTCTCTGCCCATCGAGGGTGCGTTTATATGTTGTGTGTCCTGCAGTATGTACAGTTCAGGTTTTCCGGCCGACAGTGTAGATAGCTTCACCTGCCAAAAGTGTTTAGTTAATTTAGAGTTGGTCGGGAAAATACGCGAATTGGAGGACCGCGTTAGGAATCTGATAGCGATTAGGCAAACCGAAAATTGGATCGACTCGGTTTGTTTAGACAATTTGGCTACTTCTGATTCGGCTTCAGTCTCTCCAGGTCCCACTGTAGTCAGTGCGCGGCCGAAATCAGCAGCACCAATTCAGCCACAGGGTGAATGGGTAACAGTAAGACGGGGGTCTAAGAATCCAAAATATAGTCCCCCCGGCGCCCAGGTCACCAATTCGGACCCAGAACAGATTCTCAGCTCTCCGCAGCGCGCCTGTGGAAACTGAGAATAATAAAGTGCTCATAATTGCCGATTCCATAGTGCGGAATGTTAGAATTCCAAACTATGTTAAACCAGCAGTTAATGTTAAGTGCCTCGCAGGGGTCAAGATTTCTGGCATAGAGGCTGCATTGAACCGTGTCGCCGACGAAGTATCTACCTTATTGCTGCATGTCGGCACTAATGATATTTATTTACAGCAATCTGAGGTATTAAAGCGGAACTTCATCTCTCTATGCACCAAAGCTAAAAGAAAATGTCGGAATTTAATTGTATCTGGTCCCTTACCAAGATTATATAGAGGGGATGTGATTTATAGCAGATTGCATTCTTTTCACTGCTGGCTAGAAACCCGGTGTGCAAATAAAAGCATAGCATTTGTGAACAATTGGGATGATTTTTGGGAAAGGCCTGGATTTTTCAGAAGAGATGGTCTTCATCCTAACTGGAGGGGATCTTATGTATTATCCCAAAATATGGCAGCAAAACTGCCTGGTTGACTGATTAGAGCACCATCCAGGCCGCAGTCGTGTGATCTTAAATCACAGGCTGTTGTTTATCCCACCTGTTATTTTATTGAAGCTGTTATCCATAATCCCTGTTGTGGGGCATCCAGTAAATTTAGTCTTAATACAAACCTTAAATTAATTGATAACCAAAAAATAAGGTATATAATTAGACCAAGGGATAAAACCAGACCCTCCACCAGGGGCATCTGTAATAGAAATTTACTTCAAATTAAAACAAAAAATATATCACCAGTTCAGAAAAAAACCATGCAGTTTTAAATGCTGTTTATTGAACATTCGCTCTCTTGGCACTAAAGCTGTTTTGGTAAATGATATTATATTAAGTACAAAATCTGATCTGTGTCTTCTTACTGAAACCTGGCTTAGTAAATGTGACACTGTTCCCCTAGCAGAGTCGTCACCAGATGGATACTCTTTCCTTCATAAGTCTAGAGATCCTGGTCGAGGAGGAGGCCTTGGAATAATTCATTGTAATAAAATGCAAATCACTTCTAAAAATTTAGGCAACTTTACATCCTTTGAGGTATTCATTTTAAATATTAAAACAGATTCCAACACAATTATAGTGCTAGTCTACAGACCACCAGGGCCATATTCATTATTCATGACTGAATTTAGCAACCTTCTATCTGATTTGGCTATAAATTATGATCACGTGGTAGTGATGGGGGATTTTAATGTACACATTGATGTGGAAACTGACACTTTTAGCAAATGTTTTACTTATTTGTTAAATTCAGTAGGATTTTGTCAGATTGTCAAAGGTCCAACTCATAATCATAACCACACATTAGATTTAATTATAACTTACAAAGTTGAAATTCAAAATTTAAATATTACTCCATTAAATGAAGTAATTTCCGATCACTTCTTAATTACATTTGATTTAGTTCTGCCCATGCCAACGCACTCACAGATTAAAACAAAGACACTGTGACATCTAGATTGTAATTCTGCTTCAAAATCTATAGATACCTTGAGTAAGTCGAGTGTAATTGTGGAAAACCATTTAGATCAGTTAACATCAAATGTAAACGTGGAAAACAATTTAGATCAGCTAACATCACATTATAATGTGACATTGAGAGATGCTCTGGACACAGTGGCTCCCCTTAAAACAAAAGTGATCAAAGCACATAGAAACTCTCCCTGGTTTAATGAAAATACTCGAGCTCTTAAATTAGAGTGTAGAAAACTGGAGCACAGATGGAGAACAACAAAGCTACATGTCTTTCAAATTGCATGGACAGAGAGTGTTAATAAATATAAAAAAGCCCTCTTTAAAGCTCGCTCAGAATGCTATTCTACATTAATAAATAGCAATAATAAAAATCCTCGGGTACTGTTTAGAATAGTGGCTAAATTAACAAATGGGAATTCAGATCAACAGTGCAAAATACCAACAGATATTAGCAGTACAGACTTTATGAACTTCTTCAATGAGAAAATTAAAAATATAAGATCCCAGATCTCTGCATCACAGTACAAACCACATACTAGCTTAGCAGACCCTGCCGCACATTGCATTCAGCACTTTAGTAATTTTAATCCTGTAACTGAGCAGGAAGTCTTAACTTTAATTACTAAAATGAAGCCCACTACTTGTTCCCTAGATCCAGTGCCAACAAAACTAGTAAAAAGTGCCATGGATGTTCTTGCAGCACCTATTTTAACCATTATCAATAGTTCATTACTGCATGGCACCGTACCTGATGCACTAAAAGTGTCAGTCATTAAACCTTTACTTAAAAAGTCAGACCTAGACCCACACATACTAAATAGTTATAGGCCTGTTTCAAATTTACCATTTCTCTCTAAAGTACTAGAAAAAGTAGTCGCCAGTCAGCTTCAGTCACACCTTACACATTACAATTTATTTGAGAAATTCCAGTCTGGTTTTCGCACTGGTCATAGTACAGAAACTGCACTAACACGGGTTGTAAATGACATTCTGATATCCTCTGATGAAGGAAACGCCACTGTAATTATGTTGTTAGATTTAAGTGCAGCATTTGACACCATTGACCATTCTATTTTACTGCACAGGCTAGAAAACGATGTTGGGCTTACAGGCCCTGTGCTCGCTTGGTTTAGTTCTTATTTATCAAATCGATTCCAATACGTACAGAAATGTGCTGACAGTACTCCATCATTATACACAGAAGTTCAATATGGTGTCCCGCAGGGCTCAGTACTGGGACCTTTACTGTTTTCACTTTACATGCTTCCACTGGGATCTCTCATTAGGAAACATAATGTTAATTTTCACTCGTATGCAGATGACACCCAGTTATACCTTTCATTTAAATCAAATGAAGTTTCTCCGATGTTGTCTTTAATTAGTTGTGTTAGTGAATTAAAGGAGTGAATGAGAACTACTCGTCTTTAAATACAGATAAAACAGAGATGTTAATTGTTGGAGGGAATGACGCTGATCACAGCAATATTTTGTCATCATTTAACTCAGTTGGAATCCCAATTCATTTTACTGAATCAGCCCACAATCTAGGAGTTATCTTTGATTCTAGCATGTCATTTAAAGCACATATTACAAAGTTGTCCAAAACATGTTTCTTCCATCTTAAAAATGTTAGGAAATTAAGGAGCTTTCTAAATAAACAGGATTGTGAGAAATTAATTCATGCATTTATCTCTAGTAGGATTGACTACTGCAATGCGGTGTTCACTGGCTGTTCAAACTGTTCTTTATACAGCCTCCAGTTAATTCAAAATGCGGCAGCAAGAATTATTACAAGAACAAGAAAATATGAACACATAACTCCAGTTCTTAAATCCTTACACTGGCTCCCGTTTAAGTTTAGGGCAGATTTCAAAATCCTCCTTTTAATATATAAAGCATTAAATGGCCAAGGTCCGGCTTACTTGTCTGAACTTATCATGACTTACAAACCTGATCGCACATTAAGATCCCAAGATGCCGGTCTGCTTATGATTCCAAGGATTAATAAAATAACAGTGGGAGGTCGAGCCTTTAGTTACAGGGCCCCTAAATTGTGGAATGGTCTTCCTGCTTGTATAAGAGATGCCCCCTCGGTCTCAGCCTTTAAATCTCGGCTGAAGACTCACTACTTCAGTTTAGCATATTCTGACTAGAGCTGCTGATTAACTGTACATACTGCATCTCTGTTGTTAGTCATTAACACTAAAACATAAGTAACATGATTGTTATAATTTGTTACTAACCCTCACCTATTCTGTTTCTGTTCTCGGTACTCAAATGTGGCAATTGGTGCCACGGCCCACCTGCCAAGTTGTTGCCTGCCTATGGTAAAGTCATCCCTGATGGAGGATCACAGGAATCATGGGAAAAAGGGGTCCTTTCATCGGATTGGCTGGTCGAGCAACGTTTCAGCCGTGGAATGGCCAATTGGGGAGGCAGCTTGATGGATGAGGTCTCCAGGACTCTAAAAATATCCAAATCTTATTATGGGATATCATCTACAGTTAAATTCTGCTCCGTGCTTCTAAAAGTTGTATTATTATGCTGTATTAAGGATTTGTTCTGTTCTGTGTATTGTATTGTATTGACCCCCTTCTTTTGACACCCACTGCACGCCCAACCTACCTGGAAAGGGGTCTCTCTTTGAACTGCCTTTCCCAAGGTTTCTTCCATTTTTCCCTACAAGGTTTTTTTGGGAGTTTTTCCTTGTCTTCTCAGAGAGTCAAGGCTGGGGGGCTGTCAAGAGGCAGGGCCTGTTAAAGCCCATTGCGGCACTTCCTGTGTGATTTTGGGCTATACAAAAATAAACTGTATTGTATTGTATTGTATATGGTGATTGCTTTTTTTTTTTTTTTTTTAAACAAACAGACATACTAAATTTACATTTTACCAAGTATTTACTCAGAAAAAGTAGACAATCCCTAATATGTTATCTGCCTTATTTCAAAGGTAAATGTAGAAATTGATCCGGCAACTTACCTCCAGAAGCTCAGAGACAACAGGGAGCACCTCAGGATTGCAGATGTCAATCGAGTCGTCACGGTAGGTTTTCTTCTTGTAACGAATGTTCCCTAGATGCAGAATCGCAGAGAGGAGGGAGAAAATCCTACAAGATAAAGAAAAAAAGTGCATTTTTGTGAAATGCTTAAATGAAATTAATAGTAATGGCCTAGGAAAAAATTACAGAAAATTAGAAAATAGAAAATTACATTTTTGTTGTTAAACTCACTACAAAGGTCAAATTTCCAAATTTTTAACTGATCACCTCAAAACATTACTGTGATGAACTGACAAACATTGATTAAAGCAAACTTTCCAGCCTGCTAACTTTGCTTCCACCTTTATCTCTCAAACATCCAAATTTTTCTTTAATATTCACTGCAACATATAGCGTCTCCCAAAACCCCACAAGCGGTAACATATTCATGGTGCAAAGGAGTGCATGGGTCAGAATTTCAACCATCAACTTAATTACAGCACCTATAAGAAGTATTGGGAGTTTTCACATTTCATTATTTTACAAAAGTGAATCACAGTAATTTATTTTGGCTTTCTTGACACTGACCAAATGAGAAGTGCTCTTTAATTTTTAAAAGTGAAAACAGATCTCTGCAGTGAGGTCTAAATTAAATATAAATATAAAACACAAAATAATTGCATAAGTATTCAAGTCAGTGTTTAGTGGATGCACATTTGGCAGCCACGAGAGCCTTCACTCTGTGTGTACAGGTCTCTCTCTCAGTCAGCTTTGCACATCTGGACACTGAAAGTTCTTCCCTAGTCTTTTGGTAAAACTACTCGGTCAGGTTACATGGGGATTAGGAGTGGACAGCCTTTTTCAAGTCCAGCCACAAATTCTCAAACTGAGATATGAACTCAGACTTGGCCACTCCAGCACATTCACTGTGTTGCTTAAATTAAATACACTGTGATTCAATGTTGTATAACAATAAAATGTGAAAACTTCTGATAGTCACTGTACTTAGCCCCTCTTCTGTGGTGTCCATTCAATGGTCAAACAGCGTTGCAAGCAAAACTTGGCAGCAGACTGTTTCTCGGATCAGAAAAGAAAAGGTCGTATATGAGCAAGAGTAAACTCTAACTTACTGTTTGCGAGTCTGAGGCAGGAATCCAACCATCTCCATAGCCAACTGAAGGCGTTCAAAGTCATGCTTTAGATCCTCTCCCTCTACAGTAAAACAGTCCTGGTAGTTTGAAGGAGAAAAGAATATGGGAAATTAGGAAGAGTTTATTTATCACTTAATTTGTTTAACCTTTTCAATGGACAGATTTCAATTAAATGGCCAAGGCACGAAAATCTTGTCAAGATAAACAAGAGTGAAGTTTATTCTGGGAAAGCTGATAAGCAAAGAAGAACCTTAAAACTTTTTGTGTAACCAATCTGTTTGCAGCTTAGTGCAGCATTTGATTACCATGAGAAACGACCTTCAGCTTATGTGATAACTTTCCTGTGTTTTCAGAAACTGCAAAAAGGTTAGCTGCTTTGCTAATGGACAGTAAGCCAGGAAGGTGACCACTTTGAGTGAGATGGGGATTGCCTTTACTGAAATATCTTCAGAAAAAGTCTCAGTACAGTTGGATGTTTGCTACAAAACGGAGAGTTTGCTTGCTGCCCTTCTGACACTGACAGGAGCTACAGTCATTTAAATGGAGTTTGCTATCTGCTTAGCTGCTGGAAAGTTTCCAAGGACCTCCATCTCCTGTTTGAAACCTTTCTTTTGATTTTTCGATTGAGGATATATAATCAATAACTAAGGAACTGGGCGATCTGGCATGAAATTAAGACTGCATGAACCCAACCCAGTTTGTATAATTTTTTGTATTGCTTAAATTTACAAATAAACATAATTTTTAAGTAAAAGCATAAACTCGAAGGTTCTGTCTGATTATTGATTACTAGTATTGCCAAGGGCGGGATTGATCATTCTCTGTCTAGCTGTGGTCCCTTAAGGGAACAAAGGATGCTTTGTGAAGTCCTCTATTAATGGCAAATTAGGCTGATGTAAAGGAGTGAAAAGCCTGCCATTAGAGGTCCCTTGGGGTGAATAAGCAGGTTACAATAAGGACACTGAGACAGGCAAGGGATATAGATAAATATATAAATATATAGATATTATAGATAACGTTTACATAGCTCAGGGTTGGGCAGTGTCGGTCCTGGAGGGCCGCAGTGGCTACAGGTTTTCATTCCAACCCAATTGTTTAATTAGACACCAATCCTTGCCAATCTCGGACCTTAATTAATTTTATGACTTGTTAGTCTTAAATGTTGGGTTCTTATATCGTAGATTATTTCTTTTACAAGGATATCATCCAAAAGATTTGAAGCCTAAAACGGACAATTTTCAGTCTGTCAAATTTTTCTATTAAGTGTTGTATTAAACCAAATAGTGCCTGATGATTCCACACAGGTGTAAATGGAAACAAGTTAGATGGAGAACTGCTGGATCCTTTGTCATTTGCATCTTATTTCTAATAAGGAGCCATTAAAAATAGTGAATGCAGCTGTTTAAGACTGAAATAAGCAATTAAGGGTTGTCACACACATGCGATTGGGAGGCAAGCTGCACTAATTTTCTCTCTCAATCCTCAGCAGACCATCCACAGGAAATCCCACTAGGTCCCGGAGCTATTGTTGACGTCACTTCCACCGACTCCCCCCAACCAGAAAAAATGGGAGATCATTACTTCTGATTCTGGTCCAGATGACATTACTTCGTGTCCCAGCCTTTAAAGCCGCCATATTCTCACACTCAAATCAGTTCTGTTTTGGACTCAAACCTGTGAACATCACATCAAAATTACCCATTTGCAGCCAGGGCACAATATACGGGTGGCTGTCCCAAACCTTTTCAATGTCTTTGGACTGTGTTTGTAACAGTGTGGAGAACCTTAACAAGTGAGATCGCTAAAATAAAACAGAAAAATGTCACTTAAGCAATAAGTGCTTCATCAGCAATAATTGACTTCTCATTAAGAAACTGGGTTGGAACAAAAATCTGCAGCCACTGTGGTTCTCCAGGACCGACATTACCTACCCCTGACATTGCTGGTTTTGACATTTCTTCTCATTTGCCATTAAGAAAATATCCTAAAATATATGGTAACATGATAAAACAGGCAACAACTTCATTTATGAACATTTTTAAAATACTGAAATGCAATTAGCATTTTTTAAATTTATTTGTGCATTGAGTTGTTCTGGATTGGTTTTTCTGGTTGTCTGGGCCTTAGTGTATTATTTTGTATTATCAGAGCTTTTTTGTGACTTTTCTTATACAATACACTCAGTTAAGGAAACAGTAAGTCAGTCAGTCATTCTCCCACCCGCTATATCCTAACACAGGGTCACGGAGGTTTGCTGGAGCCAATCCCAGCCAGCATAGGGCGCAAGGCAGGAACAAACGCACACACATACACACACTAGGGACAATTTAGGAACGCCAATGCACCTAACCTGCATGTCTTTGGACTGCGGGAGGAAACCAGAGCACCCGGAGGAAACCCACGCAGACACAGGGAGAACATACAAACTCCACGCAGGGAGGACCCAGGAAGCGAACCCAGGTCTGTTAAGGAAACAGTTAAGTCTAATAATCATGTAGGCAGCACAAGGTCCCGAGACCTTAAAGTAAAGTATGCAAAGCCTAAAATTAAGTAACTGGTAGCAGCTTCCTTAGTGGCATTTTCCAGTTGATAAATCCCACACATTGACCTGAAGGTACTTTTACCCTTTCTTCTTAGAGTCAACTTATTGATGGTTTTTGGGTATCGTATGTGACTTGCTTGGTTCAGGCCTTGGTAGATCTGTTTCTTGGTTTAGGAGCACTGTCATGCTACTAAAATCTACATTCAGTTAAACTTTGTACTCGATAGACTTTTTTCCTGTAGAATCCAAAATGAATTGTTTCCTGTTGGACAGAAAGCTGTGAGCTTTCCGTCAGCCCTAACCGCTACAAACCACTGGTTCTTTGCTAATGGGATGTGATTATTCTGGGGAATTGCAGGGTTATATTTTTGCCAGAAATACTTTTCTTATTTTGTTTGTGTGTTTTTTTTTTTTAATAAAATGCTAAAACATTTCAATTGAGTCTCACATGCTCACAGAACATTCTACCAGTTGTCATCAGGAGAAAGTGTATGGAAATCCGTCCATGGGTGGCACTGTTCTTTTCAAAAAGCATGATAATAAGTCTCCTTTTTGGAAGCCAGCCCCACATATCACTCTTGTAAGGAGGATTCTATTCAATGGAATCATGAACTCCGGTATTAGTCAGTGCAAGAGGGCCACCCGAGTTTTATTAGAGTACCAATAGAGCAAAATAGAGGATATCCAGAACTACTGTGCTTTACCACAGACTGATGAACGTTAAGTCTTTAGACATGATTTTGTAACCTTTTCCTCCATCAGGAGCATCAACACCTCATCTTCTATGAGTTGCAAAACATCTTTACCATTTTTCCATTTTCTGATCTGAATGAGCTAATTTAGAGCTGAGGGAGGTGGGAGCTGATTCCAGTCCAATCAGATGCAACAGAGGAAAGAACCCAGGAAAAGCCGCAAGATTCATAAGGACTAAGCAGGCAAATTATAGTGACAAAATAATCCCTCATTATGTTAAAGGTTTTTAATCAACTTCAAAGGCACAGGAGGTCATTCACTTGTTGGAGGTCATTCACTTCCATGTTTAAGGCAACCACCTTCTAATCTGCATTGTTATTTATTTTGTCAGTAGTGTTTTGATGCCAGTTCAAGGGATGACTCCTCTGAATTACTTTTGTCAGTCTAAGAAATGCTGACTATGTTAATGCATTTGGACAGGACATTGCAAACAGTGACATCCTGCCCCAGACCAAAATAACAATAAAAGCTGGAATGTCATAAAGAAATTTAGTGTGGTGTCTTTGGTCTAGATGTCAGGGGGACACATTTCTCAGGTGACTGAGAACTGAGATGGTGCACATAACAGAAGGACGTATTAAAGACCACACCTTGACTGCTGAATCCCATTGGCCTAAGTGCACGGCAGCATATGAGACTTGAGTAGGATCCTGGCTTTTGAACGTTGCATGGAGTGGAGGTAAATGTGGCAGATGGTGTCGCCATTGCCTCAGTTGAGCAGGATGATGTATAGCCTCAACATGTATGTGAAGGGTTAGGGCAAAGCAGCTGGGAATGCATAAAGCTGCAGAACTTTGGCATGGATGGAGAAGGAGCAGCTGGTTTAGCC
Organism: Polypterus bichir lapradei; assembly: GCA_026402145.1. Lineage (NCBI taxonomy): Eukaryota > Metazoa > Chordata > Cladistia > Polypteriformes > Polypteridae > Polypterus > Polypterus bichir. The sequence goes on along the minus strand of JANRMT010062828.1, from coordinate 4,359,495 downwards.
ATGAAGGAACCAAAAGTCCTTTTAAGGGCCAACTACCTTTAACACTGTCAAAAGTGCAAAATCCATTCCTCAGTCTCTCATTCAACTGGGCTGTTACAATATTAATGGAATGTAATAAGCAGTGTTAAAGACTCGGTCTTAATTCATAAGCATACATTTAACATTTAAGAATAAAATATCAGAAAGGTAAAGAAATTGGTGCGTGTAACTTATACGAGGTACGAAAGTCCCAAGTCATCAGTCTTCCTCGAACTTTCCTGGTGTTTTCGCTGAATATTCAGGACACTGCCATTAATCCAGAGTTTATAAAAAAAAAAAAAAAAAAAAAAGAATTCCAACAGGAAGTCATGAAGTTGATAGGAGAACTGAAGCAGTGATGAGTCAATATCTGTTGTGTCCTTCTTGCAAACTTTCAATATAGTCAGACCCCAAAATTAGATTTTTTGGTGTTTGGAGACAAAGCCCGGTTTCACTTCTTCAGGCCCGAAACCAAAAAAAAATATCAACCGAGATTGTGGCTCCCCAAGGGCTCCAAGGCCCATGCTGCTTATAAGGAGATATAGAGACATCCAAATGGCACTCAGTAGTCTGCTTGACCAACATTTTCCACAGAATCAAGATAGGCCGATCCTGATTATTCAATTCCAAGTCTTTCTTCCACCAAGACAAACACATCAGCTCACACTGCCAAGCTGACCAAGGCCACCATTCAGCAGTCTGCTGTTGAGTCAGTGCAGCCCACTCCCTATTTCCCTGACTTAATACTCAGCGATTTTGGTTGTTTTGTAAAAAAAATTCAAAGAACCTGTGTGTGGGAAAGCTTTCAGAACTCACAATGAGCTCATTAAAGCTGTGAGTGGGTAGTTGGGCAAATTGACTGAGGAGAATTTTGTGTCATACTTTGACCAGTGGATTAAGAGCTTAAAAAATACATCAGTCTTGATGGTAACTATGTTGAAAAATAAAGGATAAATGTGCTTTCTTGTGGCTGGAAAAATGCTGTTCTTAGGGTACTTTTTGTCTTGAAAGGCTCAGGACTTTCTGATTACCCCTCATATATTAATGGAATTACGCCATCATTTTTAAAGGTTGTCATGCATGTGTGTCAGAGGTTTGCCTTCTGAGCTTACCTATGGCTCATTCAGTATAAAAGAGAGATGACACCAGAAGAACTTCATTTGGACCTGACCTCACTGAATGGAGAGTCCCTGGGAATAGCACATGAACGATTTAAAAGGCAACTCGTCTATCACTGTAGTTCCATTGAGTGCATGTTTGGTTTTGAAGTTTTTCTTTTAGTTCAAATTAAACAGGACTTTGCCTGGTTTGCACCCCAAATATTTCTAGTTTCACACTGCCTCATCCTTCACTCCACTACAATATATAGTAAATCAGAGTTACTAGTATGGGATGAAAAAATGCAAGTCAGAATTAATGCATAAATAGTTTTTTGTTGCTTGCATAAAAAGCTTCCAATTTTTCTGTACTTTCCTGTTACAGAGATTTGGCGAGCTTGGTTTAAATCCAGCAGCATTAGGAAGCAACCATGAACTAAGCAGTTGTCCATTTGATGGCAAACCACTAAACTGACCCATACAGGGCCACTTTAAACTCACCACTTGATCTGGTGAAAACCAGAGGGTCCATCAAAAAAAAACCAAAAAAAAAAAACCATGCAGACATAGGGAGAACATGCAAGCTTCACTAAGGCCATGTTTGGACTTGGAGTTGAACTAAATCCCTGGACAGCCGAGGTGGCACTCACCACTGCACCTAAAATTGTATTAACTGATGCTGAATCTTTCTTTAAATGCTGCTCCTCCTCATGGTTTTCATTTTCACAATTTCTCATAGGAATTTAAAAAAAAAAAAAAAGTTGCACTGATAAAAAAGGTGCGTGTCAGAGGTATAATATCTGGAGTGTAGGAGTACCAAACAAGATAGTGAGAAGTGAAGTGTGTGGGATAGAGAATGAGACCCTGTGGTATTGGGCCCAAAGTCAATTGGGAAGAAAAACATCAGCACTTTGTTGTAGCTGACACACAATTCAGTATGTAGAAATAAAGTGTTCTACATAAGTACTGGTAAAAATAATGCAATAATAGCTATATTTGCTTAATATGCGAACAATTTAGGCTTTAGATGAAATGAAGATGAGAAAAATGCATAAAATGTCACATTCAATGTGTGTGTATTTGGAAAAATATATAAAAAGACAATGTTTGTTTTCCACCTTGACTTTCAAATAAGCCAAAGTAATAAGTCAAATTAAGTTAAAGAGACCAGTAAAGAAAAAACAGTAACTGGCTATAAAGTCTTTGAAGACAATAAAGGCATCAAGACCATATCTTAAGCAGTTAAGTCTTTCATGTAGCCATATTTATCTACATTTACTTGAAAGGTTTTGACTCTAGTCTTGTTTACATCAACACTGCATTGGACCGAAATCAGGAGAATGAGGTGGCTACTCTCAAAGTGTGGTCCACAAGCACCAATCGTCAGCAAGGTGACAGTCAATGTATCAGAGAAAAGTGACTTTAAAATTGAGATGTTAGTCCATTATGTAAAGCCTGTCTTCTGTATATTTCATTACTACATATATGTGATTATATATAAATACAGATAAATATATATACTGTACATAAATAAACTGCTCAAAAAATTAAAGGAACACTTTGAAAAGACATCAGATCTCAAAGGGAAAAAAAATCCGGCTGGATATCTATACTGATATGGACTGGGTAATATGTTAGGAACAAACGGATGCCACATCATTTGATGGAAATGAAAATTATTAATCTACAAAGAGCTGAATTCAAAGACACCCCAAAAATCAAAGGGAAAAAATGATGTGGCAGGCTAGTCCATTTTGCCGAAATTTAATTGCAGCAACTCTAAATTGTACCCAGTTGTTTGTATGGCCCACACGTGCTTGTATGCATGCCTGACAACGTCGGGACATGGTCCTAATGAGATGATGAATGGTGTCCTGGGGGATCTCCTCCCAGATCTGGACCAGGGCATCACTGAGCTCCTCAACAGTCTGAGGTGCAACCTGGTGTCGTTTGATGGACCAAAACATAATGTCCCAGTGGTGTTCTATTGGATTTAGGTCAGGGAAGTGTGGCGGCCAGTCAATGGTATCAATTCCTTCTTCCTCCAGGAACCACTGCACCAGCATAGGGTCTGACAATGGGTCCAAGAATTTCATCCCGATACCTAATGGCAGTCAAGGAGCCATTGTCTAGCCTGTAGAAGTCTGTGTGTCCCTCCATGGATATGCATCCCCAGACCATCACTGACCCACCACCAAACTGGCCATACTGAACGATGTTACAGGCAGCAAAATGTTCACCGCAGCTTTTCCAGACCTTTCATGTCTGTTACATGTGCTCAGGGTGAACCTGCTCTCATCTGTGAAAAGCACAGGGCGCCAGTGGTGGACCTGCCAATTCTGGTATTCAATGGCAAATGCCAATCGAGCTCCATTGTGCCAGGTAATGAGCACAAGGGGCCCATTAGAGGACATTGGGGCCTCAGGCCACCATCATGAAGTCTGTTTCCGATTGTTTGGTCAAAGCCATTCACACCAGTGGCCTGCTGGAGGTCATTTTGTAGTAACTGCCGGTCTCCTGGAATCTCCTCCATGCCCTTGAGACTGTGCTGGGAGACACAGCAAACCTTCTGGCAATGGCACGTATTGATGTGCCATCCTGAAGAAGTTGGACTACCTGTGCAACCTCTGTAGGGTCCAGGTATCGCCTCATGCTACCAGTAGTGACACTGACAGTAGCCAAATGAAAAACTGGTGAAAAAAAAGTCAGAAAAGATGAGGAGGGAAAAATGTCAGTGGCCTCCACCTGTTAAACCGTTCCTGTTGCCCCTCTAGTGCACCCGTTGTTAATTTAATTAACACCAAAGCAGCTGAAACTGATTAACCACCCCCTCTGCTACTTAACTGACCAGACCAATATCCCAGATGTTTCATTGACTTGAAGCTATACTCTGATTAAAAAGTGTTCCTTTAATTTTTTTGAGCATATATATATATATATTGTAAGATATGGCCGGCTATGTACCCCGGCCAATACCCCCAAGCCGCCAGGTGGAGCCCTCCTTGCAGCATGGAGGTTCCCAGAAGACCAGCAGGGCATCATGGACAATGGAGTTTTTATGCACCGCCCTGCTGGATGCCATGGGGGCCACGAGAGGGAGCTGCAGGGAAGACCGAAGAGTTCTTCGTGCCCTATGACCCGGAAGTTCGTCATAGGAAGAGCGACGGACTTCCGGGGTGAGAAAAAGCAGTGTTTACCCTGACCCGGAAGGAATATGGATTTGTGGACTGTTGGATTGGGAACACTTCCGGGTCGGGGGATATAAAAGGACTGTGGGAGCTCCCAGACGGCGAGCTGAGCTGGGTGGAAGGGTGGCAACGCGTCTGGGAGCTGGAGGATTGTTTATTGTATTTTTGTGGTTTATTATTGGAGTATTTGGGAGTAGAGTGTGCTTTGTGCACTTTATTATTATAATAAATAATTATTTGGACTTTTATCTGGTGTCTGACGTGTAGTCTGAGGGTACAAGGGTGCGAGAAAACCCTAATTCTGTCACAATATATATATATTGTGGTCTATGGCCGGCTTGTCATCCCGGCCAATACCCCCAGGCCGCCAGATGGAGCCCTCCCTGCAGTATGGAGGTGCCCCGAAGACCAGCAGAGAATCATGGACAATGGAGTTTGTATCCACAGCCCTGCTGGATACCACAGGGGCCGCAAGAGGGAGCTGCAAGGAGGAGCAAAGAGTCATATGTGCCCTATAACCCGGAAGTGCGTCATAGGCAGAGCGACGACAGAAGTGACGTACTTCCGGGGTGAAGAAAAGGAATTGTACCTGACCCAGAAGTGATAAAGAATCACATGGACTGGGGATTGGGAACACTTCCGGGTCAGGGAATATAAAAGGACCGTGGCAGCTCCCAGACGAGGAGCTGAGCTGGGTGGAAGGTTGGCAACGCGTCTGGGAGTGGTGGAGAGTATTATTGGTTTGTTTATGAGTATAGTGGAGGAGAGGGTGCTTTGTGCACTGTTGCATAAAAATAAAGTCAACCTTTGGACTTTTTCCAGGTGTTTGGAGTCATGGACAGGGGTTCAAGGGAGCGATAGTGCCCCCTATCTGTCACTATATTATATACTAGCAAAATACCCGCGCTTCGCAGCGGCGAAGTACTGCCTTAAAATGTTTATTAAGAAGACAATTTAAACTTTTTAAACTGAGGGAAAATATGCCAATAATTATTTGTTAAGGATCTCTTTGTATACCATGTTGTCAGTTCGGCCCTCCGGTTGTAATATGACCAAGCTGTGCGCTGAGCTTACTCTTGAGCATGCAACTTACAGTTGGCCATGTGAACAGTAATCTTGTCTCAAATCTCACAGCTTGGATTGCTGCTGTCATAATCGGTTTGAGTTTCATGGTTTGTTTCAATTACGACAGTATTTGCAGGATTTGTTGTGTTGAAGTGACATTCGGCATCTGTCATGCGTTGTAAGCACACAACCGGTTTCATCGATAAAATCACATCCAGCTTTTGAGAGTTTAAACATTCATAAACATCAAAGTGTCCACTACTGAAATCGTCACCTGTGAATCTAAGATGTTTAAGAGGCATTGGCGGTTGTTGAAAGGTGTAAAATATTTGGCCATTTCGGTACACTTGAAAGCACCAACCGAACAATTCAGCGGCAGCCATCAACTCACATGCAGAACCATAGGTGAAGGGCTTAAGCATTTCACTCTTCTAGTGCTCCTGTGTAGTATAATTATCTCCTGTACCGTCATCAGTCCACACCTTGAACCTGTCCCAGTCATTCAATACATAAGACACAATGTTC